>VDFB02004800.1:1324708-1420083 GCA_007258455.2 Sequoia sempervirens | reverse complement strand
TAAGTCTCGGGCTGCACCCTCATCAATATTATTATCAACAGTCACCCAAATGGCCAAACCCGCAAAACACTAAAAATCATAGTGAAAAAACCATACAAAACATCCCCATAAAAGTCAAACCATAAATCAAATGTGAACAAACTATATAGTCTTTTCTCAACAGACCCTTTTCAAAAAGGTAACAATATACCCTAAAACAATGCAACCTGTATAACTTTAACTATCTCATTGCATTGCAACCATTGCCACAAAAGTATGCCTTTCAATAGTGACCCGCATGAAAAATGCGCAAAACACAGAAAGCTCACAGTAACAGACCGATTCAAAGCCTTCACTCAAAAACGTGAACCATACATGTGAATCAATATTGGTTTCAACAACAACCTAGATGGAAAAATTCACCAAGAACACACCAGATTAACTATTTTTCAACCATTCACAAAAAATGGAATCCATAAATGAAAATCCAACACAAAAAAAAAACATTTTTGGCTTCCAACCATCGTAGCTACACAAAGAACACAAATGAAACAATATAATGCCAACTAGACAACAACAATGAACAAAGGCCTATGGAAAACATGAATTGTCCTCACAAAAATATAGAAATATTTTTCCCAATATGCACCTCCACCCACAACTCTACCCATTTGGTTCAAATGTAGTTGTCCCTACTTTCTAGGACTAGTAGAGCAACCTAGGTAATGGAACTATCAATAGGAGTGATGGACAACATTTAATTGCTATGGAGAGATATGTATGTATGTCATAGCAGATGCAAACAACATTAATTCCATAGGAAATTGATGATTGTTGTCATTTAGATTACCCTCTATTGTTTCTTAATAGTATCTTATTGGAAACGAAACAGTATAGCTACATCTATAGACCAACAGCTGACAATGCCTTATGGACAACATCATATATTCTATACCATACACTATTGGATTGTGAATCAAATATGGAAGGATATTGCGAGAGTTGAAGACATAAAATAGTTTATGGTATTCTCCTAACTTCCAAGACCTTTTCAGCACATTGAATGTGGGAAGTAATGTTTCTTATTATGCTTAATATGAAGCCTATTATTGCAAAAACTCACCTTAAAGACAAAAGAAATAAGAGCTATCCTAGCAAAGCAATAAACAAGGGCCCAACTTTATATGAATGTTGTCTAAATCTTGCTTTGGACACATACATATGTGCACAGAGGAAAAGAACAACCAAACACAACAAAAGAATCCCATACTTTAGTTTTTATGTAGACACATAGAAATTTATTACAAACACATTTTCCTACATACAGTTGTATGAAAATGTTGTCTGCACCAAGAACATTGACTTGCATGCATAGATGTTTATGTATATGTATATGAAGATATATACATGCATAGAACCATGTCCACAAGTATATTTAGATAATGGTGATATATTTTGTCACCTAACAAAGTTCTAGATTTCAGATCCATTGATATGGTGGAATATAATTATGTTGGGGACATCAACAGAAAATGAAATCCATTAAGAGAAACCCACAAAAAATCACAATACCAACAAAAGTTGCATAACATTAACAATTTTATTTTGTTCCAAACATAGCCACAAAATGCAAGCCATAAAGAGAAAGCCACAAAGATCACAATAACAAAATGAGGCAAAAATATACACATTTCTCAACTAAACCTTATGCAAAAATGGTCAATGTGTTCCACCTACTTGTGGGAATGTATGTAACTGATGGTGGATGGAACAAAAATTGATATATACTAATCCATAACTTTTTTTGTTTGGACATCTTTGGAATCATAAGATTTGTTTTCCACTATTGTATAGTTATGTTTTCTGCATCTAATATTGTATATCTAGATTTTATGTGGATAGTCAAAATGAAATCAATTGCTATGATAGTTAATAATTGCTTCTGGATAACAACATAAATTCTATAATATTAACTATTTTATTATGCATTGCAAATGAGGGAATATAGCCAAAGCTAGTGAACAATAGTTAGATTGTGTTATGGAAAACAACACAATTTATTTTAATATATTACAACTATTTCCATAGAATGGAAACCATAAATGAGACTATTAAATTTCTCTGTGTGTAGATTTGTATGTATGTCAAAGTGGATGTCAACAATGTACATATGCGCTCTTCCCAATGTTTATTATTTTATGAAAATAGTTATTTGTCTAAAACTTGATAGGGCATAGTTTAAATGATCTACTTTATACTAACTGTTATATAAAACATTGAAGCCTTTTTCCTAATTATTTATTTTCCTTTGTATTGTTGGTGTGTCTAGGGGAAAAAAGGAGGGATTTTAAAATTGAAATAGTAAACTTGGAATAACAAATTGTATGTTAAGTACTATTTGAACATTCAAGCCCTTGTTTTTATTAATCTTTTCCTGTGATATTCTTAATGCCTATGCAAAAAAATTGAGTGCCCATTCTGTATTTTGAAGTCATATACGGGTATGTGCAGGATCATCATGGAAAAAATAGGCCCTTAAGTGGCAAAAAATTCAGTAAAATCAGAGTTAGGCAACTTGACATAAAAATTTGAATAAGTTATCTATATTATTTCAAAAATGTGTAAGAATAGAATCTTTAGCAAATTAAATGTAGTTTCTAAACTACTAGGTATGTTTGAAAAAAAAAAGAAGCTATTTGGTGAAAATTTGAAATTTCAATGTAGTGGTACTTAAATTTCAGGGAAAAATAAGAAGTAGGTGTCTGTCTGACCACCCTAACCACACTAAAATGAAAATATTTTTTATAAGATTTTAGATATAAGTAGAGGACTCATGCCTCAATGTGATGCATATTTTTTTGTATTTTTTTTTCCAAGTAAATAATTAATTATGATTTTTTTATTAAATTTTTTTAAAAAATATAAAAACTCGTAAGTCTGACCACCTTAACTTGGTCAAAAATTCATGAAATTCAATTTTTCTTTTTTTAATCCTATAGGATGTGAATCATAGAATGTGACGCATGTTTTGGATTCAAAAAATGTGATACTATTTGAAAGCTATAGATGTTTTTCAATCAGCCTATCAATCAGGACTTTAGTCATAATTTGAATAGAAAATTAATAATAATTACTTATTTAATTCAAAGTAAAGCATAATTTTTATCGGTGGAAAGATGAGAAGCTCCTTTAAAAATCCTTTTCGTTTCATCAATTTTGGGTAAAAAAATAGTCGTCAGCCACATACCCATCATATTGCTACTTTTTGGCTCATCATGATCCTACACATACCCATACCTTGTAGTCAGCCATCAGCATTACAACTCTAAGCTTTTAAAAGAGTAGACCCAACAATGTCAGTGGCCTCTAGCTCTACCGAGGCTAGCAAAAATTCCTCAAGCACCAGTCATATAAGTCTATTTCTTGTTTAGTTTTTTCCTACTCCCAATTATATTGACACTTTCTCATGTGTGCCAAATAAACGGAGTATATGCTTCAGTTGACTTATCAATTGCTATGATATATGTTCTAACTCATTTATAGAAGAACTCTTTGTCTTTGCTTTCCCTTTAAATTTTTTTTCCATTTGGGAGTGACTTATTTGTTAGAGGGGGAAATGTCACAGCTTCGAAATGTGTCAATATTGATGCTTTTAGAGTTGAGTCATAGTCATAAATATCTCAATGCTAGCACTATGTTGAGTTTAATTTCGTTTTAGGCTACAAATGTGAATCCAACCTTAACAAAAAATGTCATACAGTCTATAGATGTTGGAGATTTTGTCCCATCTCCAGTCCTCCAGCTAATGTCTTTCCAAAAAATAGGGGGTGATCAAAGCTTGGTTGACTAATACAAAGTTGTCCTCTTTGATGGAACCCACATGCAGATAGGAACTTTTCCTGCAAAATAAAATGACCTTTTGTTTACGGGTATGTGCAGGATCATCATGGAAAAAGCATGCCCTTAAGTGGCAAAATTTTTAGAAAAATCAGAGTTAGGCAACTTGATGTAAAAATTTGAATAAGTTATCTATATTATTTCAAAACTATGTAAGAATAGAATGTGTAACAAATTGAATGTAGTTTCTAAACTACTAGGTTTAATTTAAAAATAAATAAAATCTATTTTGTGAAAATTTAAAATTTCAATGTAGTAGTACTTAAATTTTAGGGAAAAAATAAGAAGTAGGTGTCTGTCTGACCACCGTAACAACAATAAAATGATAATATATTTTTATAATATTTTATATATAAGTAGAGTACTCATGTCCGGATGTGATGCATATTTTTTATAATTTTTTTCCAAGAAAATAATTAATTATGAATTTTTTGTTACAACTTTTAAAAAATATAAAAACTTGTATGTCTGACCACCTTAACTTGGTAAAAATTCATGAAATTTAATTTAATTTTTTGTAATCCTATAGTATGCGAAGCATAGAATGTGACACGTGTTTCAAATTCAAAAAATGTGATACCATTTGAAAGCTATAGATTTTTTTCAATCAACCTATTAATCAGGACTTTAGTCTTAATTCAAATAGAAAATGAAAAATAATTATTTATTAAATTCAAAGTAAAGCCTAATTTATATTGGTGGAAAGTTGAGAATCTCCTTTAAAAACCATTTTCATTTCATCAATTGTGGGTAAAAAAAAGTCATCAGCCACATACCCATAATATCGCCACTTTTTGGCCCATCATGATCCTGCACATACCCTTACAAGGGCATTCAAAATAGGTTGAATTTTGTGCTTGAAAAACTATTTGTGTAGAAAGTCATGGAAATCAAGGTTAGATATAGTTTTTCCTTACTCACACTTGCAGTTTTCTGCTTCCTTTTTTTTTCAGGATTACCTTTTAAATTATTTAATGTTCATTTTGATCCAAGGCAATTTTCATACTATCCTTAGATGTCAAAATGATAGACTACCAACTAATTGAAAAACCTAAGTATTTGTTTAGAGATCAAGAAGAACAAATAGTTAGTTGTGACTCACCCTCCTCATCCAAGTGAGCCTCAACATTTGGAATTAAGAAATCCCGAAGGAAAGAAGCTGCTCCTATGAATATCAGCCCTGTTAAAGGGCTGAATGTTTACCAAATAAAATGGACGATAAAGGCCGGGTAACAACAAAGAGGGATATGTACCATTACAACAAACAAGGGTGCGAGGACCAGGTATTTAGCTTTGATATTATTGATGATGAGGGAACACAAATATGAATTACATGCTTCAATCATATAATATATTTGCATTATGATAGGGTTGAGGTGGGTAATACTTATTATGTGTCAAAGGGATCAGTGAGACAAGCAGATAGAAAATTTGATAAGTTAAACAACAAGATGGAAATCATTTTGGATCAAAAATCAATATTAAAATGTTGTGATGATAAGGCCTTTGTGCCAGAGAAAGTATTTAAATTCATCTCATTAAATAAAATTGCAAATTGCACAAATAATAGTTTGATTGATGTTATTGGCACTATGGTGCATGTAGGAATGGTATCAACTATACAAAGAAAGGATTAGTCCCAAACAATTCAGATGAATATTAAACTTAATGATTTTTCATCATTTTCAATTGATGTTAATTTGTGGGGCTCAAATTGGGAAGAAAAGGGTGATGAGTTGGAGAGGTTGTACACCCCTAGTTTAGCTCTCATCCTTGTTAAAAATTCATGTGTTGGGTACTTCAATGGAGAAATTATGAACATAGCCCCATGGACTCTTCTATATATTATAAATCTTGACATACTAGAAGCACAACCCTTGATCCAACAAGGGCATGTTGACCCACCTACTATTGAGCCCCCCTAGATAGTGCCCTGAAAGGTTGCTTTGGGAAATGGGAGAGTCACTATTGCATATATCTTGGATCACTACCTTAGCTTTCCAGAAACTTTGCAAGCTACTCTGAAGGAAACAGTAAAATATATAAAAAATGATGCATTTTGTTACACTGTGTGTCCATTGTAGGTGAATGGAAAGCAATGTAAGAAAAAGTATGAACAATCTGAGAAAAATACATGGTTCTGCCCTAAATTTTAGACAACAATAGCTGACTGTGACTTTCATTATTTATTGCAACTAAAGATGGAAGAGCACACAGGCGAGCTTTTGGCAACTACTTTTGATGAGGTTGCGACAAGCCTATTGCAAATTTTAGAAAAACAACTTTATATGTTGCAATATGAGTTTACCATTGCAGTGATTATTGATTTTTGTATCAATGATGTCATCTACACCTAATTTGTTTTAACTATTCTTATTAAAACTCAGACTTATAATTCAGAAATAAGACTCAAAACAATAATAGTGAAAGTTTCAAGGGTTAACTTCAAAGCTGAGTGCAAGTTGTTACTGTCAGAATTGTTTGCTATTTCCCTTGATGTGCAAGAGTCTCTAGAGATAGTTATTGTGCTATCTTGAACACCTAAACAACCATTCCTAATTGCGACCTTGCATATTTCTTATAGTTTATGTTAACTAGACATTTAATTTGTTTTCTTTCCTCACACTGCTTGTCACATCAAAAAGACCTTTCCTCTCGACCACTATTACTTTATTGTTGGTTTGACTAGTTATATATTAAGAAAATGAAGTATAACTTATAATCTTAAAGAAAAAAAGATACACTTGTTTACTTTTCTATTATTCATGTTGCTTATAATTTGGTTCCATTTTAAGTGTATATTTCTAATTTAATTTAATGTTTTTTATTTATATAGAGTTATTGTCCTTTCTAAGAGATGCATTAGTATCTACAACTATTCATATATATTCTTGTGGACATGGTTGTATGCATGTGTACATTTATGTATGTATATAGATAAATATACATGCATGCAATTCAAATTTCCCAGTGCATACAACTTTCTTGTACAAATGTGCATATGTGTGTGTGTGTGTGTAATGGATATCTATGCATTTATGCATGCAAAATTCAAGAATTATAGGTATGTGTGAATTGTTTTAAAGAGAATATTTTTCTCATCTTGTTTTCAATGTTCTCAGTGGATAGAGTATCTTGACAGAGTTCTGTGTAGATATTTGTGTCTGATGTATTTGTCTATGTAAGTATCTATATCAGCTATGGAATTTTTGTGATGGTAGTTGGAGGTTATTTTGTGTTTTTAGCATCGGGTGATGGTTACAAAAGCATTGTTTTGCAATGGGTGATGGTTGTTTTTTGTTTTCTTTGATTCCTATATTTAAACTTCTACACATAAATTTATTCTTGCTTCATATCATGTAGCCTTCTGTCTATTTATTAAGAGTTTCCATCACATGTAGTAAAATAATGGGTACCTATGTTTCAATTGATAGTTGAAATTTTTCTATTGAAGATCCACATCATGCATTTATTGAAATTGCTTTCTCAACTAAAACATGTGGTACCTATTCTTCTGTAAAGTAATTGTTTAGAACCATGACAACTACATGAAAAGCATACAACAATTAATTCTAGGATACAAAATCGAACAAGCGTTCCTTAGCTTTTGTAGGGTTGGTTAGATGTTACTTTGTGTTCTTTGCATGAGGTGATGGTTGCAAAAACTCTACAAAAATTATGGTTGTGATAATTTTTTTCCCATTTCTTGCACGCATGAATCTTCTATATAACACGTGAAAATCAAATTTATTATTCCAAGAGTGTCCCATAAAGTAGACATAGGGATTAGTATGTATCAATGGTTTTTTCATTTTCTATTACATGCATACATACCTCTGTATAGCACATATACATTTTCCACCATTGTGAAAAATCACAACATCAATATTCCTTCATGTCTTTGAAGAGAACTTATGGGTAGATTTGTGTAACAGCTTATGATGCTCCATGGGTAAATTTGTTAGCGTTGGTAGGGGCCTCAAAAAATCAATTATTTGAATGATAGACTGTATATGAAATCTAATGAGGATCATTGATTTCAGCATTCATTAGAGTAGTTTCCACCCAATATTAGAGAGCAAGCCTCATTTTGTTCTCTTCCATTTTTATATTTTCTATTTGTGCAACTGAATTCCTCACTTGAATTAGGTTTTTTGAGATTACATGTAGATCTATGTTTGTATTTTCCTAGATACCGTAGGATACATACCAGCAATTAGAGTGCACTATAAATCAAACAAGCTACTCATCTCCAACAATACTGTTCATTGGCATCATCATCAAAAGTTAATCTTCTTTATGGTAATTGAATTGCTTCTCCTTTCCTCTTCATCTCTATGCATATGGAATCTGTACCATCTCTAAATTCACTTCCTCATGATCTTTTATATGTTACACATGTAATTGTGGTATTACATATATTTCTCTTATAAATTATAGAGCCATTTAAATGTCGTAATTTACATACTACTTTCCATGTCAATTTACTAAAAATGTATAACATTGATTTCCACTAAACATATTTTTTCAGGTACCAAAGCATTTCCTTCACCATTCATCGAAGTGGTGGACTATTAAAATTACCTCTTGGGGGTTTCTTGAGAGCCCATGACGGTCCATGACCCAATATGGTAGGGTGGAGAGCAGGCCTCCTTTTTTGTGTCTAGACTCCAATTCATACTACGCACAAGGTATGCCTAGATTTTATATACTTAGTATGTCCTACTACAACTGTATTATATGTTATTTGTAATTAATTGTACAAGTATTTATATTTTGTGATTTATTTATTGTCTACCAATGGTACGAGTTTATTACACTAAAATTTGGATAATATTTTCATGCTTGCAACTAGACACAACCCAAACAATAGTCCTTCACGGGAATTCTGATTCCATTAGATCTTGTCTTGAGTCAGCAACGACTAAAACATTGCTTTCACCATTGATAATAATGGTGGACAATTTATTTTCTTGCTCGGGGGTTTGGTGAGAGTGGACGATGCTCAATGAGCCAATATGGTAGGGTGGAAATCAAGCCTTGTTTTATTGTGTACATACTACATTCTACCACATGCACGAGGTATGGCTAAACCATAATTACTTCATTCGTCCCATTACAAGTACAAAGAAAAGTATGTTTTATAACATACAAAAGTTTGATACCTCTTGATTGCATTGCATCTTATTTGTAATTAATTGTATAACTCTTTATATTTTCTTATTTATTTATTGCCTACCAATGGTACGTGCTTATTACACTAAGCTTTAGATAATTTGTTCATGCTTGCAGCTAGACACAACCTAGAAAATTGTGCTTCATAGGCCTTCTCATGCCATTACATCTTGTATTAAGTCAGCAGTGGCTGAAACATTTCTTTCACCATTGATTAGAGTGGTGGAGAATTTATTTTCTTGCTTGGGGGTTTGGTGAGAGCGCACGACACTCCATGAGCCAATATTTTAGGGTGGAAATTGGGCCTTGTTTTGTTGTGTACATACTGCATTCTACCACATGCACCAGGTATGGCTAAATTATAATTAGTTTATTCATCCCATTACAAGTACAAACCAAAGTATGTTTTATAAAATATAGAACTTTGATACTTCTTGATTTACATATTTTCTATGAATTAGACATGATAACTACACTAAAATTCACACTTTGTATACACATAAGTTTTATATGGTCTTTCCTTTCCAGAAAAGGTTTTGCATAGGACTGTAGTTGTGAGTTTTAGCTTTTTGTGGCAATGACTATAATGGAATAAAATAGTTAATGTTATGCTATTCATTTTGTTTTGCATAATCACCACACTAAACTTCACACTTTTTGGTTTTTCTTACAGACCATACTCTAGCCATAATATGGAATTTGATGAACTAATGCATTGCAAACATCCTTTCAAAACAATGATACTGACTACAAAATCAATAACAATGGGAAAATAGACAATTAGATCCTAATGTACTCTAAATTGATTCTAATAAGAAAAAAATCATTTCACCATCGATTAGAGTGGTGGACAATGTATATTCTTGCTCGGGGGTTTGGTAAAAGCCCATGAGGCTCCATGACCCAATATGGTAGGGTCAAGAGCAGGTGTCATTATGTTGAGTTTTATTTTATATTTTTTATATACATACTTTTATGTTCCTGAAGTAAGATTCAGATAAAATTCATATGTTTTACATTGTGGTTGCAACAGAGTAAAATAGTTAATCTTATACGCTTTGTGTTAGATTCCTTTGGCCATTGTTGATTATTGTTCTCTTGCTTAAGCTATATTGTTCCGTTTTTGAGAACATGTTGTTGAAAAGGCTATATTGTTTCAATTTTTGATAAGGTTTTGTTGAATTGTTGTCAATTCCCTCTGGGACTTTCTTTATGCCTTGTGTTTTCTGTCTATGTTTCCAATGGAAAAGAATTGTTAACATTATGCAAATTTTGTCAATTTTTATTATCTAACTCGGCCTACATTGTCTCATTCTTTATAAGCTTTTGTTCAAAAGGCTATATTGTTTGAATTTTGCATAGGGTGTTGTTGAAAAAATACTATATTGGTTGTATTAGGTGTTGTTGATTATTGTTCTTTGTCTTAGGCTATATTATATCATTTCCGATGAGGTGTTGTTGAAAAAGATGTATTATTTTAATTTTCAACAAGGTTTTGTTCAGAAAGGAGTATATTTTTTGATGGTTTTGTCACTGTTAATTTTTGAGAGGGTGTTGTTTAGAAGGCTATATTATTTCTATTTGTGATAAGATTTTTTGAGAAATGAGTACATATTCTATTATCATTGCATTATCTGGCTACCATTTTTTATGGGTTTAGTGGGTATGGTTTTAAAGTTTGCATATAATTTTTTGAGAGATATCCCGATCGCATGTAAAGTCAATTTCGCTAACAAAATTTTAAAAATGTAGCTCACAATCAATATCAATAGAGATGAATGAATGCTATTATCCTTTTGTTTCTTTTTTGTTATCCATGATTTTTCTGAATATATACTTATTGGACAATTTATGTCGTACAACAAATCAATGATATAATAACCTTTCATACAATTTTATTATGTGTTCCATTAGCATCCATGCAAATCTATTATAGTGGTAATAAAATATAGCAGTAGAAAATTATTGTTCCAATTAAAACTTACAATATATATTGCCATTTTCTACATTGATATTTCCAAGTACCTTTTGTTGTCTCTCAGATTGCCTTCCACCCATTTCTACTTCACGCTACCTATCGGCTCATCGTTGCATGTCACTACACGCAATTGCTAGTTTATGTTTGTTTTGGAAAATAATGACTAGTTTAGAGAGGAAAAAACATCTTTTGGACTTTTTTCTCCTATACAGACTTTTGCATGCTTAAGTGTTACTATTATGGCATTTATTTTTTGACTATGGTCTTTTGTTATAGTTTGTTTTTTTTTCTTAGGTTTGGGTTTTTGTATGTGTTTTCTCTATTTTTAATTTAGTTTTCTTAATTTATTTTGGTTTATGGGTTCACATATGGTAGGATCTAGATGGGACCAAGGGGATCCCTTGCTTGTTTTATTTTAAGGATGTTGCTCAAGTTGATAAGGGCATGACCTCTAGACACAAAATTTATCATTTTTTTTCTTGGATGCTATGTATGAAGCAAGATATGATCAAATGGTTGATAATAATCCTTGATTTAATCAATTTTTAACCTTAATCAAGAAGTTATAGTTGATGAGGAGCTTTATTTTTAAAACATGATTTGATTTAAATCAATGTTATAGATGTTACAAGAATAATAAAAATTATGTTGCAAGAACACAAACCTATGTTACATGTGTTTGAAATCATAGTACCAAATCCTAAAATACCCATATGTTCACAAAGAAAATAACCCTCTTCTAGAGAAAAAAACTCATAAGAAAAAATATCATTCACAAGAACACACACATTCTGAGAAAGAAAATAGTTTCAAAAAAGTAAATTTTTATTACATTTCTCATTAAATATAGTCATTTATAGTCATATATTACAAGGCCAAAATATGAGATTCCATTATTTTATTTTTCATTTTTATTCGTTCATCACATTCTCCTCTATTCCTCTCTATTTTACTCTATTTTATATATTTCTCCTTGATTTCTCCTAGTTAATATCCTTTTATTTTCTCTATTCTTCCTTACCTAACCAAAATCCCTACAAAATATAGAATGTTCTCCCCAAATTCCTACCTAAACTGGGTGCAACACATAAAAATATATCATAAATGTTCACCAACCTAATTTTGAGTTAAAAAATCTCACTCAAAATTATTCCTTTCCATAAGTCCTTTTTGATGTTATTTAATGAGCCTACGAGTAGGTAATTGTTGCTCTAAAATGAAAAAATATATCAAATTTGAAAATAGCCATAAAGTACATAGTGGTAGGGAAAAGAGAAAATAAAAAAATGAAAAAATGAATCTATTAGAATTATAAAATTCCCCTACATCAAACTACTAGGGTACAAAAATTGTGAGCCCTTGCTCACTCCTAAATCTATGTGTTGTTACAAGTCAATATTTTGGTTTCTATAGGCTAACAACCTTGTTGTAGCAAGTTGGAAAATCTGTTGCTATGGGTTAGCAACTATTCTATTGTGTTTTATCTAAACTGACTCTAGCTCTATTAGGATTAACCAAGTGGCATCCTCCACTAGTCGATTCTTCCATTTCACCAAATATTCACTATATTAATTTACCCTAGTCTTTCTGACCACTCTGTAAGAGAGGGGGACCAACCACATCAAGGCTCTAGGTCACGAAGAGCCCAGAGCGGAGGGCTACCCTAACTTACCTCACTCTAAAGGATGTCTTGAGGATAAAGAATGAAGAGCACCATGTGGTACTTTTGTCACTCTATAGACCTAGAGTTCAGGTTTAGGCTAGGTGAGTTGGTTTTTGGAGTCAATTCTAAACCTTAGATAGCTCTCTGTTTGAGGATGGTAGCGTGTTTCTAGGATGAAAAAATAGTGCATTGGCATCCGTACAACCAGAAAATGCCAAGATTAGTAAAAACTACCTAAAAAACCTACTGATATCCTGGCTAGTTGATTGTGATAGGAAAAGAAAAATGAAAAAGTACAAAAAATAGTGACAGAGATGATAAAGAAAATAAATGAAAATAGGGTGATGAAGATGATCTCACAAAAGAGCCTGTTCCCTAGCTAGCTCCACAAGTACACCAACTATACCGTAGAAAAAAGTACCCTTTGCTTGACATGGGAATATTTCATGATAAATTGGACTTAATGAGGCCTTGATTTAGGTGTTGTGTGGAATTTTATTCATCCACACTAGGTCTTGGACCCTTGCCAATCGAATAACATACTTTTAACAAGTCTTGTAAAGGTCTTGTAAAGTCTTGTAAAGGACTTTCACGTTTTTCTAGACTTAATAAACCCATTTCTCCCTAATTCAACATTATAAAATGTATTTAAATACATCTTCACATCATTCTAGAAGGTTTGTGAATTAAACTTAATGTTAAACTAGTGTTGTAATGTGTCTTGCACATTCACATTGGTTCTTGTGCCCTCCTAGGCTAAGTGAACCTCATTTTAGTGTTGTAAAGTGTATTTAATCACACTTTCACATTGATTTATGTGTCCCAAGCCCTATTTGACATTCACATCATCACCAATAGTCCCATATTAACCCATATTGTGCATCACGAGACTTAAATTGATCAAATTCCCGACAAAGTTGTATTTTAAACCTTATTTCCTTATCTCCTAGCTTTCTAGTTCTCAAATTAGCCATGTGGGACCCATTCGCCATGCATGGCGAATCAGTCCCATCCAGGTGGGACCCATTTGCCATGGGTGGTGAATGAGTCCCATTTGGCTCAATTTTGGTAAATTGGTCTTGATCAGGGCTTGATTTAGGTGTTGTGAGACATTTTATGCATCCATACTAGGCCTTGGACCCTTGCAAATCAAAGAACATGCTTTTAACAATGTCTTGTAAAGGTCTTGTAAAGTCTTGTAAACAAATTTCACACTTTTCTAGACTCAATAAACCCATTTCTCCCTAATTCAAGATTATTAAATGTATTTAAATACATCTTCACATCAATCTAGAAGGTTTTTGAATTAAGCTTAATTTCAAACTAGTGTTGTAATGTGTCTTGCACATTCACATTGGATCTTGTGCCTTCCTAGGCTAAGTGGACCTCATTTTAGTGTTGTAAAGTGTATTTAATCACACTTTCACATTGATTTCTATGTCCCAAGCCCTATTTTACATTCACATCATCATCAACAGTCCCATATTGACCCATATTGTGCATCGTAAAGCTTAAATTGATCAAATACCTAACAAAGTTGCATTTCAAACCATATTTCCTTATCTCCTAGCTTTCTAGTTATCAAATTAGCCCATATGGGACCCATTCACCATGCATGGTGAATCAGTCCCATCCAGGTGGGACCCATTCACCATGGGTGGTGAATGAGTCCCATTTGTCTCAATTTTGACCTTTGAGCAAGAAAAAGGTGAAATTTAAGTTTAATATTACTTCATGTCAGCCTGTGATGAGGTATTAACAGGTAAAAGAGGTGAATTACCTATAAATATAAGTCTTTCAACTCATTTTAATATCTCTCTTATCTCTCATCATACATTCATCCATCGTTCTTCTATCTCAAGTCAAGCAACTTAGGGTTTTATCATTGCAAGAAATCAAGAAAGCTCCTAAAGACATTCAAGGGATGAATCTTCCTCCATTGTTGTAGAAATCCAAGATCAAAAATCATGGAAAGGTAATAAATTCCATTATTACATGTTTCATTCCATTCTTTCATCATTTTGGTTTAATTACCTAAAAGGGGTTTGACCAAGGCAAACCCCCATGCCCTAACATTCAACATTTCTCTTTCTTGTCTTGTGTGTTTGCAGATTTAGGTCTTTTGGAAGCTTGTAAATGATTGAAGATTGAGTTACAAAGTTTCTCAGTTCTTTTCTTCGTTCAAGAAATCAAAATATCAACAAAAACTCATTTTCAAACCTATAAATTAGAGTTTCAAAAGTGGACACCTATACGAACTCAAAGTGTAGATCAGAAGCTCTGGATTCCACTTTTGAAAATCTAGAAAGTAAAAAGTGGAATAATTCACCACGGGTGGTGAATGAGTCCTACTCCAAGGTCAGATATGTGTTTTCTACATTTTTAGACACCCTTTTGATAGAAACAAGTTCTGACTCAGTTTTGCAGAACTGGGACTAATTCGCCCAAAATGGCGAATGAGTCCCTATAGGCCTAAAAACCAACATCAACAACATTTCAAATGCCATTTCTTGCCTCCTTCAACTTCTCAGGTGCACACCTTCAATTTGATTCATTTTTGTTAAGTTTTGCATTCATTTCTAGTTCATTGTTGCATTACACAATGTGTTTTCAAACATCACTTGTTTCTTAGGTTTTGCATTCATATTCTATCAATTTCATAGCTTAGTTGCATTTAGATCATCTCATTTAGCCAAAATAACATCATACATTACATAATTTGAATGAACCCTTTAGCATTTTTGGCCTTACTCTCTCCTTTTAGGTGAAAAACCCTAGAAGAGCTAGTGAGTCTTGTGGGTGCCAAAAATCTACGGTTGACCCACCTAAACACAAGAAAGAGGGAAAATTATTGGGGCTGTATAGGAGTCTTCCTTAGTTAGACCCTTGTCTTGGTGTTTCCACCTCCACGGATAGCCAGAAAGCAATGAAGTAGAATAATATGATAAAGAAATTAGAAAGAAAGATTGCAATGAACACTACAAACAATACTATGCTACTCTATCAAATCACTAAGGAGAGGAGTGAAGTGTTACCACCTCCACCTAAAATATCACTAGCCAATGGAGGAGAATGCAAGTTATGGACTTGGAAAAAGCACCACAACCATAGCGGTGATGAAGGGAGGTCTCGCAAGACTCCAAGCCCACAACTTCTATGGATTGCCTCACACTTGTAATGTGGAGTTGATAGAGCTTGAAAGCTATTAAAATGATCATAATGGAATGCTAGAATGTTGGTTGAGAGAGTGAAGAAGCTGTAGAAGATTTGTAGAAGATTGAATGTGAATGTCTAGAGAGTGAAATGAAGTGAGAATGAGTTTTTTTGAAGGTGGGATAATAAAGAAGAAGGTATTTTTAGGTTAGTTGGTTGAAGAGGAATGTTACAATTTGGCCCCAATATCGAGGTGTGTAACACCTCTATCAAATTTAGATGCAAGAATTCGTTAGGGTTAACATCATGATGTGCAGACGTCTGTGTGTCATGCATTCATCCCCATCAAATATTCTCTCACTGATGCATAGGACAAACACCAAGTAGATGGAATACAGGTGGGTGATGTGAAATTTCACACTTCAGATTCGATTTTCTAAGATGAGGTTATGTGAAAGGGGAATTTGTACAAGGGTGCAAATTTGATCCTATAAATTTTCCCCCACTTTAGCGAGCACACATATCGATGAGCATTCAGTAAAGTAGATTGAAGAGTTAGTAGGGTTAGAAATGTATACCTGAATTATTGAGGGAGAAGACCATAATCTAAAAAAATTGAAAGCACAAGGTAGGTAAAGGACTCCATAGGTAATCGCCCTAGGGATTTTTAAAAAAATGGACTCCATAGCCCTACAGAACTATAAATTTGCACAAAGTACACTGAAGGCCCTCAAACCAATGATGGAAAAATATTTCTTACAGGATGAAAGTGTCTCACAAGCTCACAGACCTGCAATAAGGCAACCCCCAAGTTCTCTCTCATGAAGGAAGCCCAGTGAAGTAAGTACCTTATAGGCCCATAGAACTACAAGAAGGAAACCCTCAAGTTCTCTCTCATGAAGGAAGCACAATGTAAGGTGACTTCGTAGAGTCATACTAGAAAGAGACTTCACAGGTTCACCTATAAAGCAACATGTTAATTTGTAGATAAAAAATGCCAAGAAACAAGAAGCAACCACATAGGAAAAAAGGATAGACCGTCACGCAGATAGTCAAAAAATTGGAAGGCTTTCAACGGGGTCC
This sequence comes from Sequoia sempervirens, assembly GCA_007258455.2. Classification (NCBI taxonomy): domain Eukaryota; kingdom Viridiplantae; phylum Streptophyta; class Pinopsida; order Cupressales; family Cupressaceae; genus Sequoia; species Sequoia sempervirens. The sequence continues at coordinate 1,403,155 of VDFB02004800.1, read as the reverse complement.
CTCGAGAACCCTTCAAAAAGGAGAGGGGTCCACTCAAGGGACATGTCATTTGAAAGTTTTAAGGAAATGTTTTTTCTCAAATAAATTCATCATCAAGGAATCCTTTTGAAAGGTGTTCACTTCATCAAGGATTTTGAAAGGAAGCATATGCCCCCTCACGAGGGGAAGATCGAGGCTTCTTCCATAGGAAAAAGTTGCTCCCTCCTTGGAGAGAATTTTTCAAATTCTTTCTTTGTGAACCCATGATGAATGAGATACGTTCCGTCGGGGTTCCAAGTTGAGAATGCAATTTTTGGAAAAGGTTTCAAGGATTTTGGAGAAAAGATTCATTGGCTATGAATGTGTTTTTTGAAAATTGAAACATTCTAAAAGTAATGTGGTCACAAACACGAGGGAAAATTCATGTCAAGAAGAGAGAAATATTAAAGAGAAAAAGAAAAATAACACAAACAAGAGACACAAAGGTGATATGATATTTCAGGGGTAGAGCTGCTCATAAATATATATAAGTATAGTAATAGTATATAAATGAACTGTCATCAACCCCCTACTATATTAGACCATGTGAAGAATGCACGAGAAGACAAAGTAAACATAAAAAATTGGGTTAACATGGAAGGGAAGCCCAAATTCCCCCAATACTTTGCATCATCCCCTATTTTACAGAAATCAAAACACATAACAGAGGAAGAATGATGATACAAATAGAAGAAGGTTTACGACACAAAATCACTCCTATATCCAAGCACCAACAGGGGTGACAAGGGTAATCTAGGAACACATAACACAAGCATGGGGGAACACATGACAACACACACACATCTAATCTAAAGATAAAGAAGAGGCCTCCCCCTAACACTCATAGAACAAGAGGTCATCTACTTCTTAATCTAGATCATTGTAAGGTGAAGGTGAGTGAGCCTCTAGTGGTGGAGTATTAAGGGGAGGATATTTTGACCCTCTCACAAAAAGGCCTAAGGAAAAAGGCCCCACAAGGCCTTCTCCACTCAGCTCTTGTGGAGCTATGGTCAATGATTTCATGAAAATCATCAACAAGGCTAGAAATTTTTCCAGAGAATTAAACATGCACTTTCTAAAAGTGTCATGTTGTACCTCAATAGATCGGGAGGACGGTGCCCAAGATTCACCACTTGGCTCACCAAGTGAATTGGAAGTAGTGACAAACTCCAGGGAAGCCTAAACTTGTTCCATCACTAGGACAAAAAATATAGCATAGGACCACCCTTTGGAGAAGGCGGGCTCCTCTTACACCCTCCATTGCTAGAACAGAAAACCTCTACCTTTTGCTTCATTGGGGGATGTGAACTCCCCATAGATGAGGCAAGAGGCACAGAGGAGGAGGATAAAATTGCAACAAAAACCATTGGGGTATTATGCATGTCCATTGGTTTAGGAAATGGTAGGATGTCTAGGAGGGACATTAACAGGGATGGCTTAACCAAAGGAGCAATAAAAACTTGCACCATTTTAGGGTTAGATGCACTTGCACTCACAGTAGGAATCATAAGCAATACTAAACTTGATTGAATGGAAGTACAGGGGAGGAGAGAGGAGGATGCATCAAGAGGCCCTGAATTAGGGATAGTCGTATCCTTTTCTATTTTCCACAAAGTAGTTTGCTTAGCCACTAGAGCTTTTCACCGGTTCTTGTTCTCATGTGCATGGCAGTTTCTATGACTCTTTGAGCTAGAGGCCGGGAGGTGCGAAGGGATGAAAGGATCTTGCTCAACCATAGGGGTGTACATCACAGCCATCTCTGACAAACAAACAGACTCCCAAACAGGAGCAGGAGAAAGAGGTTGAGAAACAACATGGGGATTTGGCTCTAGTGCCTCAGCGGTGGGCCTCTTCCCATTCACTACTTTAGGAGGAGTGGTGGGACACTGCAGAGGCCGAGACAAAGAGGATTCCTTGTGGGGACCATTTTTTTACCATACAAGTAGGGCTAAGGTCCAAGAGACATGATAGGAAGGTCCACTATCCTAATCTTAGCTTTGTGCCAAGCAGGCACCATCAAACTTCTCATGTAAAATCTAGGAGTATTCATCCAAAACTCTTCTTCAAAAAGAGGAGTGGAAGAGGCACCTTGAGGGTGGGAATGCATTTCCTTTCCCCTTTGAGAAGAGGAGGTAGCTTGCTATTTCACTATTAGAAGGGTCAAATTCAGTTGTCCTTTGCCCCCAGTCTTATACTTCACATAGTATTGGTAAAGTAGGTCCATTTTTGGTGCAAGTGGATCAACCAGGGCGAGCCAAAAATGATCCAATTAGTAGCCTTCATGAGACAACAATGGCTAGTATCTAGTGTCATGAACGATGTGCACAACAACTTCATGGGAGAGTTTAAGACATTTATGGATGATGGAAGTGATTTCATTCATGGAAGCTAGCCAAGGTATGCCTAACTTCACCTTGAACAAATTAGATTCTAGGATAATATCAAAAGTTGTGTTCACAACCCTAGGTCCAACTAGGACGAAAAGAGTGATTGAGCCATACTACTTGAGAGATGTCATCATGTGTACAAATGGTAGATTTTTTTTCTTTGTACTCCTCCCTTTGTAATGGATTCAGCCATAATGTCTCTTCTGTAATAACATTCACTCAGCTCGTAGGGTCAACTAAGACCCCTATCACAATGTTCCCATTGAGATGATCGGGAATGTAGAGGGGAGGGGCTTGTTATTCAAGGGTAGATCCTATGAGGTGAATGTTACATCTAGTTAACCAGTCACAGGCTATACAAAAGGAGTAACCATGACCATGTTCATGTATGTCGAGGGTTGAGTGGTAGAATCAAAGGTATCAATAATTAAGTTAGTAGAATGTGACGACAATGGGCCCGTGTATATCTGTAACCCACTATTTTCTTTTTCCACCAATTTATTCATATTTTTTTTACTCCCATCGAGATGAGTAATACCATCCTCGATGCGATCTTGTATCTCATGACATAGGTGCATACAACATTTTTTGTCATGTCTGTTGACTCGATGGTATTGAAACAAGGAATTTGCATCATACCAATTAGGGTAAGGTTCCTTGAGAGGTCGAGGGTTCTCCAAGGTTATGATATTATCCTTCAACAACTTCTACAAGATGGAAGAATAATAATTTGCTAACTTTGTGAACTTTTTTTTGTCGCTAAGATTGTTACCATTTGTTGTGGCTACTAGATTCGCAACAACATTTACTTTTCCTAAGATTGATACAATAGATTCTCCTTTTGAATGAAAGCGTGAGGAGGATCCCCCAAACTAAACTACCGTCTGTTGATATTTTTGTAATGCCACACATAGATGAGTGAAAGATGGGTATTTCATAAGGGAAAAATTTTCATGCCATGGTCTCTATAGGTTTCCTATGAACACCTTTTTCACATCAAAATCAGATAATGGGTACAAGATGTGAGAAAAGAGTACATGATACTGCACTATGAAATCAGTTATCTTCTTATTATCCCCTTGCTTGATTGAGACAAGATCCAAGAAGGTCATATTCAGTCTAATGTTGGCTTGGAATTGTTGGAGAAGTTCATCAAATGACAAAATGGAATTGGTGGGTAAGGAATAGTACCACTCGAGTGTTGTATCCTTCAGAGATCGAGGAAATAATTTTTCCATCAATGCATCATTGTGGAAGAAGTCTATATACATGACACTAAAGGTAGACACATGCGTTTACTAGACCCCTTTGCCACCATATTTCTCAAATTTGGGAATCTCCATTCCTTGTGGGAAGGGAGTACTTAGGATTGCTACCAAAAATTGGCTATGTTAGAAAAATGGTTGGAAGATAGGCTAGGCAGAGGGTGGTAAAGACTTACTAGTTGGTTTTGTGTACAACCCATATTTTGAAGCAGAGAATTCAAAATAGGGTGAATAGATGACAAAGGACTAGTGGAGCCTATAGAAGCACCACCACCAGAACCACCTCCAGAGCCATTTACATGACCGTTTTCGGAGCGACCACCATAAATAGCACCTCCATTGGAGCCACCTCCATAGCCTCCACTAGAGCCACCTTTGCCAGTGCCACCTCCACTACCAGAACCACCACCACTCATTCCACCAGAGCCTCAGCCGCCCAAGGTAGTAGGGGTGTCTTACTTGCCTTGATAGTGGGAGGATTTTGAGAAGTAGAAGATACATTCATCAAGGGGCCTATTTTGGCCATGCATATAAATATGGTAGGCATTGAAACTCCTAGTTTTCTTTCTTAAGTATCAAGCACTTCTCAGGTGGTACCTGATCTAGGCCTATACAAAGGGACATAAGCTTTAGTTAGATTGGAAATGCCAAGGTCACATAATAATTCTATGCATGTTTGATCCTTTCCCAGCAAAGGCCTCAATTCGCTAGTAAGCCTAGCGACTCTCGCCATGTTTGGTGCTTTCTCCAAATAATGCATAAGTTCTAGTAACCTGTTATCCAATGCCAAAAGGTTTTCCATAGGGGCATGCATAGCATTATCCTCATCCACAGACGAAGCAATGGGGGATGATCTAGAGGATTAGGAATTCAAGTGGTCTCATTAGTGAAGCTCATAGGAAAACCAATGGTAAATTCATAAGCTAAACTAGTGGAGAAACTAGAAGAAAAGCTAGAAGTGACCTCTTCTCTATCGATAAGTGTCACTTGGTTCATCTAACAATGTACCCAAAAGTTGTGGACTAGGTTGTGGTGCTGATATACCTTCACAACACTCAGGGTAACAACAATCTTAAGGCATGAGGGGAAAGCCTCAACAAAGACAAATGGGTAGACATTGTTCATATCAGGTTTACTAAAAATTTAAGAGAGGGGTACCAACCACATTAAGGCTCTAGGTCATGGAGATTCGAGAATGGAGGGCTGCCCTAACTTACTTCACTCTAAAGGATGTCTTAGGGATCAAGAATGAAGAGAACCATGTGGTACTTTTGTCACTCTATAGACCTAGAGTTTAGCTTTAGACTAGGTGAGCTAGTTTTTGGAGTCAATACTGCACCTTAGACAACTCTTTGTCCAAGGATGGTAGCACGGTTCTAGGATGGAAGAATGGTGTGTTGGCATCTCTCTAGCGCACTAGAATCCATAAAGCCAAAAAACACAAAGTACAATAAAAAAAGTTACCTAAAAACCTACTAACATCCTAGATAGTTGATTGTGATGGGAAAAGAAAAATGAGAAAGTATAGAAAATAGAGATAGAGATGATAAAGAAATAAATGAAAGCTAGGGTGACGAAGATGATCTCACAAAAGCATTGGTTTTATAGCTAGATCCACATGTACATCCACCTACACACAAGAAAGAGGGAAAATTGTTGGGGTTGTATAGGGGCCTAGCTCAGTTAGACGCACATCTTGTTGTTTCCACCTCCATAGACAACTCAAAAGAAATGAAGTAGAATAATATGATAAAGAAAGTAGTAAGAAAGATTGCAATGAATACTAAAAACAATAATATGCTACTATATCAAATCACAAAGGAGAGGAGTAATTTTTTACCACCTCCACCCAAAAGCTCACTAGCCAATGGAGGAGAATTCAAGGTATGGGCTTGGAAAAGTCACCATAGCTTAGCGGTGATGAGTGGAGGTCTCGCAAGACTCCAAGCCCATAACTTCTATGGATTTCCTCACACTTGCAATGTGGAGTTGATGGTGCTACAATGCTCACAATGGAGTGCTAGAATGTTGCTTGAGAGAGTGAAGAAGCTATAGAATATTGCTAGAAGATCAAATGTGAATGTCTAGAGAGTGAAATGAAGTGATAATGAGTGTTCTTGAAGGTGGAATGAGAAAGAATAAGGTGTTTTTAGGTTAGATGATCAAATAGGGATGTTATAATTTTTCCCTAATCAGGTGTATAATTCCTCTACCAATATTAGACACAAGAATCCACGAGGGATGACAATGTAGTGCGTAGATGTTTGCACATCTTGTGTTCATCCCCATCAAATACTCTCTCATTGATGCATAGGATAAATTCCAAGTGGATGGAAGCCATGTGGATAATGTGAAATTTTTCCTTTAGATTTTATTTTCTAAGGTGAGGGTATGTGAAATGGGAATTTGTACAAGGCATGCAAATTCATTCCTATACACACTTTGAAATCCAAAATGCATTCATTCCCCTCTCACTCTTTCTTAGGTAGTTGTTCCATCCTTTGCTATTGGTTTTTCCTCCCTTTCTTGTTGTAATCTTTTTCTTTCATAGTAATGAATCATAGATTTTTGGGTAGGATTTATAGGCTACTCTTGCACTCTTAGGATATTTCACCTAAAAGGAGAGAGATAAACCCCACTCAAAATTCTAGGTGGTTCACTCAAATTAAGATGTCTATGATGCAATTAGGAATAAATGAAATGATCTAAGTGCAATTAAATGAACTATTTAACTAATTATGAAAGAAAAACCTAAGAAACAATTGATGTTCGAAAACACAATGTGATATGAAAGCATGAACTAAACATGAACAAATGCAAAACAGAGAAGAACAAGGTTGAATCAGAGTACACTTGGGAGTCTAATGAAAATTCTAGAGTATTCTAAATGTTGAAAGATATCACTTAAAATCACTAGTGGGAGTCATTCGCCACTGATGGTGAATTAGTCATACTTCTGTGAAAACTTCTGGAAACTGGTTTTTGAGTGTCGAGATTCAGAATCTGACAAAATATGGATTTCTAGCCTTAAGGTGGGACTTATTCTCCACTGATGGAAAATTAGTCCTTTTCCAAAATTCTGTGAAATTAGGGACCAATCCTATAGCACCAAATCTAAAGTTTTCTACTTGTCAAGTTGATGGAGTCAAATCTACAGAAAATGAATAAAATGTCTTTACTGAGCTTGAAATAAGTTACAGTTGACTTGAAACACTTTTTTGACTTCTGGTCCACTTTTCAACACCTAATAGCTTGTCAAATTTGCATACACAAGTATGCAAACACAAATACAAAAGGGGAAAAATGGTTAAGGTTTAGGTTATAGGGATTTGCCTTGGTCAAATCCCACTTTGGTAATAAAAACCTTAATGAAGAAATAAAATGAAATGAACAAGGAATGATGAATAAACAACAAGTAAATGTCCTAAATTCACCACAACCTTGTTGAAGAAATCTGAAGATATGCCAATGGCTACTCCAAGATACTTGATTGAATGATGCAAATTTATTGAATGCTTGAACGAGTGAGTGAATAAGTGAACTTGATGAATGGGGTTAAAATGAAAATAAAAACACTTATTTATACACACTTGTGCCTTAGTAACCCAGTGCTACCTCATCACAGGTCGACAAAAGGTGATTTTAAATAAAAACTTGAAAGAAAATTTGAAATATTTTGAATTTCGAGCCAAGAGGGGCTCATTTGCCACCCATGGTGAATGGATCCCACCTTGAGCTTGTAAGTGGGTGTTAGGAATTATCTTTCATTCAATTTTGTTTTTCAAGTTTACATTAAAAAACACACTTAATTAAGCCTTATAAGGGTATAAAGGGGTCAAATAAAGTATAAGAAAGGTGTAAATAGTGAAATTAAGCCTTGAAAAGTGTGAAATCTTGTTACAAGACTTTACAACACTTCAAAATAGGACTTGATAAGTGATGAAAATATGATTTTTAGGTGAATTGAAATGAATAGAGTCTAGAAAAGTGTAGAAATTTTTTACAACACCTTCACAAGATGCCATAATTTAAATATTTAGGACCTAATGTGAATGTTCAAGCCACATTACAACATTAAATCAAAGAAAAATGGACCAAGTAGCATGTAGAAAGGCCTAAAAGACCATGAAAATTTGAAGGGTCCATTTTTCTATGGCACATTTAGCCCCCACTTTCGTGAGAGGATGAAATCTATTCAAACTCACACTAAAGTAGGCATGCATATTGAGAGGGATCCAAATGCACTTATGCTAGGAAGATAGAATGATAATGATCAAGTCCCTGGGATGAAGATACCATGACAAACTAAACATAAGAGAAAAGGAACACAAGTGAGAAGAAAGAGATTATTGAGCTTCGATCATGTGTCCAACTAGTTGTGGATTAGATCTAGGTTGTTTGTGAGAAAAAGAGAATGCATACTCACTCTAGGGTGAAAAAACTCATGGCGGTCCGCTGGGTGAGGAGACCCAAAAAGTAAGATACATATGCTACTTGGTATGCACTCACAAGCACAAAGGTGGCTATGGAGAAAGTCGCATCGCTGAATGGGATTCCTCCTCAACCATATCAAAGTTATACCACCTGATAACTTTAACAAGGTGTCACAAGGGAAAATGTCGATTTGTGCTTTATGAGACAAGAAAAGCTTTGTATGCTTTGAAATCATGAAAAAATTCAAAGTTACCATAGGCATACAAGTTGTGTTATGCAAGGTGGAAAAAAATGTAAAATGATGTTCAAAGGAGTCTTGTTAAGTTCATGCAAGGTCTGTCACTTTGGGAACATTGTGTCTAATGTCTCCAAGAGAGGACCAATAAAAGAATAGTATATTCACATCTTAGGGGATGCACTGTGTCACATCAGGCCACTAAGAGGTATGTATTATGCTAAGATAGATCACACTTATGAAGGAAAACACACCCAATGTCATCAACAAAGTGACAAACACATCATATGAAGTGACAAGGCTGCACTAACAGTAAAAAGTGAAAATGAAATGATGCCAATGTATGTGCCCCGCTTTAAAGGAATTTCTACACACCATTTTGTGAGTAATTACTTTTAAACTAGGAAAGGAGAAATGCAAAAAGCAAACAAGACATGAGAGCCAACTTGGAAAGCCCTTATGACAAGTCATATGTTTTTGAGTAAAGCTACATCATGTAAATGAAAAAGAGATCAAAATAAAGGGAGTTTCCCCCAGAAAAGAACACACCAAACACATAACGGGTCTATGGATTTGGGGCCAGTATGTTTGTTGCTACAATGTTTTTATTAAAGAGCTTGGAACTATCATAATTCCCCAAAGCACATAGAATTGGAAGAATGACACAAAGAGAGTGAAAAAAAATGAAAAAAAAGTTTGTTTTGGGTCAACATGGAAGAGACATTGTGGTCTCAATGCTTTGCATCATCCCCAAAAGGAGAAACACAAGAAAAAAGAAATTGAAAAAGATGAAAGAAAAGGAAAATATTTTGGGTCAACATGAGGGAGACATTGTGGTCTCGATGCCTTGTGTCATCCCCAAAAGGAAAACACAAGAAAAAGACAAAGTAAAAAGGAAAAGAGACTAATTGGGTCATCATGGAAGAGACATAGGGAATCTCAACACTTTGCGTCATCCCCAAAATGAAAAAACCAAACAAAAGTGAAAAGGAAAAGATAAAGTACGACATATAGAAGAATAATGGTACAAATAGAGGAAGTCTACAAAGAGAGAGAACATCAAAAAAACATTACGAGAGAACATGATACACACATGCAATGAAAATGTAAAATGAACTAGTAATGCAAGTGTAAGTCAACCATTAACTGAGTTATTGGTTTCACAATCTCGATAAGTATAAGTGGAAGGGAAATAACGTAGTTAAGAGACAAGAACAAATGCATTACTAGGATAAGGCTAACAACTTATTTCCCACATTAATTGGAAAGCCAAAATGAGCCAAGAAAGGTGATGGGAGAAATCATGTAATAGTGAGAATGAAAAATTCTACAACTATGACATGATAAAAGGAGTTTGTTTTAAGGGATGATGGGAAAGCACTCAGTATAAGTGAAGTGATATGTGTTCAATATGTCATTCAATGTTTGACATTCTTTAGTGTGATGTCCAAGAACATAGTGATATTTTCTAAATGGTATGTTAGAATCTTTAGGATGGATGACCAACCTATTCATAGGTGGTAAGACTATAAGGCCCCTTTTTAAAAGCAATTGAAGTCTCCATTCACATTCAGGTGGAGGATGAGTAGGAAATTTGAGCTTTTCAAAATTTTAAGGTCATTTTCGTTTGCTAGATTCTCCTTTTTCATGAGTGGAAGGAGGAAGAGGACCTGTGGGGATCCTAACATCCTTGTCATCAGAATCAGGTAATGGTCATTCACATGGAAGGAGAATTTTCAAGTCAGGAGGAGAATCAAAGATTACCATACCATCATCTCAAAGTCTCAATATTCAAAAGGAGGCTTTTCAGGGTGAGGAGGATCTTGATATCCTAATCCTGTTGTGTTTTCTTCATGTGCTTTTTGTTCAAAAAGTTGGTGAATATTATGCTCATGTTTTGTGTCACAACCTTCTTTACTTAGGCTAGTAAATCCTTTTCCATATGTTTCTTCAAGGTTAATGGGGGTGTTTGTGATCATAAAATGGTTGAGGGTGTGTTTGTTGAGAGGAACTAGGTCTAATTAATGGAGGGATCTTAGGTCCCACTTGAGCTTCAAGATGGAGGTATCCAAAGTGATCAGGAGGTGCAATAGTAGGAGGATTTTGTGGCTTAATGGATGGGTAAAAGGCTGCATTGGCTTCGAGGTTATCAAGACATTCATTTAATAACTTGTTCATACTATCATTTTCTTCTCCAATGATGTCTACATCACGAGGACAATCATGAGGAGTTGGAGCATGAGGAATCTCAAGGTCATTAGGATCATAGCCAAAGGCACAACTGGACATGTCTACCAAGGATTTTAATGAATTCCAAAACCTATTAAAATAAAATTCCATGATGCAAGTGAACTACGATGAAATAAATAGAACCAAATAGAGAATATAGAAAGCAAAATAGAGAGCAACTATAGAAATCTGAAATGTAGGAAAAACCCAAAAAATACCTAAAAATGTTGTTCTGAATGTGCAGGTGGATTGATTTGCCTAGGGTGGTGAATGAGCCCAGTTATGAGATTTTATTTTGTGTTTTTAAGAAAATTTAAAGTGATTCTAATGCTTTTCATATGCCAATGAAGGATGTAGATGCAATTTTCAAATTTTTCAATGATATGATATGCAAAAATGAAATCTAAACGAGTCTTTCACTAATTCAATTTGAGAAACTCTAGGATGCAAAAACAAAACCTAATTGAATGTTGATTTAAATGAAACCTATGATGCAAGATGCAATGGAAATTAGAAATGCAAAGTGCTCAATATGCAGGTTCACCAAAATGAACTGTAGATTTTTGGGTTGGATTTATTGGCTACTCTTGCACTCTTAGGATGTTTCACCTAAAAGGAGAGAGATAAAACCCACTCAAAATTCTAGATGGTTCACTCAAATTAATATGTGTATTATGCAATTAAGACTAAATGGAATTCTCTAAGTGTAACAAAATGAACTATTTGATTGATTATGAATGCAAAACTTAAGAAACAATTGATGATTGAAAACATAATGTGATATGCAAGCATGAACTAAACATGAACAAATGAAAAATAGAGAAGAAGGTTGAATTGGAGTGCACCTAGGAATTTGATAAAGATTTTGAAGTATTATAAATGCTAACATAAATCACTAAAAATCACCAGTGGGGCTCATTCACCACTGATGGCGAATCAGTTTTGCTTCTGATGAAAACTTCTAGAAACTGGTTTCAGAGTGTGAGGATCTAGAATCTGACAATATCTGGATTTTTAGCCTTAAGGTAGGTCTCATTCACCACTGATGGTGAATCAGTCCTCTTCCAAAATTCTATGAAATTAGGGACCAATCCTGTAGCACCAAATCTGAGGTTGTGTGCTTGCCGGGTTGAGGAAGTCAAATCTATAGAAAATGAAAGAGAATGTCTTCTCCAAGCTTGAAATAGGTTGTAGTTGACTTGAAACACTTTGTTTACTTCTTGTCCACTTTTCAACACCTAATAGTTTTCCAAATCTACATACACAAGTCTGAAAACACACATGCAAAATGGGAAAAATGGTTAAGGTTAAGTTATAGGGATTTTCCTTGGTCAAATCCCATTTTGGTAATCAAACCCTTAATGAATAAATGAAATGAAATGAATAAGGAATGATGAATAAACAACATGAAAATGTCTCGAACTCACCACAACCTTGTTGAAGAAATATGAAGATATGTCAATGGCTAATCCAATATACTTGATTGATGCTTGATTGAATGATGCAAATTGCTTGAATGCTTGAATGAGTGAGTGAATAAGTGAACTTGATGAATGGTGTTAAAATGAGAAGAAAAAAACTTATTTATACACACTTGTGCCTTAGTAACTCGACGATACCTCATCACAGGTTGACATAAGGTGATTTTAAATAAAAACCTGAAATAAAATTTGAAATATTTTGAATTTTGAGCCAAGAGGGACTCATTCGTCACTCGTGGCGAATGGGTCCCACCTTGGGCTTGTAATTGGGTGTCAAGAATTATCTTGCATTTAATGTTTTTTGTCAAGTTTACATTCAAAAGCACACTTAATTAATCCTTATAAGGGTATAAAGGGGTCAAATAAAGAATAAAAAAGGTGTAAGTAGTGAAATTAAACCTAGAATAGTGTGACATCTTATTACAAGACTTTACAACACTTCAAAATAGGACTTGATAAGTAATGAAAAGGTTATTTTTTGGTGAATTGAAATGAATAGAGTCTAGAGAAGTATAGAAATTTTTTACAACACTTCACAACACCTTCACAAGATGCCATTATTTGAATATTTAGGACCTAGTGTAAATGTTCAAGCCACATTACAACATTAAATCAAAGAAAAATGGACCAAGCATCATGAAGAAAGGCCTAAAAGACCATGAAAATGTCAAGGGGCCATTTTTCTCTGGCACAACTACACAAATAATAGCCATTAAATATTAGGGAGATGCCAAAATTTGTAGGAAACTCCAACTCATAAGCATTTGGAGAAAAATTCTTGATGATTTTGCATATTGCAATCTTCTTCCAATTGAATTTTTTATATTTATGATTTGGAAATATTTATTTTCACGAGTGTTCATGTACAAAATCTCCCACTTCTAAATTATTTTCTCTCATCTTCAATTTTTTTTCTCTTTATAATATTGGTTGCTTCATTCGAGTCTTTATGTAGGACATGTTGGTGAAAATTTTCCATGTGTTTCACAAACTCTTTTCCTCTAGCACTTCACTCATGACCCCTATGTAGCATCATAAATTATCACCCTTGACAATTTCACAGAGGGTTTTTCTCCCCCTAATTTATTGAGCCTAATTGGATCTCCAATTTCCTAAAATTATGCATTCTATAGTCCATTTGTACCACTTTCCAATAAATTTCAAGCATTAAACAAATACATCCAACTATTATTTTTCCATTGACACTTAAGGTCATGGAGAATAGGGCTAGGACTAATTCACGCAAGGGTGAATGGGCCCCCCTATTTTTTTAGAGACTAATTTTGGACATGTTAGAGTTTCCATCTTAACATTCAAAATTTAAATTTAAAATGTTGGCTATTAGGATTTAATTCTTGGGAAATCATAGAAATGGCTATAAATACCTAGTTATTGCATCATTTGAAATTTATCTAGTAACAAAAAGCATTCATGAGAAAAAACCTATTGTCAAGATAATTCAAGAGCAAGTGAAGAGAAACATTTCAGAGATTTGTTGCAACAATTCAACATCCTAACATCATGTCAAATGTTATGTGAGTTAATGTGAGTTTATGTTATCATTGTTTTGTGAAGGCTAACACTTTTTCAGGTCTCCAAAGCATTCAAGAAAATAAAGCAAGCAAGATCCAAGACCTTGAGGTATGTGCATGAATTAATTCCTTCAAGGAAGTAATTGAAGAGTGGTGAGTTGTAACACTTTATGACTTCATCATTCCTTTCCTATATATTATCATTTTATCACTGGAATTGCCATTATGGAAGTGGGAACACTTACACAAGGTTTGACTAAGGCAAGCCCCTAAATGGCCCAACATTTTTCCTCTCTTTGAATGTGTAGGCTTTATGTTTGAAGAGGATTGAGGGAAGTTTGAATAAGTATTTTTCATTGTTGCATTTGAACCCCTACATCTTATCAACAAACAAAAACTCGCCTATAGAATTATCTAATAGTGTTCCAATAATTCTACAACTGAAGATCAAAAGATTAGATTTGTCATTACAGGACCCCAAAAATAGTGCAGAAGTTTCCACAAAGACCCATTCACCTATGGGCGACCTATTCTTGCTACAACACTTAGATCCAACTTATAGTGATAAGTACAAAATCCTCTACACTTCCTAGATCTGCATGCAAGTTGTCTCAATCTATTAATCATTTGTTTGTTACATTTTTTTTATTAGGTCATATAGTTTAATAAGGTTAATGATAGAAAATGAATTCCAAATCATTCTAATGTTTAATAGGATGGAGGTTCAAGTCTGATTGTCTCACTTTCATGGTTGAAATTCAATATACTCACTTTTTTAATCTTCATCTTAATTAAATATAAGAAAATACTATCCACATCAAACCTAGAAACCAAACCAATAATTTCAATCCTAGGTTTACGTCATAGCCCTAGGATCCTTATTTTAATTGTTTCATTTTGGTGAAATTGACCTATTAACATTACATACCATTTGAAAATTGCATCCTATATCTAAATTTTGTATTGCATTGTTTTACATCTTTCATTTAGGGTTTCACGTTTACATCAAAAAAGACAAAATAAAAAAAATGCATATCATTTTTCATCATAGGTTGCATTAAGATTTATTTTAGTCACCTAGATTATATTTACATTGAAAATTTCATTCATAATTGGTGTTTGCATTGTTACCTATTTGCATTTGCATCACATTGTCTTAATTTGAGAAAATTATGGAAAGATACTTCATTACATACCTATTTTGACATAGAAGAAAAACCTTTAGTTAACATAATAAACAGTTAAATTTTGAATTTTTAGAACCCCTCTCAAGGACTTAGACACCCTTGGGTTCCCTTGTACACTTGCATTAACAACATTTTCCCACCTTTGTGTGTTTGTATCTTTAGTCTGTTTGTGCTTGCAAAACTCTATTTTGACATTCTTAATTACAATCATTTCAGAATATTTCATTTAGCTCAAAAAGTGATAAAAAGTAAAAAAAGTTATATTGTTTTGTTTTAGAACTGCATCAAAATTATCATTCTCAGATTTAGGCATCTTAAAATCAGTCAATTTGTGCATCTTATTTTAGAAACTTACATTCAAATTTGTCAACTATTGTTCACATATTGTTACACACTTGTCTTGGCATAAGTTAAGAAAAATATGAAAAAAAAATCACTATTCAAACTGTTTCCAACCAAACCTAAAATCTTTGAACAAAGTCACACATAGTCAGTTTTTGAATTCCTAAAAATCTATCCTAGGACTCAGACACCCTTGGATGCCTCTATCCTCTTATTGTTGACCAAATCAATTTTTATATAGACCTATATTGTGATATTCTTTATCTGCTTTTACTATCTAATTCTTGTTTTTGGTCATTTTACTGTGTTTATTTGTTTGTTTAGTGTTCATATTGGGTGCACTTAATTTTTTGAAACTTGCAAAACTTCATGACTTGGTGTCCTATTTCCAATACTTTAGTGATACATAGTTCTAGACTTATGACATCCCATGATGTTCTTACATCCACCATGGATCCTATGTCTTCCAACTCTTTCATACAAAGTGTTGTCAATACTCAACCCATTTTGGGCATTATCCCTAACATTACTATACCAATGGAAACCTCACAGACACCCATTTTTACAGATGTTGATATTATGGTTGCTCATGTTCCTAAAGAAAAACTAAAAAAATTGGACAAGGATTTAGCATGACTTTAAGACTATGTGAGTACTAAATCTCTAGTTGGTCTTGTGGTCCCTATGATAGATAACATGAGGAAATTGATTAGTGATACTCATGGATTAGAGGTTTTGCATGGCCTAGACCATATAGTTGATGCTAATGTACCTACAATGGCTAGTTGCACTCAAGCTTTGGTATATACTCAAAATTAAGAAGGAAATCAAGTCTCCCTCCCTTAAACCATAAAATGTATTCCTACATATACCAACCCAATTGTCACGTCAATGACACAACAAAGCATTGGTATGACTCCATGAATAGGTTTTTCCACTAGAAATCCTTATGGATTTTGATCTTCACATGTGACACCTCAAGTTTTATTCCCTCATAAATTTGCAATATAGTATCCCACTAAGAAGATACACAATTCCACTATATTCACCATATTACCAAACCATGTCAATCAATGATTTCGTCATCAACTAAATTTTGAAAAATGTAACTTCACTCAACAAAAAATGTCAACCTTGAGCGAAAACCAAAATGGACAATCATCAAAACATGTCAAAAGGATCCTATTGTCACTTGAAATATATGAAACATTGGTGCCAAAAAATATAGAGATACCCTAGTTTGACAAGTATAATGGTAAAGGAGACCCTAGAAATGATATATCGACATACATAGTGATGTGTAATGAATTGATATTTGAGGACAAGCTCTAGGATAAACTCTTTCCTAGGTCATTGAAAGACATGGCTTTGGAATGGTTTTTTAAATTACCAAATAATTCAATCCACTCATTTAATTAACATGTTGATGGATTCCTCAATAATTTACAAGTAAAAATTGGTCCTAAGATTAACCTAACTAATTTAGTGTGATGCAAACAAAACAAAAACAAAAAGGTAATAAATTTCATAGGAAATTATCAATTTCTTTATTCATATAAAGTGTTGTCAATACTCAACCTATTTTGGGCATTATCCCTAACATTACTATACCAATGGAAACCTCACAGACACCCATTTTTGCAAATGTTGAGACTATGGTGGCTCATGTTCCTAAGGAAAAACTAAAAAAAATGGACAAGGATTTAGCATGACTTCAAGACTATGTGAGTACTAGATCTCTAGTTGGTCTTGTGGTCCCTATGATAGATAACATGAAGAAATTGATTAGTGATACTCATGGATTAGAGGTTTTGTGTAGCCTAGACCATATAGTTGATGCTAATGTACCAACAATGGCTAGTTGCACTCAAGCTTTGGGATATAATCAAAGTCAAGAAGGAAATCAAGTCTCCCTCCCTTAAACCATAGGCTCTATTCCTGCATATACCAACCCAGTTGTCACATCAATGACACAACAAATCATTGGTATGAATCCAACAATAGGTCTTTCAACTAGAAATCCTTATGGATTATGATCTTCACATGTGACACCTCAAGTTTTATTCCCTCATAAATTTGTAATATAGAATCCCACCAAGCACATACACAATTCCACTATATTCACAATATTACCAAACCATGTCAATCAATGATTTCATCATCAACCAAATTTTGAAAAATGTAACTTCACTCAACAAAAAATATCAACCTTGAGCCAAAACTAAAATGGAAAACCATCATAATATCTCAAAAGGATCCCATTGTCACATGAAATCTCAGAAACAACGATGCCACAAAATATAGAGATACCCCAGTTTGACAAGTATAATGGTAAATGAGACCCTAGAAATGATTGAGAGATATGTAATTTACCCATTTACCTGATACCATCCATTCAATCATGTTGCAACTTTTGTGTAAGAACTTAATCTACTTGCCTCCTGTTAGACCTATAGATGCAACCAAACCTTCACCCCCAACTTATAATCCAAATTCCTTTTGTCAATATCATCGCACAAGTGGACATGATACAAAATGATGCATGTGTCTTAAACATCAAGTTTAGGACCTCATCAATTCTAATCACATCCATCTAGGTGGTGTTAATGATTAAGGTAATAAGTTTGTTGCCCTACCTAACCAAAACATGTATATTTTTACCAATCCAATGCCAAACCATTCATCCAACTTTGTGCAAGCTTGTGATGTGAAGAATGATGAGATGAATATTGATATGTTTTATGATATGTATAGTGTAAAAAATTGAATACATTTACACTTTTACATTTTGTTTGACCCCCTTATTTATTGGATTTAATTATGCTTCTAACTTCCCAAATTATGCATTCCAAAGCCTAATTTTTACCACTTTGTGAAATGGAACCAATATTAAATAAATGCATTTAATCATTAAATTTCCATAGATCAAGTGTTTTCTATAAATTTGGGTTAAGACCCATTTTCCCAAGGGTGAATGGGTCCCCCTCCTTAGTTAGGAACAAAATTTAAGTATGTTCTTGGCAGTATTTTAATGTTCAAAATTCAAATATGAAGTGTCAACTTTTGGAATCTAATTTTCAAGAAATTGGATAAAAACCAATAAATACCTAGTCTTTTTATCATTTCAAATCTAACAAGAGCCAACACAAACCTTCTAGCATTCAAGAGAATAAATTATTGTCAAGAGAAAGTCAAGAGTAGCATATCAGAGTATTATTATAGCAATTCAAGATCCAAAATCATGTGAAATTTTATTTGTGTTTGTGTTCGTGTTATGTGAAGGGTAATATTGTTATAGGCCTCCAAGCATTCAAGAATTCAATAAAATTAAGAAAGAAAGATCCAAGATCCTTGAAGAGATGTGTATGTCTTCATTCCTTCAAGAAAGCCATTGAAGGGTGGTGAGTTCCAACATTGTATTCATTCATAATTTCCTTCCCTTTTGTTCAAGGTTTTATCATTGACATTTCCATTATGGAAGTGGAAACAATAACATGGGTTTTGACTAATGAAAGACCCTATATGGCACAACAATTTTCCTCTTTGTGAATGTGTAGGTTGTAGGTTTGAAGTGGATTGAAGAGCGCTTGAAAATCTATTTTTCTTTGTTGTATTTGTTATCATCAACCTTATCAAGACATGAAAACTCACCTACATGATTTATTTATGAAATTTTTACTGTGGGATAGGCATAAAACAAAATCTTAGATCTAACATCAGAGGACCTTGATAGTTGAGCAGGACACCTTTACAAGGACTCAGCTACCACTAGGTGACCCATTCCTCATAGGAACAACAAAACAAAATTTTCTAGGAAATAATTATATTAGTAGATAATAAAATCAAAAATAAAATCACGTAAATATTTTACCACTAAAATCCCAAATAGATTCTCATGAAAATAATGAATTTGTAAATATCAAGAGTTTTGGTGCTTGAATCTATCAAATAATGCATTCAAATCAAGAATCAAAGAAAATATTCCTAAAATGGAGAGACAATATATTAAAGAATGATAAGGAAAGTGATATGAAAGTTGAGTCACCAATTAACAAAGCATGTGATATTTTTGGAGAGAAAACTATAAGAGGGTGAGATTACAATAAAATGGTATTTATACAAATGGAAGAATGATTATTGAAGAAATTCAAACCCTTTGATGAAATTTGTTTTATTTTTCAAGGAGAGAGAGGAAAAAAAAGAATTTAAGGGAGATGATATGGGAGAATTTTCTTATAATAGGAAATCCAATGAGAAACTACCTTGGAAATTTGTGAAGTTAAATTTAATGAGAGACTGAGATCTATCATTTACCTTGGACTTATTATATTCGCCATTCTTCTTGTCCCCTCTATCAGTTAACCTAACCCTTAGAATGAGGACACAATAAGAGGAATCATCAATGTACTTTATTATTGTTTCCTTACATAACATAGCACCTATAATTCCCTTCAATTTCAATGAGAAATAGTTACCATTAATCATCATAATCAAAATTTCACATGAATGAGGTAAGGAAAAAATTGATATTATGCACTTATAATCCTCTTCTAACATGAATCCTCTTTATATTAATTAACCTAGAAAAAAAAAATACATTAAGATGATCATTTATCTATTCTCTCTTTCATATTTTAATAGGAAACTAATTTTCAAGAAGTTTATTTAAAAGACCTTAAACTAGTACGCATTTCCTATCATTTTTCATGTCGAATATGCAAATTTTCTTGTGGAAAATCCATTGAAATTGACTCTAAATGACAAATAAAATGTACTTCTAGCTTTCTTATCTATTTTATTTTAGTTATCACTAGACATACCTATAGGTTTTGACAAAGAGGATATAACCATTCATTAATATCTCTCTACTAAAAGACCTTCAAGTTTCAATTTTAGTGACTCAAATTCTAACATTTTTTTAATTTTAGGCATCATTACCATGAATCCAACACATTCTTTATATTCCCATAAAGTCTCCAAAAGCTTCCATTCAAATTAGTTATACATGGTCTACTATTGCAATTATGAGTAGCTAGTGTTTTCATTTATGTCAACAATTTTGTTTTTTCATTAATGTTTATTGAGATTGTTGCAAGAGTGTGAGCAGTTGATGCTTTGATTAGTTACATTATGTTGAAATTAGTAAATCCACTAGTATCAACCTCTAGTCTTACTTTGATAAGTTTTTGTATATGGACGAGGAAGTGCTAAAGATGGTGATGATGTGTCTTTGGTGCTTAATTTCCAAGCGATTCTGAGAAAATTTGATAAAGAAGAGGAAATAATGTGTTACAATGGTGTTCTAGGTGGAAAATTTGTGTTATATATTTTTTTCATTTATTCTAGGTTGAAGATTTATCTACGTAATTCAGATATGTTGGTTAGAGATGTTCATTGGTGTTGTATTAAAGAGATGGTGTGCTAGATCATTGTACAAAAGAAGTTGTGTTCACCAATGTGTGAATTGTGTAATGCAAAGGTGTTTGGGAGAAATTATTTTGCTCTTAGTTTCTTTGTAGTTATGTTTTAGGTCCTATGAATTTGAAGGATTGTTGTTTGTGTTGATATTCGTGTTTAGTGAAGATGGTTCCCTAAAAGTGTATCACAAACTTGTTTGAGTGTGTTGGGTGTGTACATTTTTTTAGTGGAAGTTGTTGCAAAGGATTTTGTTGGATTTTAGGGTGTTTAAGGAATATTATAGATCATGTTCATTTGTGGTGTGTGGTTTTCAAGTCATCCTTGGGTTTGAGGAAGCACATAAAAGCTTAATGGTGTTTGAACGAGTAATGAATGACCTAGTGTTTACACTACAGACAATGGATAATTATTGTTTATAGAAGTATGTGATTGAGTGGTGTTATAGATTTGGGTCCCAACTAAGGTTTGATGTGATCCACTTTCACTTATATCCATGAAGGAAGTGTTTTGGCACTGACCTAATTAAAATTTTCCTATTTGGGGTGCATAACCAACCTTGGAGAATGTTTCAAGGTTGAAGATGGTATAAGTTGTTGCAAGTTTGAAGGTGTTGTCATTGATGTCAATTGGTTAACTAGGTTTTTTTGGTTTGTTCTTATCATTGATGTCATGGATAATGGTTATGTCGAGATGTTGTTGAAGATGATTTAGAATTGTTGTCGTTGATGTCAAAACCTTAGATCTGAAAGGTTGTGCTTTGGATGATGTACAAACTTAATCTATCCTATCATATGCTATGATGTTACGCAATATGGATATTATCCTTGATCCAAATATGGTAGTACTTCTTTTTGGGACATTTGTTGAATTCAGTTAATGTAGTATGATGAAGTTTAATATTTTGATGTTGGATTATGTGCTCAAAGCTCACCCTAGGTAACCTTGCTATTTGGAACTTCATGTAGCATAACACAAGTTTTGTATGTCAATTTTTGGTTCTTCGGTTGACATTGAAATTGGTGAGCTGGATATGGCCTGGTTCTAGATATCATGTTGTAAAGATATATTTTGGTTGTATCTATTCTGGTCCCATTCCTTTTGTAACAATAAGATGCATTCTTTTGGGTCTGAACTGATTTGGTAGTTGGTTAACATGCTCCGACATATGGTTTGCATTGTAACATGTATATCTTACTCTTTGGTTCCAGATATCATGTAGCATGTTGATTTGAGCAAGGAGGCTATATTTGGTCCATTTTTCATTCCTCTCCACCACAAGAATGCTTTTGTGGTAACCTATTTCAAATTGTTCTTGGACAACTTAGGAATTATGAAATTGTTTTTGACTGACATGAGAGATTATGAAGGATTGGAATGGTATAAGTATGAGATGTTTTTGTTCGATGCAAGCAGGTGTGATGAATGTGAATCTAAATATCTAGACATTGTGAAGTGTGTGAAAGTGTATGACCAAAGGTAATAGATAGTGATATTCTATTTGGTGTTATTGGTGACAATTCCTTCAGTGGTGGATTTCATTTCATCATTCTTTTTTTGGTAGTGATCCATTTTCTATAGGTAGTGAGCCTTTCTCTTTTGGTAGTGAGCCTTTTCTGTATCTTTGGCTATAATAGTCGGGTAGTGAGAAATGTTGTAGTGAGAAAATTGGTAGTGAACCTTTATAAAATCATCATAACTGGTTTCACCTTAATCGATGCTTTATAATTGAGAATTATTATTCTCTACAGTTTTTCCATTCTTGGGTTTCCACATAAATTTTGGTGTTCATTGTGCATGGTGTTATTTTGTGCTTTCATGTTTATTAGTATCTGATTGATTTAAGTTTGATCTGGATCAATTCAATTCAAGAAAAATGTTTTATAATAAATGATTCAACCCCCTCTCAGTTATCTAGACTGTTCAACAATTTGTATAAGAGCTTGGTCCCTTAGAGATAGAGCTTAACCGCTTGAGGGAGATCTTGGTAGTTTGAATAAATGGCAAGATATTATTACCTTGATGAAGAACTAAAGAAAATACTCTATGGTATGGAAAGCACATAATTAGAAAATGAATAATTGAAAGAAAACTTTAAGGTAGCAAATTTTTGTATTGCAAATCTAAGGGAGCAAATCCAAAAATTCAAAGCAAGACATAGAGAGGTCATCTACAAATTAAAGGAGTCAAAGGAAAGTATTTTGGACTTAAAAAAACAACTAGATAGATGAAAGAAGACTAAAGAAGATATCAAAGATACCATTAAACAAAAAATGGAAGAATGGAAGAAGACTAAAGAAAATATCAAGGATATGGTGTAGGGGCACCATTGATGAAAAGTTGTCAATTCTTGAAGTTTTTGTCTAGGCTTTAGATTTTGGTTTTTTTTGCATAAAATAAGGTCATTGAGACCATCTTACATTGTAATTAGTCATACTTGGTGAAATTTAGGTGTTTAGGGAGTCAAAAGTGTTGGTTTTGTAAAATTACATTTTTGTTGCAAATGTTGTCAACATGAAAGTTGCAAAATTGCATCTTATGGAAGTTCAACCGTCATATTATTTGAAAGGTCAATTCAGGGAGTTGGAACCATTTTTTTTGGTGGGAAACATTTTAAATACCATGTAGAACTCAAAGAAGAGGTTGTTGCGACATTTGTGAAGATTGAAGCATCAATAGAATTATGTTTTTCTTCCATTTTTCTATTTTCCCTATAGGTTTCAGTGACTCTACAACCTGTACATGAGTCTATTCCTCATTATCTAAATTTGAAGTTAAATTATAAGGAATTAGCTATCATATCTTTCAAATTTGGTTGATTTATATTGAATTTAGCAAAAGTTACAGACGTTTTCCTAAATCTTCTTGTGTAGGATAGTTTGAGGGTTTTGTTGAACTAAATGGCAAAATAAACCCATTCCACCTTTTGTGATACTTGTACCTCAGTGGAATGGGTGAAAAAAATTAGGTGTAGGTGTGTGGATGTTGAATTTGTGCAGGGGAGGTCAATAAGTGTGTTTGGCATGAAGCCCTAGGCTGGAAATTGGAGTTTTCCAAAGGAATTTGAAGGGTTTTAGCAAGGTAAAGTGGGAATCTTGATGGGGAAACATTGTCTAGTGTTGTTTTGAGTTTCTACGAGCCATTTTATCCTTGTTTTAGGTGGTGGAGTGTTTAAATGAGGTTGGAAAGTGTTTTTTTCCAATAAGCCCTAGGTTATTTGGCATAAAAAGAGGGTTTGTTAGTTTGGCACTTGGGTGAAGGGTTTCCTAAGAATGGATGGTAGAATTCTAGGTTTTGATATATGAGGATTGCTTCCCACAACATTTCAGAGGGTTTGAAAAGGTTTAGACACAAGTCTCTTTGTAAAGGAGGGCTATTTTGAAGCTTAAAAGGTGTAAAAAGTTTCTTTTGGTGAATTTGTCTCGAAGTAACCAATAGTGGTTTGTTGATATGTTTTTGATCACTAAAATGGGTCCTTGAAATGGTTTATATTTTGATTAAAAAAAAGATCATTGAGTAGTTACACCTGATCGAGTGGGTTCCCAATGCTACAAGGGAATAACTTAATTTTGTGAAAAGTGAAGAATTTTGAGATTTGTGACTTGAAGATTGTTATTCTGTGTTGATTGTTGTTGCAGGACCTCCCCTGCTTACATCAAGATATCATTAAATATAAATCAGAATAAAATGAGAAGTTAGATCAAGAATTAAAAAAGATGAAATCTGAAGCAAGACTTTGTGAAAGTAGCATAATTTTGGATCAACTCTTGTCCCTATAGAAATGTCACAAGGATAAAGGAGGACTTGGTTTCACTGGTGAAAACTCAAATTAGAACACTAAGGGACAAGACATAATAGTTGAAACTGAAGCACGATCTGGTGTAACAAGTAAGGGGGCATGTGCAGGATCATCATGGAAAAAACAAGCCCTTAAGTGGCAAAAAAGTTCAGGAAAATCAGAGTTAGGCAACTTGATGTAAAAATTTGAATAAGTTATCTATATTATTTCAAAAATATGTAAGAATAGAATTTGTAGCAAATTGAATGTAGTTTCTAAACTACTAGGTTTATTTAAAAAAAAAAAAAAAATCTATTTGGTGAAAATTTTAAATTTCAATGCAATAGTACATAAATTTCAGGGAAAAAATAAGTAGGTGTTTTTTTGACCACCCTAACCACAATAAAATGATAATATTTTTTTATAATATTTTAGATATAGGTAGAGGACTATGTCCTGATGTGGTGCATATTTTTGTAATTTTTTTCGAAGTAAATAATTAATTATGAATTTTTTATTACAACTTTTAAAAAATATAAAAAATTTGTATGTCTGACCACCTTAACTTGGTCAAAACTTCATGAAATTCAATTTTTCTTTTTTTAATCCTATAGTATGCGAATAATAGAATGTGACACATGTTTTAGATTCAAAAAATGTGATACCATTTGAAAGCTATAGATGTTTTTCAATCAACCTAGATCAATCAAGACTTTAGTCATAATTCAAATAGAAAATAATTAATTAATAATTATTTATTAAATTGAAAATAAAACATAATTTATATTGGTGGAAAGCTAAGAATCTCCTTTAAAAACACTTTTCGTTTCATCAATTTTGGGTAAAAAAAAGTCATCAGCCACATACCCTATATATACCCATCATATTGCCACTTTTTGGCCCATCATGATCCTGCACATACCCAAGGTCCAGAACTTTAGAACACCTAAAATTCCTTTGATCCAGCAACCAGATACTCAAAGATACTTATCATTCAATGTTCATTGCTATCTATGCAAAAATTTTGGACATAAGGCTGTAGAGTGTAGAAGCAAGAAGGAACCAAACACTCAATGCTTTAACTATCACAAGTTTGGTCACAAAGAAAGTCATTGTAGAAGTCAGTTATCTAATCTAGACAAGAGGAATGGAATGAATAACCTCTTTCATGGTAATTTCTATTTATGTCATGGTTATGGTCACAAGGCTAGTCAGTGTAGATCTAAGGTTCACTTAGTCAAGTCAGGAAAAAGACGTTACAAGTGTAGTCAACCCTGACATTATGCTAACACATGCAGATATGTTGCTCTGGAAATGCCTGAAAACAAAAAGGAGGTTGTAGAATTAGATGAATCTAAGAAGAAGACCATCATAGTGTGGAAGAGGAAGGAAACAAGTGTGGGGAACACCTTCGTGGTACTAGATCTTGGTACATGCCCTACCAATATCTGACCCAACCACCTTGGCTCAGGGGGAGTATTGTGATGCATATCCTATCAGTTCCCCCTCTCTGAAATAATATTGATGTGATTTTCAACAAAATTAAGTTTTATCCAATTGATGATAAATGATGAAGCTTAATCTGGTTGACTGAAAAGTGAAGTACAATTGTTGGTGTCATCAATGTGCGTCTTTGATAGAAAATAATTATGAGTAATTAAGAACAAAAGATGGGAGTTTTTAAAATCATTTCTCACAGTTTACAAAGAAGGAGAAGAAGAAGAAGCTTCATTGAGAGATAAAGAGTTTGAAGAAGCGCAATGATGAAATTTGTTAATACAGGATCGAGTGGCGATATCCCGCTAAGGCTAAAGGGAGTTGAGTTGGATGAGTTTGATCATCAGAAGATGGAGGAGATGGAATTAGGGTTGAAGACAGATGAATTGCATAACGTAAATGCTCTAGGCATGGATTTATAGGGAGAATTTCCCTGGTTTGTAGGAAAAGAATCTATCTTGTTCCTATTGAGTCAATTCAAGGATGTTAGCATTGTTTTGGACAAGCCCTACCCAATCACTGAGGAATCCATTGAAGCCATTACTGGTTTGTGTAGTGTTGGTGACCTCCCTGGGAAGAAAACAGTGAAATACAAAGACATGGAGGAGCTTACTAGTATTGAAAAAGACCCTCGATCTCTACAGATAAATACCATTGTCAATCTTGAAGTAAGGTATGTTGCTTATATGGCATCACTTATAAAATCTATTTCAAAAATCATAAAGGTTCTAATTCGGCTATTGATGTATATCTTGCACACATGATGATGAAGGAAAACAAGTAGTGTTATTTGTGTAGCCTAATAATGGAAAACCTAATTGAGAATGTTAGAATGTATTTGGTTGAGAGTTATCCTTTCTAATTTGGATCTTTGCTCATATGTTTGTTATTTTACTTTCTGATTTTTCTATTGGAAAAGGAGAATGTTAAGTGGCAGTTCGACATCCCTATTAGAAATAAAGTTTACAGGTATTTGGAATGTATGGAAGATAAAGGAAGCACATGCAAATTCTATTTCTCATCCTTGCAGATGAATTTGTGCTCCGATGTAATAGTTTCCAATCAACTTGAGGAGGATTCCTCCTCCGGTAAGAAGGAATTGGAAGTTGTTATTGGTGGTTCCCCATTGGGACCTAAAAATAGGAAAGATAACATAGTAGATTCCATCACTATCTCAGAAGAAAAGGATAACAAAGATGAGTCTCTACCTAGATCTAATTTTGTTGATCCATATGATATTCGGTTCGTGTCACATGAATGTGATATGAAGAATTTTGGTGAAATTTGGTGCTCCAACTCTTTTATCAGAAGAATTAAAATTGACAATGATTTGGTTGATTATCTGCTCAAAATGGTATTACTGTCTTAGATGTTTCTGACTTGTTAGTGGATAATCTAGTAGAAGTTGTTGAAGAAAGGATGTTTCTAGGACTTGAAGGACATAAGCTTCAAGCTATTGTTGAGAGAAGGTTTTTCAAAGAAAAAAATAAGTTATCCAAAGACATTAGTGAGACAAGAGAATGCATTAAGGAGATGTCTGACATCTACAGGTATTGTCTCTGGTGGCTTGTTGTTGTTGATAATTTTAAAACTAGAAATTTATGCTATTGAATCTGAGATCAATAATATTGGAAAGAGTTTTTATTTCTTCAAAGACAAAGATGGAAAATAGAGAATAAGAGTTGGATAGTTGCAAGCTAAGATATTGACTACTTAGAGATAAAGGGAATATGTGGTTAGAACTTTCTAGTTGGTCAAATAAATTGTTGAGGTCTAGTTGAACCATCTATTTGGGATACTTTATGATGTAGAGGATTGTGAACAATAGTGCCTATCTCTAGACTGGTCATCTTCATTTATGCTATTGTCTCTATTGGATAGTATGAGTGCCAGATTGGATTTTGCGGTGCTAGCTTGGAAGAGGATTCTTCCAACTGTAAGAGAAAGGTACAAGAAGATTTTTTATGTGAAAAGTGTCATTTTTAATTGAGTTCCCGAATGTTCAAATTTTGGCCCTTTTCCTTTGATGGAAAAAAGGGAGAGAAAAATGAAGAGAAAAAAAGAAGAAGAGATATTGAATTGCTTGTCAAAGGGGGAGTGCTTGAAGTTTTGGAGTTTTTTGTTTTTGAGTTTTTTTTGTTTTCCCATCAATGCCAAAGGGGGAGATTGTTGAGAATTTTTTGAAGATGATTTAGCATTGTTTCGATTGATGTTAAAACCTTGGATCTAGATGGTTGGGCTCTGTATGATGTACAAACTTAATCCATCCTATCGTATGCTATGATGTTATGTAGTATGGATATTATCCTTGATTTGAATATGGAAGCACTTTCTTTTGGGACATCTGTTGAATTTAGTTAATACAGTATAATGAAGTCTAATCTTTTGATGTTGGTTGTTGAGCTCAAATCTCACTCTAGGTAACCTTTCTATCTAGAACTTCATGTAGCATGATGCAAGTTTTTTGTATGTCTATTTGTGGTTCTTCGGTTGACACTGAAATTGGTGATCCAGATTTGGCCTGGTTCCAAATATCATGTTACAAAGATCTAATTTTTCTTGTAATTATTCTGGTCCCATTCCTCTTCTAACAATAAGATACATTCTTTGGGGTCTGGACCAATTTGGTTGTTGGTTAACATGCTCCAACACATGGTTTTCATTGTAATGTGTATATCTTACTCTTTGGTTCTAGATATCATGTAGCATGTTGATTTGAACAAGAAGGCTATGTTTGTACCACATTTCATTCCTCTCCACTGCGAGAATGTTTTTGTGGTGACCTATTTCAAATTGTGCTTGGAAAACTTAGGAATTATGAAATTTTGTTTGGCTGACTTGAGAGATTATGAAGGATTGGAATGGTATATGTATGAGATTTTTTTGTTCGATGCAAGCAAGTGTGATGAATGTGAATCTGAATATCTAGACATTGTGAAGTGTGTGAAAGTGTATGACTGGAGGCAACAAACAATGAGATTCTATCTCAAGTTGTTGGTGATAGTTCCTTCAATGGTGGATTTCCTTTAATCATTCTTCTCTTGGCAGTGAGTCATTTTTTATAGGCAGCGAGCCTTTCTCTTTTGGCATTGAGCCCTTTTTGTATCTTTAGCTATAATAGCTAGGCAGTGAGCCCAATCGGTAGTGAGCCACCCTAGAGTGAGCAACTTGGCAGTGAACCTTTGTAAAAATCACCTTAACTAGTGTCATCTTAACTGGTGCTTTATAACTGAGCATTATTATTCTCTGTGGTTTTTCCCTTCTTGGGTTTCCATGTAAATTTAGGTGTTCAATGTGCATGGTGTTATTTTGTTCCTTCATGTTCATTAATAACTGATTTATTTAAGTTTGATTCAGATCAATTAAAGTCAAGAAAATTGTTTTATAATAACCTATTCACCCCCCCTCAGTTATCCAGAATGTTCAATAGGTTATTGCATGTATATGTCAAGGATATTGAGAATATTGTAATAAAGAAAGGTTGCAGGTATTTAGTGTTTGTTGAGGTTTTTCTCTGAGATTTGCAGCTGGGCATGTGTAGGATCATCATGGAAAAAATAGGCCCTTAAGTGGCAAAAAATTTAGAAAAATCAGAGTTAGGAAACTTGACGTAAAAATTTGAATAAGTTATCTATATTATTTCAAAAATATGCAAGAATAGGATCTGTAGAAAATTGAATGTAGTTTCTAAACTACTAGGTTTATTTTTAAAAAAAGAAAATCTATTTGGTGAGAAGTTGAAATTTCAATGTAGTAGTACTTAAATTTTAGGGAAAAATAAGAAGTAGGTATCTATCTTACCACCCTAACCAAAATAAAATGATAATATTTTTTTATAATATTTTAGATATAGGTAAAGGACTCGTGTCTCGATGTGAAGCATATTTTTTTGTAATTTTTTTCCAAGTAAATAATTAGTTGTGATTTTTTTATTACAACTTTGAAAAAATATAAAAACTCGTATGCCTGACCACCTTAACTTGGTCAAAAGTTCATGAAATTCAATTTTTCTTTTTTCAATCCTATACTATGTGAAGCATAGAATGTGACGCATGTTTCATATTAAAAAAAAGTGATACCGTTTGAAAGATATAGATGTTTTTCAATCAACCTATCAATTGAGACTTTAGTCGTAATTCAAATAAAAAATAAATAATATTTATTTATTAAATTCAAAATAAAGTATAGTTTATATTGGTGGAAAGCTAATAATCTCCTTTAAAAACCCTTTTCGTTTCGTCAATTTTGGGTAAAAAAAAAGTTGTCAGCCACATACCCTATATATACTCATCATATCGCCACTTTTTGGCCCATCATGATCCTACACATACCCAGCTATGCTAATGAAAATATAAGGTATTATTCATGGCTATCGAAAGCTGCTATATCTAGCTTTGGGGGTTTTGGATCATTTTTCTATGCGAGTTATGTTCACTAGTTGTGAACTATGTTTTGTTATGTATCTGGCTGAGGTCCGAGAAAAAATTTGTTGCTTTGGATTTCTTCATGTTTAATTTTTATGTCTTGTAGTCTTTAGGATAAGGTGAAGAGACAATTTCAAAGTTAATTTTGTCATCTAGAAAGATTGGATCATGTTAAGGTTGCATGTGCCTAATTTTTTATGTGTTTTGCATGGGCATTGGTTCACCTTGTGTTTAACACTACTTTCAAAGATCATGGAAGCATGTTGAAGTGCGTGTTTGGGTTTCCCTCATTCTAATTCCATCGTAGAATGTTTTGGCACCAACCTAATTTTAATTTTCAAAGGCCAATGGTGTATGGCCAACTTTGGATAAGTTTCAAAGTTGAAAATGGTATAAATACAAGTCAAGATGTTTGTGAATGATATAGAATGCAAGCAAGATAGATGTGAGATAGATACAAAATAGTGTGTATATGATGCAAGTTTCAATAGATTGGTGTGAAATCTTATTGCTGAGTTTCTGGAAGAAGTAAGCTAAAGATTTACTATATCATTCATGTTTACAAATGTTTGACCAAGTTGTGGTGGAAATCTCTGTTGCATTGATATTATTTTTCTCTATAACAAATCTCTTATATCTTCTTTGTAATTCTATTGCAATGAGCCCTCCTGGTAGTTAACCTTTGTTGGATAGTGAATCCTGATCTGGACAGTGAGTCCTATTTTAGCAGTGAGCCTTCTCTAGTAGTGAGCCTTTGTAATCAGTTTTGATATTCTCTCTATTGTGAGTTAATCCTCACTATGTTTTTTATATTATTGGGGTTTCCATGTAAATATGGTGTTATTGTGTGTGTGTTTGTGATGTTTTCTAGTTTCTTATTTTGCACTTAATAAGTAATTATACTAGTAGATTAAATGATTTGTGAT
Source organism: Sequoia sempervirens (assembly GCA_007258455.2). Classification (NCBI taxonomy): domain Eukaryota; kingdom Viridiplantae; phylum Streptophyta; class Pinopsida; order Cupressales; family Cupressaceae; genus Sequoia; species Sequoia sempervirens. The sequence continues at coordinate 1,372,005 of VDFB02004800.1, read as the reverse complement.
TGATCTAATTTCTGGTGAATGTTTTAAAAGTTTTAATGTGTTACAACTAATTCACTCCCCCTCTCAGTTGTCTTGTTCAATAATTGGTATCAGAGCTTGCTTCCTTGGAGAGGAACTTAACTGCTTAGGGAAGGTCTAGGATGGCAAGCAAGATCACTTTTGAGTATCCTAGGTTCTTTGGAACTAATTATGCTATCTAGAAAATAAAGATGGAAGGACATCTAGAGTACTGTGGATATGACATTGAGAAATCTTATAATACTTCTTACCCTCCTCCAACTAATGGTTTAAGTACAGCTAATGAAATCAAGGCACACGAAGAAAAAATAAGGAAAAGTTCATTACGAAGAATAGTCTTTCACATTCTGAGTTGATAAAAGTTCAAAATTTGAAGACTACTAAAGAAGTTTGAGATGCTTTAGGAAAGATGCATGAAGGAGATGAAAAGGTCAAAGAAGAAAAGTTGTAGAATTTTGAGGCACAATTTGAGATCTTGCACATGTCTGAAGATGAGAACATTAAATCCTATGTACAAAGACTGGATGAGCTGGTAGGTGGAATGCGAGGAATTGGTGCTACAGTGGATGAATCTAGGATTGTCAAGAAGATTCTTAGAAATATCCATGATGCATACAATGAAAAGGTATCTACTATTGAGAAATTCATAAATTACAAGGCTTATACTAAAGATCAATTATTGGGAACTCTAACATCTTATGAAATGAAAAATCCTAGCTTGGAAAATGGATTGAGGACATAAACTACTTTCAAGCCTACAAGAGCTAAAGATCCAGATGAAAAGAAGCTAGATGATGTAGAAGCTAACTTTGTGAGAAGGATGAAAAAAGGCTCTAGTAAGTATGAAGGTAAGCTACCCTTTAAATGCTTCAGTTGTGGAGGAATAGATCATTATGCTTTTATATGTCCAGAAAGAGTTAAGAATATACATAGATTGGGAAAACAAAAAAGGGGAAAGGTGATTAAGAGAGCATACTATGTGAATGTGAATGTGGATGTTGGTATTTCTGATGAAGAATCTAACTATGGAGATTTTGATGAAAATGAATGTTTTTTTCTTGGCTATAAAAGATGAATCTACAGGTATGTCCAAGATCATCATGGAAAAAATAGGCCCTTAAGTGGCAAAAAATTTAGAAAAATCAGAGTTAGGCAACTTGATGTAAAAATTTGAATAAGTTATATATATTATTTCAAAAATATGTAACAATAGAATCTGTGGAAAATTGAATGTAATTTATAAACTACTAGGTTTTTTTTTTAAAAAAAATCTATTTGGTGAAAATTTGAAATTTTAATGGAGTAGTACTTAAATTTCAAGGAAAAAATAAGTAGGTGTTTGTCTAACCACCATAACCACAATAAAATGATAATATTTTTTTATAAGATTTTATATATAAGTAGAGGACTCATGTCCTAATATGATGCATTACTTTTTGTAATTTTTTTCCAAGTAAATAATTAATTGTGAATTTTTTATTACAACTTTTAAAAATATAAAAAATCGTATGTCTGACCACCTTAACTTGGTCAAAACTTTATGAAATTCATTTTTTCTTTTTTTAATATTATAATATGTGAGGCATGTTTCAGATTCAAAAAATGTGATAGGGTAAAAGCATAAAGTTGTGTCACACTTTCGGCCAAATAAATAGTTCTGAGCGAAATATTTTCGGCCGGAAAGGTTTCGCCCGACTAGGTTTCGACCGAACCCTTGTGGCATATTACGTGGCACATAGGTTTCGGTCGAATAAGTTTCGCCTGAATCCAAAAAATCAAAAAATTCCTTTTCCCGCTTTAAAACTGCCTTCGAAATTGGATTTTTTAATGTGCGGGGTTTCTATAGAAAGGGTTTCGGTAGATACAATTTCTATAGAAAGGGTTTCGGCCGAAACCCTTTCTATAGAAACTGTCTATGTGGCATCCTAGTTGGCAGCCAACTCAGCTTTCTCAGAATTTTCTGAAACTTTCAACTTTAGCTAAGTATTTCTTTAGTCAGAATGATTTTTTTGCAAAAAAAAAAATACCCTTTTGTAGAGCTCGGAGTGGAGAATCCAAATATATAATTTTTTAATATTTTTATTAGTTTTAATATATTTTATTTTTAAAATAATGCAAGTAGGTTTTCAAAATGAAAAAAAGAGTTGATTACAAATTAAAAACAAGATAGTAAAACTTATTAAAAAAATTTAAATCTTATATGGGGCACAAGAGGAGAGAGTCTTCTTCAAAAGGGTATAATTTTTTTTTGAAAATGATTTAAAATTTTGAAAATAGTTGATGGGCCCGTGAAAACTATCAAATTCTGACATGTTTGACTTTAAAACGTTATTACAAGAAAAATATACATCAAAATTTGATTTTTCTTTTCCATGCACAAGATATTGAAGTTACCTTTTGATGAAAAAAAAAAAAAAATTAGGGAGAAATGAATTTTTTTCAATTTGTTTCTTGACGGCCCGTGAAGTCACTCTTTTCTGAAATTTTCAGCATTCCAAAATTTGTCCTTAAATTGATAAAAACATAATGAAAATAATTTTTTTTTTAAATTTTAAAAATTACAACAATAAACTTCATCAAAAGTTCTACATTTCATTAGTTTACACCATTTTGAAATTCAAAACATAAAGACCACTTTTATGTGGTCAAGTTCAAATTTTTTTGTGTTGACCGATTCCTTTATAAAGTGTGACATGGGTTTGTGCTTTTACCGAGCAGTTTGAAATCTAGATATTTTTCAATTAGCCTATCAATTAGGACTTTAGTCGTAATTCAAATAGAAAATGAACAATAATTATTTATTAAATTCAAAGTAAAACATAATTTATATTGGTGGAAAGCTGAGAATCTCCTTTAAAAATCCTTTTCGTTTCATCAATTTCAAGTAAAAAAAAGTCATCAGCCACATACCCTACACATACCCATTATATCGCCACTTTTTGGCCCATCATGATCCTACACATACCCCTACTTCTGCTAATACTAAAAGACAGGTAAAAGTAAGTTCTCTAAGAAAGTTGAAGATACTATAATTTCTAGTCTTCATGCTAAACAAGAAAGGAACTACTGGGTTGTTGAAAATGGTTGTTCACATCATATGACTGGTGGCAAGAGTAAGTTTGTCAAACTTGAAAAATATGATGGAGGCTTAGTTAAGTTTGGATATGATACTAGTTCTAAGATTTGTGCAATAGCTTTAGTAAGTTTCAATGGCAATCATAATACTGGTGATGTCTACTATGTTAAGGGTTTAAGGAATAATCTCTTGAGTGTTGGAAAAATGTGTAGTAAAGAATATAACATTGTATTTGAAGATGAGAGATGTGAAATTAGGAAAGGATCTAGAACAGTGATTGCTACAGGAAAGAAGTTTGAAGGAAATATGTATGAACTTAAGGGTGTTGATGGAAAGTGCTTTATGTCTCAGATTAATGATAGTTGGTTATGGAACTGGAGAATGTTCCACATGAATTTTGATAATATGGAAAGAATCAGTGTAGTAAAATCCATAAGATATTTACCGAGGATTACAAATATTTTTAATGTTATTTGCAAGGAATTGTGAGTTTAGAAAGGAAGCTAGAAATAACTTCAGATCAAAGGAATAGTCTACTACCAGACTACTAGATTCGATTCATATAGATCTTTGTGGTCCTACATGAGTGAGAAGTCTACAAGGTGAAAGATACTTTATGATTTTGATTGATGATTGCTCTAGGTATACATGGGTTACTTTTCTTAGAGAGAAATTTGATGCATTAGATACATTCAAGGCATTTAAATCTATGGTAGAGAATGAAGTAAATTTGAGAATAAAATACTTGAGGTTTGACATAAGTGGTGAATTCACCTCCCATGATTTTAATATTTTTTGTGAAGTTCATGGAATAAAAGATAGTTATCTGCTCCTAGAACTTCTCAGCAGAATGGAGTTGTTGAAAGAAAAAATAGAGCGATTCAAGAAGATGCTAGATCAATGATTACTAAAGTTGGTCTAGTAGAAGTTTACTAGAGAGAAGCTATTCACACTGCTATTTATGTGGTCAATCGAGTTCAGGTGAAAGATAATAGTACTAAGACCCCCTACGAGCTATGGTGTCGAAGAATTCCTACTATTAAGTATTTCAAGGTATTTGGAAGAAAATGTTATATCAAAAGGGATGAAGAAAATTTAGGGAAATGTGATGCTAGATGTGATGAAGGTATCTTCCTTGGATATTCTACTAGAAGAAAATCTTATATATCTTTCAATAAAATAATGAGAAATATTATAGAAAGTACAAATGTTAAGGTTGAGGGTATGTGCATGATCATCATGGAAAAAATACGGCCTTAAGTGGTGATGAAAACTAAGAAAAATCAGAGTTAGGAAACTTGACGTAAAAATTTGAATAAGTTGTCTATATTATTTCAAAAATATGTAAGAATAGAGTCTATAGAAAATTGAATGTAGTTTCTAAACTACTAGGTTTATTTAAAAAAAAATCTATTTCGTGAAAATTTGAAATTTTAATGCAGTAGTTCTTAAATTTCAAGGAAAAAATAAGTAGGTGTATGTCTAACCACCTTAACCACAATAAAATGATAATTATGTTTTATAAGATTTTAGATACAAGTAGAGGACTCATGTCCTGATGTGATGCATATTTTTTTGTAATTTTTTCCAAGTAAATAATTAATTATGAATTTTTTATTACAACTTTTAAAAAATATAAAAATGCATATATTTGAGTACCTTAACTTGGTCAATACTTCATGAAATTCATTTTTTTTATCCTATAGGATGCAAAGTATAGAATGTAACACATGTTTTAGATTCAAAAAATATGATACTGTTTGAAAGCTATAGATGTTTTTAATCAGCCTATCAATCAAGAATTTAGTCATAATTCAAATAGAAAATGAATAATAATTATTTATTAAATTCAAAGTAAAGCATAATTTATACTAGCGGAAAGTTGAGAATCTCCTTTAAAACCCCTTTTCGTTTCATCAATTTTGGGTAAAAAATAGTCCTCAGCCACATACCCTACATATATCCATCATATCATAACTTTTTTGGCCCATTATGATCTTGCACGCACCTGGTGAATTAGTGAATAATTCAATTGAAGTTGATGGATATGTATCTGATGAACCTGATTGTATAGAAATTGAAGAAGTTTTAGAAGAACAAGAAAAGTAGAATGAAGAAGAAGAAGCTTCGGTGGTGTCCCTAAAGACACTTATATATGTACAAAAGAATAATTTAGAAGATCAAATCGTTGGAAAAAAGAGGAAAGGATTTTTAACAAGAAGCAAAGCTACTAATACTAGTGAAATAAATATATGTTTACTTTCTAAGGTTGAACCAAAGACTGCAAGTGAAGCATGTAAAGATGAGCATTGTATGAAAGCTATGAAAGAAGAACTTATGCGGATTGAGAAGAATAAAACTTGGGAATCGGTCCCTAGATTGGTAGATAAAAGCATAATTAGATCAAAATGGGTATTTAGAAACAAGTTGAATGAGAATGGAGTAGTTAGAAATAAAGAAAGACTTGCGTGTAAGGGCTACTCACAAGTAGAAGGTATAGTTTTTTAGGAGACTTTTGCTCTGGTGGAATGAATGGAAGCTATTAGAATGTTTTCAGCATTTTTTACTCATAAATATTTCAAGGTCTATTAGATGGATGCAAAGTATGCATTCTTAAATGGTGAATTGGAAGAAGTTTGGATGGAACAACCAAAAGGATTTCAGTTGTCAAATCAATCGAATATGGTTTACAGATTGAAAAAGGATTTATATGGATTAAAGCAAGCTCTTAGATCTTGGTACATGCAAGATTAGATATATATTTGATTCAACAAGGTTTCAATAAAGGTATGAGAGTAATTTGTACTTTAAAATGAAAATGACAAGATCTTGATAGTAGTAGTAGTATATGTTGATGCCATTATCTTTGGAGGAAATGAAATAATGTGTAAAATGTTTGCTGAAAAATGCAAAAGGAGTTTGAGATGTCTATGTTTGGTGAGATGAATTTCTTTCTTGGGATACAAATCAATCAAATAGAGAAAAGCTATTTTTATTTCACAATAAAAATATTTGAAAGAGATGTTAAAGAAGTTTGGGATGGATGGTTCCAAACTATTATGCACTACTATGGTGACTGGTTTCAAATTGAGTAAAGATGATGATTCACCTAAGGTTGATAAGAGAAAATACAGATATATGATTAGAGGAATCTAGTATTTAACTGCTACTAGACCAAATGTTATGAATGCAATTTTTCTTGTGGCTAGGTTTCAAGAAGACCCCAAGGAAAAGCATGTTTTTTTTATTAAAAGGATATTTAAATATTCGAATGGCACTCCTGATTATGGGTTGTGGTATCTACTAATTTTACACTAAGTGCTTATACAGATAAAAATTGGGCAGGTTATGTAGATGACAAACACTAGTGGTGGTGCATTCTTTCTTTGTTACAGATTGGTGGCTTGGTTGAGTAAAAAGCAAGATTTAGATTCCTTATCCACTACTAAAGCTGAGTATATTGTCACAACAATTTGTTGTACACAAGTGTTGTGGATGAAACAAATATTGAAAGATATTAGAGTAATATATGATGATCCTATTTCTATCTTCTATGATAATACAAGTGCAATTAACATTTTAAAGAGTATAGTGATTCATTCAAGGACAAAGCACATATATATCAGGTATGACTTATTGAGAGAAAACTTTGTGGAGAATGAAGTAAAACTTGAGTATGTACCTATGAAGGATCAGGTTGCTGACATATTTATAAAGGATCTTCCTAAAGATACTTTTAAATATCTCTGAGAGAAGTTAGGGGTTATTGTCGGGCTCCTTTCTTGAATTAGATGCATACATAGATGCATCGGTCTAGTGGTCTATGGATCTATCTTTCTTTTGGACTGATGTTTGGTGGCTACCGCTCAGGGGGAGTAGGTAGTGTCATGTGTTGTCAGTGAATTCTTAATGTCAAAAGGGAAATCAATGTAAAACATATTTTTCCTTTGCCATTGATGTCAAATGGGGAGAAGAAGATGTGAAAAGGAAAAAAGTATCATGTGAAAAAAATTATCTACTAAGGGAGAGAAAGAAAAATCATGAAAACTGTGTTCAAAGATGTTGTGTTGTCTTTGATGGTTTTTCACATCATGTGTTACCGTCAATGAAAAAGGGGGAGATTGTTGCAAGTATGAAGGTGTTGTCATTGATTCCAACTGGTTAATTAGTTTTCAACTAGTTGGTGTTGTCATTGATGTCATGGATAATGGTTATTAGTTGTATATGTTGATGATATTGAGAAAATTACAATGAAGAAAAGTTGCAAGTGTTCAGTGTTTACTTCGAGATTTGCTACTATGCTAATTAGAATTTGAGGTATTATTCATGGTTTTTGAAAGCTTCTATGTGTAATTTTTGGGGTTTTAGATCGTTGTTCAATGCGAGTTATGTTCACCAATTGTGAACTATTTTTTTTTGTGTATCTAGCTGAGGTCTGAGAGAAATTCTATTGCTATCGATTTCTTCTTGTTCTTCTTTTATTTCTTGTAGTTTTCAGGATAAGTTAAAGACATCGTTTCAAAGTTAATTTTTCCATCTAGAAATATTGGATCATGTTAAGGTTACATGTGCCTGATTGTTTATGTGTTTTGCATGGGTATTATCTGACCTTGTGTTTAACACTACTTTCGAAGATCATGGAAACATGCTAAAGCATGTTTTTTGGCTGCCCTCATTCTAATTCCACTATAGAATGTTTTGGCACTAACCTCATTTGTATTTGTAAATTCCAATGGTGTATGGATGACTTTGGATAAGTTTCAAAGTTGAAAATGGTATAAATACAAGTCATAATGTTTTTGAAAGATATAGAATGCAAGCAAGATAGATGTGAGATAGATGTGAAACAGTGTGTACGTGATGTGAGTTTTAGTAGATTGGTGTGAAATCTAATTATTGAGTTTTTGAAAGTAATATGTTGAAGGTGTATTCTATCATTCATTTTTGCAAGTGTTTGAGTGATTTGTGGTGGAAATCTCTATTGCATTGAAATTATTTTCTCTCTATAACAAATCTCTTCTCTCGTTTTTGTAATTCTATGTTAGTGAGCCCTTCAAGTGGTAAACCATTGTTAGATAGTGATTCATGATCTAGACAATAAGTTCTATTTTGGAAATGAGCCTTTGTAATTGATTTTGATATTCTCTGTATTGTGAGCTAATCCTCACCATGGTTTTTCCCTTATTTGGTTTTCCACGTAAATTTGGTGTTATTGTGTGTGTGCGATGTTTTCCAATTTCTACTTTTGTAATTAATAACTAATCATACTAGCAGAGTAAAGGGTTTGTGATTTATCTATTTTTTTATGGAAGTTATAAAATGTTCAATATGATACAACTGATTCATCCCACCCTTTGAGTTGTCTTGTTCAACATAAGTATGAGATGAATTGTTGAAGCATTTTAATATAGATGTAAGAGATGTGAATGATATGAAGTGCAGTGTGTTAGAGTAGGAAATTGAGTAATGCAGTGTAAGATTTCATGTATTAGTTTACTGGATGTAGTGAGCAGAAGGTGGCTACAATTCTTCAATCAAATTGTGAAGGTTTTGATTTCATTGTGGCAGATTCTCTATTGCTTTGAGATGCTTTTCTGTATGTAAAATTTCTTCTGTATCTTCTTATTTTGTTCTAGTAGTGAGACTCTCTTCTTTGGGTAGTGAGCCCTATTATATTTGGTGTTGATATTACTTATATTGTGATCTAATCCTCACCATCATTTTTCCCATCTTTGGTTTTCACATAAATCTCATGCTCTCTTGTGTATGGTGTTAAGTTGTTTCACTTTTTGTTCTTTTCTTTTCATGCTAATTCATTATAACAGATTTTAGGGTTTAATAAGTGAATGTGGATTTGAATGTTAATGAGGCTTTTGAAGTTTTAAGGTACAAGTGATTCACCCCCCTCTCAGTTATCTTCTATATTCAAAAATTGGTATTAGAGAAAGGTTTCTTGGAAGAATGCTTAACCACTTAAGCTAGATCTAGGATGGTGAACAAGAAGGATACCTATATATTTGATGGAACAATCTATGCATCTGTAAAACCAAGGATGGAAGAATTATTAGATTATATGGGATTTGATGTATAGAAATTAGTTCATACTAGGTATACTATGACTAAAAATGCTTCGAGCACTGAAGTCAAACTCAAGGCCTATGAAAATAATAGTAAAGAAAGGTATGGTCTCTTGAGTAGTCTTACGAATTTCAAATTAGTGAAATTTATGAATCTAAAAACTCGTAAAGAAATTTGGAAAAAAATGGAAAGCATTTATGAAGGAGATGATATGGTCAAACACGCTAAGATGAAAAATTTAAAGATCACATTAGAGAACCCGTGATTTTCTAAAAATAAAAACATTACAAGCTATATGCAGAGGGTAGATGAAATGGTTAGCTCCATCAGAGGTCTTGGAGGAAAATTCAAAGGACCAAAAGTGGTAAATAAAATTCTTAGAACCCTTCACTAAAGCTTGCAATCATAAAGTTGCTACTGTCAAGGAATTTCAAAATCTAGATCATTATACTAGGGATCAATTGTATGGCTCTTTAACTACATTTGAAATGAGAGAATTTGGTACTAATAATGGTCCAAAAGTTGAGACTCCTTTTTAAGGCTGGAAAATTAGAGAAGATTGATGAATTAGATCAAGAGAATCTTGATCATGTGGAGGCTAACTTTGTGAGAAGAATGAGAAGGGGTACTAGTAAGTACAAAGGTAAGTTACCTTTCAAATGTTTTAGTTGTGGGAAGATAGGTCACTATTCTTCAAGATGTCCAAATAGAGTTGTGAATGACTAAATCAAGGAGAACAAAGGTAAAATGATCAAGAAAAGCTATTATGTTAGAGAAGATGCAAGCATTTTTTATGATGAATTTGATTATGGAGATGATGATGATTAATGTTTTTTCATGTCTTTAAAAGATGTGTGATGAAATTCCCTCTAGACAAAAAGGATGAGAGAAAAGGTACTTTGGTATCTTCTTTTTGTGCTATATAGGATAAGAACTATTGGATCATTGATAGTGGTTTCTCTAACCATATGACTAGAGACAAGAGTAATTTTTTTAAACTTGAAAAGTATGATGGAGGACTTGTTAGATTTCGTGATGATTCAAGTAATAAGATATGTAGAATAGGTTCAATCAATTTTGATGGGAAGCATAATACTAAAGATGTTTAATTTGTTAAAGGTTTAAGGAATAACCTCTAGAGTGTTGGAAAAATGTGTAGCAAAGGATACAATCTTATGTTTCAAGATGATGGATGTTAGATTAGAAAAGGGTCTGAAACTGTGATTGCTGCTAGGAGAAAGATAGATGGAAATGTTTATCAACTCAAGGGTGTTGATGGTCACTATTTTATGACTTAGATTAATGAAATTTGGTTATGCCATAGGAGGATATTTCATATTAACTTTGATAATTTGGTAAGAATCAGTTCAACTCAAGAAGTGAGAGATCTACCAAAGATTACAAATCTTATAATTATTTCCTATAACAATTGTAATATTGGAAAACAAACAAGAAGAAGTTTCAAAGGAAAAGAACAATCTTCTACTAGAATACTGGAATTGGTGCATATAGATCTTTGTGGTCCTACAAGAATAATAATTCTTCATGGTGATAGGTATTTCATGCTTTTTATTAAGGATTATTCTAGAATGACATGGGTCACTTTTCTTAAAGAAAAATTTGAAGCCCTAGATAAGTTCAAAGCATTTAAAGTTATGGTTGAGAATGAAATGGATATGAAGATCAAGTGTTTGAGGTTTGAAAAATGTGGAGAGTTCACCCCCAATGAATTTAACATGTTTTGTGAGAACCATGGCATAAAGAGGAACTTGTCTATCCTTAGGACTCTTCGTAGAGTGGTTGAAAGGAAAAATAAAACTATTCAAGAAGCTACAAGAACTATGATGAAAGAAGCTAACCTATTGGAAGTCTACTGGAGAGAAGCCATTCATACTATTGTTTATATGCTTAACAAATTTCAAGAAAAATGAAACAAAAAAAATACTCCCTATGAGTTATTGTATGGAAGGATACCTACTGTCAAATACTTCAATGCTTGGAAGAAAATGTTATATTAGAAGAGATGAAGAAAATTTGGGAATGTTTGATGCAAGTTTTGATGAAGGATTCTTCCTTGGATACTTTACTAAAAGAAAAGTCTACTAGTGCTACAATAAGAGACTCAAGAATATTGTTGAAAGTGCAAGTGTTATGGTTGATGAAGATTTTCAAAACTTAGTGGTGATTGACCGATATGAATTAGATGAGATTGATTGTAGAGAAAAAGAAAAAGATAAGGAAAAGGAAGTACAGTTTGAAGAAGAGGAAGAAGATTTGGAAAAGACCCCTAGAACCCCTAAGCATTGACAAAGAATCATTCTAAAGAATAGATCATTGTAGAAAAAAGGAAAAGGTGTATTGACAAGATGGAAAGTTGTTGAAAAAGAGGTAAATTTGTATTTACTTTATGAAGTTGAACCCAAAACAATGATTGAGGAATGAAAAGATAAACATTGGATGAAGCCTATGGAAGAAGAACTAATGTATATTAAGAAGAATTGGACTTGGGAACTTGTCCCAAGACCTACAAACAAAAATATAATTGGAACAAAACGGGTGTTCAAAAACAAACTGAATGAGAATGGAGAAATGGTAAGGAACAAAGTAAGGCTTGTGTGTAAGGGCTATTCACAAGTTGAAGGAATAAATTTTTAAGAGAAATTTTCCCTAGTGGCAAGAATGGAAGCTGCGAGAATGTTTTTTGGATTTTGCAGCACACAAGGATTTCAAAGTTTATCAAATGGACGTGAAGTCTTCTTTCTTGAATGGAGAACTGGAAGAAGTATACATAGAACAACCAGAAGGATTTTAGTTATCAGATAAACCAAATATGGTATGTAGATTGAGGATGGTATTCTATGGATTGAAGCAAGCTCCTAGAGCTTGGTATGTAAGGTTGGATAAGTATTTGATACATCAAAGATTCAATAAAGGTATGAGAAATAGTAATCTTACTTTAAAGTTGAGAAATATCAAATCTTGATTGTAGTTGTGTGTGTTGATGACATAATTGTTGGAGGTAATGAAGAGATGTGAAGGAAGTTTGTAGAAGAGATGTAGAAAGAGTTTGAAATATCTATGTTTGGGAAGATGAATTTCTTCATTGGGCTAGAAATCAATCAAACAAACAAAGGCATATTCATTTCAAAATAAAAGTATGCCAAAGAAATGTTAAAGAATTTGGGAATGGAAGACTCCAAACTAGTATGCACTCCTATGGTTACTAGTTGCAAGATGAGCAAGGATGATTAGAGAAAGTACAAATCAATGATTGGTGAACTACTATATCTAACTACTACTAGACTGGATATCATGCATGTAGTTTTTCTTGTGGTTAGATTTCAAGATCCTATAGAGTCACATGTTGCAACAGTAAAAATGATATCTAGATACTTAAAGGGAACTCCAAATTATGGTTTATGGTATCCAAACGATACTAACTTCACTTTGAGTGCTTACACAGATGTAGATTGGGTTGATTGCATTGATGACATGAAAAGAAAATTATTCTGGTGCATTCTTTCTTGGATGTATATTGGTATCATGGATAAGCAAGAAACAAGATTCAGTTTCTTTATCTACTACAAAAGTTGAGTATATTACATCAAAATATTTTTGCACACAAGTATTGTCAATGTGATAAACATTGAAATATATCAGAGTGGCATATGATGAGCCTATTTGTATCTTTTTTGACAATACAATAGAAATCAACATTTCAAAGAATCTAGTGATGCATTCAAGGACAAAACATATTTTAATTCAGTATCACTTTTTGCAAGAGAAGTTTTTGGAGAATGAAGCTAAAATTGAATATGTTCCTACAAAGGATTATATTACTGATATATTCACTAAGGATATTCCTAAGGATACGTTTGAGTATATGTAGGAGAAGTTGGGGGTTATGACCGCTCCTTATTTTAACTAGATGCATAAGGAGATGCATCAATCCAGTGGATTTCAGGATTTATTTTTTAGTTTGGATTGATGTTGGTGGCTACCTCTCAAGGAAGTAGGTAGTGGCATTATTGATTATTGTAGTCAGAAGAGTGTGTTTTTTCATTTTGTAGTAGTTGCTGATTTGGTGAAATTTGGTGTGTGTTACTAAGGGGGGGTATACATGATAGTAAAGGAAAGGTGTTCCAGAGTAGTAGTAAGCAAGTTTTTTGATATCAAAGGAAGATAATAAACAATGGAAAAAAAAATTTCCTTTGCCATTGCTATCAAAGGGGGAGGAAGAGAGTCATGTGAAAAAGGAACAAAAATGAACAAGTTATCAAGAAGAGAAAGTATTGATAAAGAGAGAATCAAATAAAAAAGACAAGATACAAATGGAGAGAGAATAATGCATAAAAAATAAGTTATTCAGGGGGAGAACTAATATGAAGAGTTGTAGTGTATTGGTATTCAGAGCTGTTGTATCTTTGATGTATTTTCACATGATTTGTTTCCATAAATTTGATGATAAAGGGAAATACTATTGCAAGCATGAGCATTCAGTGTTGTCATTGATTTCAACAAGTGTGTATTGTCATTAGTTTCTATTGAGATTGTTGCAAGAGTGTGAGTAGTTGATGCTTTGATTAGTTGCATTATGTTACCATTAGTAAAGCTACTAGTGTCAACCTCTAGTGTTTCTTTGATAAGCTTCTATCTATGAATGAGGAAGTTTTGAAGATGATGATGATATGTCTCTAGTTCTTGGTTTCCAAGTGCTTTTGAGAAAATTTGATAAAAAAGAGGAAACAATGTGTTGTAGTGGTGTTTTCAGTGATAGAGTTGTGTTCTAGTTTTGATCCACATTTCTTCTAGGTTGAAGATATTCCTATGTAATTTGCATATGTTGGTCAGAGATGTTTATAGGTTTTGTATTCAAGAGATGGTTTGTTGGATTTTTCTATAGAAGTTGTCTTCACCAGTTTGTGAATTGTGCATTGTAGAGGTGTCTAGGAGAAATGTTTCTCCTCTGTGTTTCTCTGCGGTTATATTTAAGGTCCTGTGAATATAGAGGAATGTTGTTGGTGTTGATATCATTTTTAGTGAAGATGGTTTTAAGTTTGGTGCTTCAAAAGATTGTTTCCTAAGTAACAGAGTATGTTAGAGTTGTCTAACTATACTAGGTGTGTACATTCTTTAGGTGGAAGTTATTGTGAAGGATTTTGTTGGATTTTAGGGTGTTTGAGGAATATTCTAGATCATGTTCATGCATGGTGTGTGGTTTGCAAGTTGTCCTTGGGTTTGAGGAAGTGTGTACTTAAAATCTTAATGGTGTTTGCACATGTAATAGCTAACGTAGTGTTTACACTACATACAATGGATAATTATTGTTTATAGAAGTGTGTGGTTCAGTGGCATTATAGATTTGGATCCCAACTAAGGTTTGATGTTCTCTACTTTCACTTCTATCTACCAAATAACTGTTTTGGTAGTGACCTAATTTGAATTTGCACATTTGAGGTGCATAACCAGCCTTGTAGAAGGTTTCAAGGTTGAAGACAATATAAGTATGAGATGAATTTTTGAAGAATGTTAAGATAGAAGCAAGAGATGCGAATGATGTGAAGTGCAATATGTTATAATGAAAAATTAAGTAATGTAGTGTGAGTTTTCATGTGTTATTTGACTAGATGAAGTGGGCACAAGGTGGCTACAATTCTTCAATTAGATTATGAAGGTGTTGGTCATAGATTTTTAGAGGTGTTTTATTCAAGAGATGGTGTGTTGGATCATTTTATAGAAGAATTTGTGTTCACTAGTGTTTGGGAGAAATGTTTCTGCTCTATGTTTCTTCACACTTATGTTTCAGGTCTTGTGAATATGACAAAATGTTGTTCATGTTGATATCCTTGTTTAGTGAAGATGCTTCAAGGTTTGGTGCTTTAGATTATTTCCTAAGTAATAGTGTATGTGAAAGTTGTATGACTGTATTGGGTGTGTGCATTCTTCAGGTGTGAAGGAGTTTTTTGTATTTCAAGGTATTTGAGGAATATTCTAGATCATGTTCATGCATGGTGTGTGGTTTGCAACTTTTCCTTCAGTTTGAGGAAGAGTGTACTTAAAAGCTTAATGGTGTTTGTATTCATGTAACAACTGACCTATTGTTTACACTACATACAATGGATAGTTATTATTTATAGAAGTTTTTGGTTGAGTGGTGTTATAGATTTGGATCCTAACTAAGGTTTGATGTGGTCTTCTTTCAATTCTATCTTCCACAGAAGTGTTTTGGCCCAGACCTAATTTTAATTTACACGTTTGAGGTGCATAGCTGACCTAGGAGAAGATTTCAAGGTTGAAGATGGTATAAGTATGAGATGAATAGTTGAAGGATTTCAAGATACATGCAAGAGATGTGGATGATGTGAAGTGCAGTATGTTAGAGTGGGAAATTGAGTAATGATGTGTGAGCATTCATTTGTTAGTTTACTAGATGCAATTAGAAGAAGGTGGTTGTAATTCTTCAATCAGACTACAAAGGTGTTGATGTCATTGTGGTGGAATCTCTGTTGCAGTGAGATTATTTTCTTTATGTAACATTTATTCTATATCTTCTTATTCTATTCTGACAATGATCCTTTTGGCAATGAGTCTTTCTTCTTTGGCTAGTGAGCCCTATTGTATTCGATGTTGATATTACTTATTTTGTGAGCTAATCCTGACTGTGGTTTTTCCCTTCTTGGGTTTTCCACATAAATCTAGTATTCTCCTGTGTATGGTGCTAAGTTACATTTTCGTTTCTATTCTTTTCTTTTCACGTTAATTCATCATAGTAGATTCAAGGGTTTAATAAGTGAATATGGATCTAAATGTTAATGATGGTTTTGAAGTTTTAAGCTAAAACTGATTCACCCCCCACCTCTCAATTTTCTTGTGCATTCAACACCTACAATAATAAAATTTGATACAAAACCATTAAGTGTTTTTCCAAATATATGTATCTCTATCAAACCAAATAATATGGATCTACTAAAAACCAAGGTTTGAGATCTTATTGGAATTTAATCCCAATTGTAGATAACTAATAGGCTAGGATATTAGGGTAGTACTCTAAGATTATGTGATAAAATCAAGTTATATTTATTGCATCAATTTATCTAGAAAAATTAAGAAAATATATAAAATAGTATGAAACCCAAAAAATCATGACACAAATATTTTTGCATGGATTTTTTTTTAGAAAAACCTATTAGTAATCTAATAAATAATTATATTAATTAAAAATAAATTCTAAATACAATAGGGCTCTTATACAATCCTTCCTCAATTTATATAATACAAGATACAACCTTTGCATATTACTCCCACTCCTTCAATCCCATTTTCCAATGAACAATAAATAAGCATGACACCTCCTTGGAATCCCACCCATATCAATGATATAATTAGATATGCAATATTAATAATTGCACAACCATGTTTTGACCATATTATGATGTCAACATATTAAATATTATACTAAACTTGACTCCATATGGATAAAAACCACATATGGTTGGATACTACTACTTATTCTTTGTGAAAGGTACTTGACCACAACTCAAGTACACACATGTATTTCTACATAAGAAGAAAAACCAAACTATGGATTGTGATAATAGTGATAAATTTTTTATTTCTTATAACTATGTTTGGTACATTTAAATTTAATCTAAAAAATTAATTCATCCCTCACAATCATCACAAACACATCAATCTAAGTAATCTAAAGTAATCTAACATCCCCTCTTTATCTAGGAACTCTTTGTGCATGAGTATAGAATACTAAACTTGTAACAATTTGTATAGTCCATATTATTTGACAAATGCTTATAGATTTAGCCATGTAAATTTTTTCACATCAATATTTTGGATCATACTTCATGATCGATCATCAAGATGCATAAAATAAATGGTATATTGCTTATTGGTTTAACTAATTAGAGAAAAAAAAAAAAAAAAGGAAAAGTGAAGGTGGAATAGAAAAATGAGCAAGAGAAAAGAAAGAAAAATAACATATTATTGAATGATAAGAATTATAATGTTTCATATAAACATAAAAATTAACAATATTCGAATTTAAAATTATATTTATAATTATTTTACTAAAAATGAACTATTATTTATTTATCTAATTTTTCACTTCCCTTTTTTACCCTTATGTTCTGTTCCACCCTCTTTTTGTATCTTGTATTCAAGACATCAAATTGGTCTTAAATATACAATTTTTTCTCTTCATTTGAATGATGGATCATAGAGTATAATGTCAAATATTTATTTACAAAAATATCACACAATTACATCTGGAAGCATTCATGATTTCACTAGATTAATTTATGTGTAGTTATATGTATATTATTTGTTTAGTCTAATATGAACATTAGGGAAATGCTATTTTTTTGTACATCAAGACTTGTATGAGTGTTGTATATTTTTCATGTTTAATGGTATGGATGGGGCTAATGAGTAGTCATGAATTTTCTACTTATAAGAAACTCATATAGTAATTTTTAAAGATTAAAATTGATTACTATATAAGTTTTTCCTTATTTCTATCCACGTCTTAAAGCAGTCATATTTATCTTTTACATGATTCTTACAATTTGTAAAACTACTTTCAAAGTACCTATTAGGTAATATCCCCACATGTATAAAGATGACAGAATATGGATGAACTATTGAATTATATTAATAAAACAAAATTCTACTATGCTGATTTTTTTAATTTATTTTTTTGATTGGTAATGGGCACTTTTTAAGGTGCCTAACACTATAGCTGTTCAAAACTGTGAGCCCACTAGTCCAGTGAAGGCACAAAGCCTACCAGCTAAGCGGCCCAGTGGAGGTTTGAACCGTGATGGCAGCGTCACCAAGCAAGTGTTTCAACAGCTGATTATAGGGGTCACCCCCACTATGCTGAATTTTTAGCCATAATTTTTTTCCCAAATTCTATCAATTCTATAATTCAAATCAGATCATACATATAGTGTTTCATTGAGATCAGATTATACATAGTGTTTCATTCAAATCAGATTATACGTAAAAATATATCAATTAAAAACATTACTTCACTTATTTCAAACATACAAAGCTTAGAGGCTTAATGTCTCTTTCATCTTATCACATGAAAGAGATTATAAATACACGAACATCACCAGTACAAGAAGATTAAACACACTTTCTTACCTAAAATATGAGAAGATTAAATACCTTTTCTCCCCTCTACCAGTTCATAAGGATTTATTCAACAAGATTATTTGTTAATGTTCCATCTGTTAACAGAGCTTCTGTGTTAGCGAAGGCCATTTATAACCTTGGTCTTAATTTGGGTTTGGGTTTGGGTTTACCGTTCTTATCCAGTTGCTCAACTGCATCCTCCTTAGCCGCCATAGAGGCAATCATCTGTGAATTGCCATTGCAGTATTCAAGTCCCCACCAGGTATTCTCTGGAAGTTTTTGATCCAAGTGGAATGTATCTTGACCCTTTTCATGATGAATTACGGCATGATCAACGCGCCAATTGTCTTTGCCCTCAACTTTGAAAAATACATAGCACAAGTTGTCCTTTACACAAGGGCCGGTTAAGCTGAACTTATCGGTTTTGCCCCACCTGAAGGGCTTCTTATTGCCTTTCTTCATGGACTGGCTAAGATGGCGTTCTATCACCTCGACTTTGTTTTTGTCATAAAAACTTTTATCCCCAAACCTCACAAGGACAGGGTCATCTGTCCCTGAATATACATTAAGTGAGGTCTTTACCTCTAATAGATATGAGCATTCTTCCGCCCGTATACAGAAATAAGAGAGAGCACTTTTATTAACTCTCACAGAACCAAAATAGCCAAGACAAAACATGTTCAGATACTTTCATGACTACTTTTGAAAACAAAAAAAAAAAAGTTTATTTTCCTCAAGAAGTGGCTTCTTTCATGAAATTACAAGAGAAAAATGGCTCAACAGTCTCAACATTTCATAAGTGCCTTCGTTTTCTTTAAAGCCCATTTAACCTAAACTGCATCCGATTGTTATGTCTCTACAGATCTAGCAAGATATTGCAAAATCAGCATTCCAAGGCCAAAAAAAGCAAGCCAACGAAGTCCCTAAGCAATAAAGTTCTCCACAGACGTAGAGAATACAAACTATTCTAACCTTTCCACGCAGAGTGTGAAGTGGAGCGAAAATGAGAAGAAAAGCCATGAATTCAACTCTTCTGCACGTCTTTCTTGCCATTTTCTGAGAAATATTGAAAAATTGTGGAACCAGAATGAAACTGACCATGCCTCGCTTTGTCAAGGAGCTCCTTGACTAGCCCTTATTATAGATATCATAATTCACTTAAGTTATAAAATGTAGAAAATCAAAATGTAGGATTAGCAAAAAGTAAAATATCAAGGAAAGGAGATGTGAAATGAGAGAGCGACCTTTAAAGTTGTCATGCATTCCATGGAAATAGCGACAAAGAAGGTCCCCACAGACTGGATAATTGTATACCCCTTCTTTATTCTTAGTCTCGATTTTTCCACAGATGACGTTGGATTTGAAAAGCATATTTAGGGTCCCTATCACAATAATAGTGCGATACAATGATATATCATTCGCATCTTTGAAGGCATCTTGCATTGGAAATTATATGTGATTGTATCCAAGTCATATATATGTGGGTCTGCTACTACGTTAGGTAATGCAATAATATAATCATAATTACAATCAATTTACATGTACAAGTTGAGTCAATATAATAATAAAAAAATAGTAGTGCTTAGTTTCTTATGTAAAAACAATGTTTTGATGTAGAATATATTTTGTGACATCTTTCGTTTTTTAATAATCAAATTTGTAATTATGTAGTCTTGATAGAATAGCTTTTGGCTCTCATCTATAATCTTATGGCCTTAAACTTTTTGTGGAGCTGTCATGTGTGTACTTTGCATCTCTAGGTCCCTATTTGCCTATATATATCTAGAATGGTTGTGCATAAAAGCACCATTAAGACTTTTACACTATGCAAGGGATGTCAACTTCTCACCTTGCACCTTTGTCAAGAAACTCAATTAATTTAATAATTTTGGCTAGTATGAACACATTCCTAGTCTATTACCAATGCCTTGATCTATCCTTACAATTATATATTTTAATGTTTTTCTCTTTATGCTGATAATACAATCTTGCACAAGTGTTCAAACTATGATATCATGTAAATGAACTAGAGCTTTGTCGTTTTATACAAGACCATACCATACAAATTTAAATATTTCAAGCCTAAGTTGGTACATATGTCTTGCTCCAAATCTAATCACCACTACTATGTATGAGTTGGACTTGGTATATAACACACATGTTCCAATCATACAATGTAGATAAGGATAGATCACTTGTACTTGGGTGGTAGAATTAAGTGGAGTGGGCCAATATTAGAAGGATTACCCTCTTCTTGAGAAAGGAGAGTTCTACAATTTTTAAGGATGCTTGTATGCAAACTTGTTATTATACCAACTTAATTACTCACTGGATGAGCAACGAGTGATTAATGGTAGATGATTGTGTTGATGTTTAGAATTTTGGTTGCAATGTGTGATAATCTTTGAACACATGTTATTATGAAAATTCTTGTGTGATTAGGTGTGTTGTTAGGATAGGTTAAGTTGAAATCCTACCAAGTTTTGGTAAGAAAGGAATTTAATTGAATCTGACCTAATTGTCTCTCATCATGTAGTGTTTTCTCCATATATATTGAAGGATGAGTCTTTTCTTCCAAACTTATTCTTGATTGATTACTTCAAAGTGCAAAATTTTTCCTCTAAGTTCAATACGAATATATTCTACCCAATCCTCTCTAAACCTAGAACACATGAGTTTAATGATAAGAGATTAAAAAATGGATGAATATGTGCAATCATTTTTTGACAATACCATTATTCATTTGAATTTCTTAGTATTTGTTAACTTGTTTGATTGTTGCTTTGATTTCCTTGTTTTTTGTTAGATTTGGCTTGCTTTGTTGTTTGATTAGTTATCTTGGACATGTTAGCAACATATTTTACTTCCCTATATTTTTAATCAAAATGAACTTAAAATATGCTTAATCTCAATGTGAGAAACAAGCAACTATTCTATATTTTTGTATTTTCTCAATTTGAAATGTGAACTAACTAAAAAATTAAATGTAATAAATTGATTCTAAGAATGATTTAATATAAGAAAATGTTTTCATTTAATTTTGTTAATTTGATGATTTTTTTTTTTTTTTATCAACTCTTTGATATGGCCTATATCTCTCTCATCATTTAGTTTTTTCATCATTTATTAATTGTAGGAGATTTTCTCCCAAACTTGTTCTTGATTGATTACTTACAAGTGAAAAATATATTCTCTAAATTCAATAAGGATATATTCCATTTGAATCCTTTCTAAACCTAGAACACATGAGCCTAATTATTATACATAGAAAAGGTGAATATTTTCAATTGTTGTTTGTAAAATTTCCTTATTCATTGGAGTTGTTTAGTATTTGTTAACTCGTTTGATTGTTTCTTTGTTTCCTTTTTTTATTTATTTTGGTTGCTCTATTATTTGGTTAATTATCTTGGACATGTTAGCAATATCTTTTATTTTTTGATATTTTTAATGAAAATGAACTATATAAATGATTAATCTCAATGTGAGAAATAGGAAGCTATTTTATGTTTATTAATTTCCCAACTTCAAATGTGAACTAACTAACTAATTAAATGCAATTTAAGTTGATTCTATGTATAATTTAATATAAGAAATATTTTTATTTTATTTTTTAATAGATTAAATGATTGTCATGGATGACTAGAAAGAGATTTTTTTATTATTTCCTTGTCCTATTAGCAAGGCATTTTTCAAAAAAATCAATAATATTATGTTAAAACTAAAACCTACAATTTAATCTAACGTAATGTAATATAGTAAAACAAAAATTGTATTTTAACTAGTTATAATCTATGATACAATGATAGAATATCAACGATTGAGGAAAGGTGAAAATAGGTAAATATATTGTTCTCACTAATTTAATAAAAAAAATTGAAAATAAAGAACAAAGCAACTTGAAGAAAAATAAACTACAACCTCACACTTGGAGATAAGTGTTTGAGATACTTTGTGAAGATGCTTGTGCCATGTAATTGAATTACTAAATTACCTATTGTATTTTCATCTCTATTCTCCATATTGGGGAACATTTATTTATGAAAGATATCATAACTTTAAGAAAGGGGGTCAGTGCAGGATCATGGGGGTCCAAACTAGGCCCTTAAGTGGTGATAAAACTTAGAAAATCAGAGTTAGATAGCTTGACATAAAAATTTGAATAACTCATTAACATAATTTGAAAAATATTTGATAACATAATTTGTAGTGAATTGAATGTAGTTTCTAAGATAGTATTCCTTTTTTGGAAAAAAAAATGGATCTATTTGGTGAAATTCTGATATTTCAATGTAGTAGTACTAAAATTTCTAGGAAAAAATAAAAAGCAAGTGTATGTCTTACCAACCTAAGTACAATAAAAGAATAATATATATTTTTTAAACTTTCAATATAATTAGAGAACACATGCCTAGATGTGCCAAAAAAAATTTAATAATTTTTTGCAAGTAAATAATTAGTTATGATTTTTTTACTTATACTTTTTTAAAATATTAAAACTTGTTTGTTTGACCACCATAACTTGGTCAAAAATTTATGAAATTATTATTATTTTTTATTTTTTATCCTATAGTACAGGAAGCATAGAATTTGCTACATTTTTTGGATTCAAAAAATGTGAAATTATGTAAAAATTCTAGATATTTCTCAATTAGCCTATCAATTAGGACTTTAATCAGAATGTATGTAGAAAATCAATAATAACTATCTATTTAATTCCAAATTAGGAATATCTTATTTTTTTGGAAGGTTAATAATTTTCTCAATAAACCCTTTTCGTTTCATCAAATTTGGATTAAAAAAAATATCATCAACCACTTTTTTGTCATATCACCACTTTTTGGACACCCATGATCTTGCACTCACCCAAGTGAAAATATAATACTAGCATATTGGTATAAATAGATTTTTTGAAAATTTAAATTATCTAAGAAAAAATAATTAGAATAGATGTTAGAAATAAAATAGAATATGATTTGGATACCTTGGAATTGACTTTCTAGTCTAAAAAAACTACTATGAAAAGTGAGGAAACAAAATCACAATTCTCACAAGATTCTTCAAAAAAAATAAAGACCATTTGGAATATAATTTTCATTCTTAAATAAGAACATGAAAACTCAATTGTATTAAAAATTATGTGGGACTCAAGAACTAAGAAAAAAATATTAAGTTTGTACTTGAGTGGCCGTGAAATTATATATAAAAAATGGTAAGAAAATTAGTGAAATTGATAGTTTTCTTGTGCTAATATAGAATGCAATAATGTAACTTTTACCAAGTAGTGTCACCTATTTTTCCAAGGGATGTAACCTAGGTGACCCAAAGGATACTAAGGTAAACTCAAGATTAAATAGGTGACATGTTTATATGAAATTTTAAAATAAGTTTTTCACAAGCATGAGGATATCAAAGTAGTTTGAAAGGCTTGGGAGGCTAACAAAAAATTAAGGAAGGGTCCTAAAGGTAGCATATAGGCTTCCATGATGGTTACAAACATTGGGAGAGAGTTTTATTCATGTCATGCAGCTCATGAGATAAAATTATAGATAATTGTCAAACTATCTTAGATATGTCCTTGCAATTTTGGTCACTACCTATTTGACACTTTGGGTATGGTAGTATTTCCTAAAATGATCTCATGTGAATGAACACTTACCTATACTTACATTTTTCATCTTGCATCTAGATCAATAAAATAGAAAATAAATATAATGCATAGTATATAATAATATTTACATCTTGAGTTCTCGATATTGATATGGGGTTTAAATAGATACTAACTTTATTATTTTCCACTATTATCTATTTAAAAATTGTGAGACGAAGAATAAAAACTTTCTCTAGTGTATGTAATTTAAATTTTATTTTAAATAATATAGAAAATAGAGATGAGAGTATGCACCAAGACACCAAAATTTGAGGTATTCCTGTGTCACTTAAGTTTACATGAATAACCTACCAAATATTAGTTCATGTGCATACTATTACTTCATTTTTTTACTTAATTTTCTCTTACATTGAAGGATAAAACTATGTTGTATATCAATAATGAAAAAAGTGGATGAAGTTATTGTAAACAAAAAAGTTACAATGAGGGAATTACAATAATGGATTTGACTTATTCTTAGGAAAACCCATACGTATACAAATGATAAAATATTTCTTTATCCTAATTTTAGTTCTCCTTATTTAATCTCAAAATAAATATTAAATTTATGGTTATACTCACAATGAAGAAGTTTCTAGGTGGGGAATGTGGCCATGCTTTTAATTTTTTCAATATTTGTGATAATTCTCTCAAATTTTAGTGATCTATGGTTGACAAAAGTAGAGATGTGGAATAGGATTTGTACACTAATCTATGTCAGAAAATTTTTTTTGTACTTATGTTTTTTGTTGAATGTTATGATTCACTTATGTGCATTCTCCTTATCTAGAATTGAGGAAATCATCTTTGAATTCTCACTACAATATTCAAGAATATAAAAAAAATCTTGCATCTAGACCAATAAAATAGAAAAGAGGCCACTCATAGTATATGATAATATTAAAAATATGGTTGATGCTAATATTGAAGAGTGCTCATGTTATTGACATGGGGTGTAAAAAAAATACTAACTCTATTATTTCTTATTATCACCTATCTAAAAATTGTGAGTTTGAGAATAAAACACTACTCAAGTGTATGTAATTTAGAAGTTGGATCAAATTATGAGGAAAACAAAGATGAGAGTATGTACCATGAAATTAATATGTGAGTTATACTTGTTACATGAATAACATACAAAAATTAGTTCATTTGTGTCTAAATACTTTATTTTTATACTTAATTTTCACTTATAGTTAAGGATAAAATAAGGCTCTATATCAATAACGAAAAAAGTGGATGAAATTATTGTTAACAAAAATATACAATGAGGGGACTATAGTAATGGATTTGACTTATTCTTTGGAAAACCTATAAGTATAAAAATTAGGAAAATATTTAAATTTTTAATTTTAGTTTTCCTTATTTATTCTCAAAATAAATATTTAATTTAGTGTTATAGTTGCAATGGATAAGTTTATAGGTGGGGAATGTGGGCATGTTTTTAATTTTTTTGATATTTGTGCTAATTTTCTCACATTGTAGTGATCTATGGTTAAAGGAACACTAATATATTCTAGAAGATAGGTGAAAAATTAATCTAATTATGTAGTTACAAGGAAATAAATACAAAAATAATATGTTAACACACATCGATTTATGTAAAGAAAACACTCTTAGGAGAAAAAAGCCACACTCCAAAGAAAATCAATATTTTATTTAGTAATCAATGGTTCAAATATGTACTTGTAGACTCTAAGCTTTAATAGGTTTATCAATAGTAATATATCTCAAGTAATTTTTGAAACATATTAGTACACACAAAAATCACTACTAAGCCTCCATCTCAAGCACCCAATAAATATAAGTATTACATGAAACTATCAAATGGTAACTAGGAAATTGTTACATAAAATCACAAAAAGTGTGGAACCCCTCTAATAGATGTAATTTTTTTGTAGACCCTTATATAGATATGGATGAGAGAGGGATAGGGCATGATGTGACTAGAGATTATTATAGATAATTGATCCACTTGGTTGATAAGTATAGTTTTATGGAGACTCATATCATGACATGTGTGCTCTAATAGCTAAGAGAGGAAATTATAGAGGAATTTACCCAAATGGTCCCAAGCTATTGATCTAGCTAGTAGGAAATTGAGGATAGCTAAGGTAAAGTCCCTTGAACTCCTCTTACTCTAATGAATCTTATTGCATGGTTAGTATGATGATAAGAATTTGGAATAGGGATAGAGGAAGTTATGTACATGTGAGGGTGCTCGTTAAAGTTTTTATATAGAGACTGACTTGATTAATGAGAGGATGAGCGTTTTGATCATAACTAGTATCCCAAGCCAAGGGAAGATGGGTAGGTTTTCGAACCCAAGGAAATAGGGTCCTCCACCTTTTAGGAGATAGAACTAGGGTGCCCATTTCACTCTTAGTTCTTTAGGAAACTCTAAAGGCTTCAACCTAATAGTTCAATTGAGGGAAGGAAATAAGAGGGGTTTCCTTAGGTGTGACTAAAAGGGGGTTCACCACTAAGAAAATGCTTATAAAGAAGGAAATGAGTGAAATAGAAAATGTAGCTATGTAATCTAGAAAATTAAGAACATGAAATCCAAATACTAAACTAAGAGAAATAGAAAGGTACCTGGAATCAAAGATGATTAAACAAGGCCTGAAAACCTTGAAAATTGTTGCTTTTGAGGTGTAATCAGACTCATATGCTATACTAGGTGATTTAGTCCTAGTATAGGGTTTCAGGGTAGGATCTGCAATCTCTAGCTGACTAGTCAGAATCTTTTGAAAACTGGTAAAATGGAGGTATTGGGATTCATGCACCTAGACTGTTGCAAAGTGTCTTGCTTTTTCACAAAGTGTCCCAGGAGCATAATTTTGAACTGAAACTTTGTGAGCTTATGAATATGGATTAAATAAGCACTTTCCAATTTATTTCATGAAAATAGGTTAGATATCTTGCTCTAGATCTTATTTTTCATGAACCTTGACAAATTTTGCTACTTTGAAATTTTGGTACTTTTGAAGGCTTCAAATCCACTTTTCCTCTAACCTATAAACTTGCAACATACAAAGAGAGAGAGAAAAAGTGTTGTTTTGTTAGGGAATGGGGGTTTTCCTTGGTCAAACCCCATTTTGGTAATCAAACCTTAATGAGAAATAAATCATGAATGAAATGGAACGTGAAACATAAGATGAAACAATAGAACCTTGTTTGAAACCTTGTAGAGATTTGCAAATAAGCATGAAGTGGCCTCAATGAATGTAGATCTTGATCACAACACTTGATTAGAAACAATGCTTGGATGGGATCTTGAATTGATCTTCAATGCTACATCACAACATTAGCTCAACAACATGCATGATGCCCTAAGTATTTGAAATGATGAAATGACTCTTGATTGCTACAATAATCTTCTATAAATCTGCCCTTGAATGGCCTATAAATTCTCTTGAATGCTCTTGTGAAAGTACTCTCAATTTCTTATGAAATCTTGGGATGAAGCTATGTGAAATAACCTTGTATTTATACTTGTTTATGCCAAATTTCTTGAAATTACAACACTAAAAGTTGACATTAGATCTAAGATAATAAAATCATGCCAAGAATTTGATTTAAATTAGGTCGTGGTTAAAGCAAGACTCGTACGCCAATTGGGGCATATGATTCCCAGTGTCTTAAACATAGGACACAAACTTCAAGAAGTGTTTTACTTTATGTGAAATCTGAAACTAGGTCCCAAGACCTAGGTGGGACTCATATGCCCAAGGTGGTATATGAGTCCCAAATCACTAGATCTAGAACACATGATTGAAAACATTGAATTGCAATTGGTTAATTTTATAAGTGTCGAGATTATCCTTAGAGAAATAAATTAATTAAGGCTTGTGGATGCAAAATATGACCAAATAAGCTATAAAGAAGCTCAATTTTAGCAAGGAGGTCCCAAACAAGTGTGAAAATGTAAAAGGATACATTTTTCTACATTACATTTAGCCCCACTTTAGTGAGGATGATCTTGCTTCAAACTCACACAAAAGTAGGCATTCAAAAGGGAATGGTATAGGATAATAAAGATAAAAGGAGGCATCCAATCCCATAGGATCCAAGGCCCTACATCAAACCAAAATAAGCACAAAGGGATACAAACAAGGTGTATGATATGCAACACCAAAATATACAAAAATACAATGTCAAAGACCTATAGAAAGAAAAGAGAAAAAGAAAATAAAATAAAATAAAAATGAAAAGGGTGGATCAAGCCTCAAAAGTTTTTCCAACATGATGTGGATCATATCTAAGTTGTTTTTCCAAAATGCTCACTCACTTTGAGGCAATGTAACTTTAGGTTGTTTGTTGGGTGAGTATCCAAAAATAGTGGTTTAGTGAGAAAGCCACGTCTCTATATCAGCTTCTCACCATACAATGAGAAATTCATTCCCATGTTTAGGCTTCTCATCATACCAACCATACCAAATCTATCCCTCTAATAACTTCAATAGGGCACCACAAAATGAAACTTCAAGCTTCACAAGGTCTAACAAGCTACGTTAAGCACTTATGAACATTTATGCATGTAAAGGATTTGTGAAAAGGGACTTTTCTTAGTTCATATAAGGTCTCTTCTTATGGAACATTGTGCCTAATGTCTCCAAGAGAGTAAAAATTAAAGAAATATAACACCCTCAGAGGAAATCAAACCCAATGAGACCAGTAAGAAAAGGAAACATTGCAAGAAGAAAGAAAATTGCACAATGAAAGATGAGTGTTGATGTATGCCCCCACTTTAAAGCAATTGTTAGCACCATTGTTATAAGAAATTGCTTTAAATTAGAATAAGACATGAGATCTTATAAAAAAATCCCTATGCCAAGTCATATGTTCCCGAATGAAACTACATCATGGATAAGGGATTGCATCCAAAATGCAACAACTAAAGATAACTTAGTACGTCACATGTGAGATAACTTAAGGTATGCCATCCACATCACAAGCTTTCTATTATATTTATATGGAAGGAGGTCAACTGGCCAAAAGAGACAATAACAAGTTCCATATAAGGAAAAAGCTACCTAACCCCTTTCCCCCACTTATTGCAAGACAAGGGTGAACCGAGGTGAAAACTAGAAATCAATATCAATTAGAGGAACTAGGTGCTTCAACATAGGGAAAAGCACCACAATCCTTAAGATGTTGGATTTTATTACTCAAAGTGTTACATTCATTAGTAGAATGACCATGAACTCTATGATATTCACAAAATGAATTCTTGTAGAAAAATTTATTTCATGTTCTTTGAGGGAGGGATATCAAACAATCTTGGAGGAGTCTTGACAAGATAGTCTCTTGATCAATAGTAGAATATGTTCCTTTATTTTGCAACCAAGATATCTCTTGCTTAGTATTAGGTGTCATAATTATACAAGACTCTTTAGATTGCAAGATTTTGTACTTTCCTTGAAAGGAGGATGTAAAATCGAACGAACTCTAATCATTAGTGTTTTGCATGATGGCATTACTGTTAAGTGAAGAATCCTTTGTTTCTTTCATTTCTTTGGAAGGACAATAACCAAGACCATTAGTGTCTATTAGTTTAGGATACACTAATATGGGATTTGATGTATAGAAATTAGTTCATACTAGGTATACTATGCCTACAAATGGTTTGAGCACTAAATTTGAACTCAAGGCCTATGAAAATAATAGTAAAGAGAGGTATGGTCTCTTGAGTAGTCTGATGAATTTCAAATTAGTGAAAGTCGTGAATCTAAAAATTGGTAAAAAAATTTGGGAAAAATTGGAAAGAATTTATGAAGGAGATGATATGGTCAAACAAGCTAAGATGCAAAATTTAAAGATCACATTAGAGGACCTACGAGTGTCAAAAAGTAAAATCATTACAAGCTATATGCAAAGGGTAGATGAAGTGGTCAGTTGCATCAAAGGTCTTGGAGGAAAATTCAAAGGACCAACAGTGGTAAAGAAAATTCTTAGAACCCTTCCTAAATCTTACAATAATAAAGAACTACTACTATTGAGGAATTTCAAACTCTAGATCATTATACTAGAGATCAATTGTATGGCTCTTTAACTACATTTGAAATGAGATAATTTGGTACTAATAATGGAGAAAAAATTTAGAATCCTTTTTAAGGATAGAAAATTAGAGAAGACTGATGAATTAGATCAAGAGAATCTTGATGATGTGGAGGGTAACATTGTGAACCATCAATTTTTAGGTTCTATTTATGTACTTCTCTTGCACTCTGAGGATTTTTCACCTAAAAGGAGAAAGATAAAACCCAAAAAATTGAGGTGGTTCACTCAAATTAATGTATGTATGATGGAATTATGCCTAAATGAATTGATATAAATGTAGCTAATTGATAAAATTTATTGATTAAGAATGCAAAACTAATGAAATGTAGATTGTTTGAAAACACATTATGATATGCAGAAAACACCTAAAAATGAATGTAAATTGCAACAAAAATGGATGAAACTAAAAGTGTGCACCTGAGATCTTGATGAAGACTGGAAATTACTTCTTGAATGCTATTGATCTTGATTTTAAGGCCTCGTGGGACTCATTTGCCATTCTAGGCGAATTAGTCCCAATTCTGGAAAACTGAACTGGAGACCATTTTAGACAAATGGGTATCCAAAAATGCAGAAAACCAAAATGAAGCCTGGAAGTGGGACTCATTCTCCACCCATGGTGAATTAATCCACTTTTGAATTTTTGAAGATTTGAAGGTGGAGATAGGAGCCTTTGGTCTGCACTTTTTGCTTCTCTAGGTGTTTGGTTCTGAAATTGTCAAATTTAGGCTTGAAGGTGATTTTTGTTGATGTTTATCCTTATCCAATGAAGAGATGACTTGAAACCCTCCAAATTCCTATATCTATAAACACACAAAGAGAGAAGGAGAAAATATTGATTGTTAGGGCATGGGGTTTTGCCTTGGTCAAACCCCTTTTTGGGTAATTAAACCAAATGAAGAAAAATGTAATGAAGCATGAAATAATAGATTTAATACCTTTCGTGATGTTTTATCTTGAATTTCTACAAAAAAACATGAAGAATATTCCCTTGAATATCTTAGGAAGATATCTTGATGACTTAGAATGATGAAACCCTAGCTTGCTTGACTTGATAGAGAAGATAGATGATGAATGAATGATAAGAAATGTATGAATGAGTTAAGAGATATAAATTATGGTTAAGAGACTTGATTTTATAGAAAATTCACCTTATTCACCTGTAAATTAGATCCCAAAGTCAACATGAAGAAAAATAAAACTTAAATTCCAAAATTTCCCGCTCAAAAGTAAAAAATGGCCCAAATGGTACTCATTTGCCACCTTGGATGAATTAGTCCCACCTGGCAATGACTCATTCACCACAGATGGAGAATTAGTCCCAAAGGGGCCCATTTTCTAGCTAGGATGCTAGGAAGTAAGAAAATAAGGTTTATATGGTGACTTTGTCGGGTATTTCATCAAATATTGCCTCGGGATGCACAATATGGGGTAATAGGGGCCTATTAATGATGATGTGAAGGTCAATTAGGGCTTGGGACACATAATTCAATTTGAAAGTGTGATTGAATACACTTTACAACACTAAAAGGAGGTACACATAGCCTAGAAAGGCATAAGAACCAATGTGAATGTGTAAGACACATTACAACACTATATTAAAGTTAAGTTTATTTTAAAAGGCTTCTAGATTGATGTGAAAATGCAAATAAATGTATTTTATAATGTTGAATTAAGGGGAAATGGGTTTATTAAGTCTAGAGAAGTGTTCAATTCTTTTACAAAAATTTACAACACCTTCACAAGAAATCGTTAAATGTATTTACAAGGGTCCAAGACCTAATGTGGACATGTAAAACACTTCGCAACACTAAATCGAGGACTTATTAAGTCCAATTTATCATGAATTATTCCCAAATCAAGAAAGAAAAAGGCATTGTTTTTCTATGGTACACATTGCGAGAAGAATGAGAAGGGGTACTCATTTGTACAAGGGTAAGTTACCTTTCAAATTTTTTAGTTGTGGGAAGGTAGGTTACTATGCTTCAAGATGTCCAAACAGAGTTGTGAATAAAAAAATCAAGGAGATCATAGGGAAGATGATTAAGAAAATCTATTATGTTAGAGAAGATGCAAATCTTTTTTATGATGAATGTGATTATGGAGATGATGATGATTGGTGTTTGTTCATGTGTGTAAAAGATGAATCTATTTCTACTAACTCTAAAAAATGTGTGATGGAATGCCCTCCAGAGATAATGGATAAGAGTGAAGGTACTTTGGTATCTTCTTTTTATGCTAGACAGGATGAGAACTATTGGATCATTGTTAGTGGTTTCTCTAACCATATGACTAGAGACAAGAGTAATTTTGTTAAACTTAAAATGTATGATGGAGGACTTGTTAGATTTGGTGATGATTCAATTGCTATGATAAGGGGGAACAGGTTCAATCAATTTTGATGAAAATCATAATACTAAAGATGTTTACTATGTTAAAGGATTAAGGCATAACCTCTTGAGTGTTGGAAAAATGTGTAGCTAAGGATACAATCTTATGTTTCAAGATGATGAATGTGAGATCAGGAAAGGTCTAAAACTGTGATTATTGCTAGAAGAAACATAGATGGAAATTTTTATCAGCTCAAGGGTGTTGATGGTCACTATTTTATGACTTACATTAATGAAAGTTGGTTATGGAATAGGAGGATGTTTCATATTAACTTTGATAATTTGGTAAGAATTAATTCAGTTCAAGAAGTGAGAGATTTTCCAAATATTACAAATCCTATCATTGTTGTCTGTAAGGATTGTAAGATTGGAAAGCAAACAAGAATAAGTTTCAAAGGAAAAGAACAATATTCTACTAGAATACTAGAATTGGTACATATAGATCTTTGTGGTCCTACAAGAATAGTAAGTCTTCGAGGTGATAGGTATTTCATGCTTTTATTCATGATTATTATAGAATGACATGGGTCACTTTTCTTAAAGAAATATTTGAAGCCCTAGATAAGTTCAAAGCATTTAAAGTTATGGTCGAGAATGAAATGGATATAAAGATCAAGTGTTTGAGGTCTGAAAAAGGTGGTGAGCTCACCTCAAATTAATTTAAAATGTTTTGTGAGAACCATGGCATAAACAGACACTTATCTATCCCTAGGACTCTTCAAAAAATAGAGTGGTTGAAAGGAAAAACAGAACTATTCAAGAAGCTATAAGAACTATGATGAAAACACATAATTGATTAGAAGTCTACTAGAGAGAAGAAATTCATACTATGCTTAACAAAGTTTAAGAAAAATGAAACAACAAAAAGACTCCCTATGAGTAATGGTATGGAAGGATACCTAGTGTCAAATACTTTAGAGTGTTTGGAAGCAATTGTTATATTAGAAGAGATGGAGAAAATTTGGGAAATTTTGATGCAAGGTTTGATGAAGGAGTCTTCCTTGGATAATATACTAAAATAAAAGTCTACTAGTGCTACAATAAGAGACCCAAGAATATTGTTGAAAGTGCAAGTGTTAAGGTTCATGAAGATTTTCAAAACTCAGTAGTGATTGATTGATATGAATTAGATAAGCCTGATTGCAGAGAAAAAGAAAAAGGTAAGGAAAAGGAAGTATAGTTTGAAGAAGAAGAAGCTTCGAAAGAGACCCATAGAACCCCTAAGTATGTGTAGAGGAATCATTCTGAAGAATAGATCATTATAGAAAAAAAAAGGTGTATTGAAAAGATGGAAAGTTGTTGAAAAAGAAGTAAATTTGTGTTTACTTTATGAAGTTGAACCCAAAACAATGATTGATGAATGCAAAGATGAATATTGGATGAAGGTTGTGGAAGAAGAACTATTGTAGATTGAGAAGAATTAGACTTGGGAACTTATCCCAAGTCCTGCAAACAAAAATATAATTGGAACAAAATGGGTGTTAAAAAACAAACTGAATGAGAATGGAGAAATGGTAAGGAACAAAGTAAGTATTATGTGTAAAGGCTATTCACAAGTTTAAGGAATATATTTTGTAGAGACATTTTCCCCAGTGGAAAGAATGGAAGCTACTAGAATTTTTTTTGGCTTTTATAGCACAAGGATTTCAAATTTTATCAAATGGATGTGAAGTATTCTTTGTTGAGTGGAGAAATGGAAGAAGTATACATAGAACAACCAGAAGGATTTCAGTTATCAGATAAACCAAATATGGTCTACAAATTGAGAATGAAATTATATGGATGGAAGCAAGCTCCCAAAGCTTTCTATGCAAGGTTGGATAAGTATTTGATACATAAAATATCCAATAAAGGTACCAAAGATAGTAATCTTACTTTAAAGTTGAGAAATATCAAATATTGATTATAGTTGTGTGTGTTGATGACATAATATTTGGAGGTAATGAAGAGATGTGAATGAATTTTGTAGAAGAGATGTAGAAAGAGTTTAAAATTTCTATGTTTGGGGAGATGAATTTCTTCCTTGGACTATAAATCAATCAAATAAACAAAGGTATATTCATTTCACAATCAATGTATGTCAAAGAAATGTTAAAGAAGTTTGGAATTGAAGACTTCAAACTAGTATGTACTCCTATGGTTACTGATTGAAATTTGAGCAAGGATAATGAATCTCCTAATGGTAATTAGACAAAGTACAGATCAATGATTGGTGAACTACTATATCTAACTACTACTAGACTAGATATCATGCATGCACTTTTCCTTGTGGTTAGATTTCAAGAAGACCCTATTGAGTCACATGTTGAAACAGTAAAAGGGATATTTAGATACTTAAAGGGCACTCCAAATTATGGCTTATCGTATCCAATGGATACTAACTTCACTTTGACTACTTACACAGATGTATATTGGGTTAGTTGTATTGATGACATGAAAAGTAAAAGTGACCTAGTGCATTCTATCTTGGATGTACATTGGTATCATGGATAAGCAAGAAACAAGATTCAATTTTTTTATCTACTACAAAGTCTAAGTATATTATATCAACATCTTCTTGCACACAAGTATTGTGGATGATATAAACATTGAAATATATCAGAGTGGTGTATGATGAACTTATGTCTATATTTTGTGACAATACAAGAGAAATCAACATTTCAAAGAATCTAGTGATGTATTCAAGGAAAAACATATTTTAATTCGGTATCACTTTTTGCAAGAGAAGGTTTTGGAGAATGAAGCAAAAATTGAATATGTGCCTACAAAGGATTATATTGCTAATATATTCACTAAGGCTCTTCCTAAGAATACTTTTGAGTATCTCTAGGAGAAGCTGGGGGTTATCACCCCTCCTTATTTAAACTAGATGTATAAGGAGATACATTAATCTAGTGGATTTCAAGATTTATTCTTTAGTTTTGATTGATATTGGTGGCTACCTCTCAAGGGAAGTAGGTAGTGGCATTGTTGATTGTTGTAGTCAAAAGAATGTGTGTTGTCATTGTGTAGTGCTTGTTGATTTAGTATAGTTTGGTGTGTGCTCCTAAGAGGGAGTATACATGGCAGTAAAATAAAGGTGTTCTAGAGCAATAGTAAGAAATATTTTTGATATCAAAGGAAGAGAATAAACAATGGAAACATTTTTTTCCTATTCCATTGCTATCAAAGGGGAAGGGAGAGAGTAATGTGAAAAAGGAAAAAAAAGAACAAGTTATCAAGAAGAGAAAGTAATTGAGAAAGAGAGAGTCAAGTAAATAAGAAAAAATAAAAATGGAGAGAGAATAATGCATAAAAGATAAGTTATTCAGGGGGGAAGTAATATGAAGAGTTGTAGTGTGTTGGTATTCAGAGATGTAGTATCTTTGATTTATTTTCACATGATTTGTTTTCATCAATGATAAAGGGGGAGATTGTTGCAAGTATGAGCATCTAGTGTTGTCATTGATTTCAACAAGTTTGTGTTGTCATTAATGTCTATTGATATTGTTGCAAGAGTGTGAGTAGTTGACACTTTGATTAGATGCATTCTAATGCCATTAGTAAAGCTACTAGTGTCCACCTCTAGTGTTTCTTTCATAAGCTTTTCTGTATGGATGAAGAAGTGTTAAAGATGATGAGGATCCATCTCTAGTGCTTTTTTTCCAAGTGCTTTTGAGAAAATTTGATAAAAAAAGATGAAATAGTGTGTTGTAGTGGTGTTTTCAATGATATAGTTTTGTTCTAGTCTTGCTCTTCATTTATTCTAGGTTTAAGATATTCCTATTCAATTTGGATGTGTTGGTCAGGGATGATTAGAGGTGTTGTATTCAAGAGATGGTGTGTTGGATTGTTCTATAGAAGACATTGTCTTCACCAGTGTGTGAACTGTGCATTGCAAAGGTGTCTAGGGTAAATGTTTCTCCTTTGTGTTTCTTTGCAATTATGTATTAGGTCCTGTGAATGTGAAGGAGTGTTGTTGGTGTTGATATCCTTGTTTAGTGAAGATGGTTTGAGGTTTGGTGCTTCAAAAGATGATTTCCTAAGTAATTGTGTATGCCAGAGTTGTCTGACTATACTAGGTGTGTACATTCTTCAGGTGGAAGTTATTGTGAAGGAGTTTGTTAGATTTTAGGGTGTTTGAGGAATATTCTAGATAATGTTCATGCATTGTGTGTGGTTCAAAAATTGTCCTTGGGTTTGAGGAAGTGTCTACTTAGAAGCTTAATGGTGTTTGCATAGGTAATAGCTAACCTGGCGTTTACACTACATACAATGGATAATTATTGTTTATAGAAGTGTGTACTTGAGTGGTGTTATGAATTTGGATCCTAACTAAGGTTTTATGTTGTTCGCTTTCACTTCTATCTACCATAGAAGTGTTTTGGCAGTGACCTAATTTGAATTTGCACATTTGAGGTGCATAACCAACCTTGTAGAAGGATTCAAGGTTGAAGATGGTATAAGTATGAGATGAATTTTCGAAGGATATTAAGATAGATGCAAGAGATGCAAATGATGTGAAGTGCAATGTATTAGAGTGCAAAATTCAGTAATGTAGTGTGAGCTTTCATGTGTTATTTTACTAGATCTAGTGAGCAAAAGGTGGCAACAATTCTTAAATTAGACTGTGAATTTGTTGGTCTAAGATGTTTAGAGGTGTTTTATTCAAGAGATAGTGTGTTGGATCATTGTACAAAATAATTTGTGTTCACTAGTGTCTCGGAGAAATGTTTTTGCTTCACATTTCTTCACAGTTATGGTTCATGCCTTGTGAATATGATGGAATGTTGTTCATGTTGATATCCTTTTTAGGTGAAGATGGTTTGAGGTTTGGTGCTTCAGATGATTTCCTAAGTAATAGTGTATTTCAAAGTTGTCTAACTATATTAGGTGTGTGCATTCTTTAGGTGGAAGTTGTTGTGAAGGATTTTGTTGGATTTCAAAGTATTTGAGGAATATTATAGATCATGTTCATGCATCGTGCATGGTTCACAAGTTGTCCATGGGTTTGAGGAAGTGTGTACTTATAAGCTTAATGGTGTTTGTATGAGCAACAACTGACTTGGTGTTTACACTACATATGATGGATAATTATTGTTTATAGAAGTGTTTGCTTGAGTGGCACATTATAGATTTGGATCCCAACTAAGGTTTTTATGTGGTATGCTTTCACTTCTATCTTCCACAAAAGTGTTTTCGCCCCGATGTAATTTTAATTTGCACCTTTGAGGTGCATAACTGACCTTGGAGAATATTTCAAGGTTGAAGATGGTATAAGTATGAGATGAATTGTTGAAGGATGTTAAGATACATGAAAGAGATGTGAATGATGTGAAGTGCAGTGTGTTGGAGTGTGAAATTGAGTAACGATATGTGATATTTCATGTGTTAGTTTACTAGATGTAGTGAGCAGAAGGTGGTTACAATTCTTCAATCAGACTACAAAGGTGTTGATGTCATTGTGGTGGATTCTTTGTTGCATTGAGATTCTTTTCTCTATGCAACAATTCTTCTATATCTTCTTATTCTATTCTGACAATGATCCTTTTGGCAATGAGTCTATCTTCTTTGCCCAGTGAGCCCTATTGTATTTGATGTTAATATTAATTATTATGTGAGCTAATCCTAACCGTGGTTTTTCTCTTCTTGGGTTTTCCACATAAATTTGGTGTTCTCTTGTGTATGGTGTTAAGTTACATTTTAGTTTTTGTTCTTTTCTTTTCATGCTAATTCATCATAGCAGATTCAATGGTTTAATATGTGAATATGAATCTTAATGTAAATGAGGGTTTTAAAGTTTTAAGGTACAAGTGATTCACTGCCCACCTCTCAATTTTTTTGTGCATTCAACACCTATGATAATAAAATTTGATACAAAACCATTCAGTATTTTTCCAAATATATATATATATGGCTATTAAACCAAATAATATGGATATACTAAAAACCAAGGTTTGATATTTTATTGGAATTTAATCCCTATTATAGATAACTAATAGGCTAGGATATTATGGTAGCACTCTAAGATTATGTGATCAACTCAAGTTATATTTATTGCATTAATTTATCTAGAATTTTTTTAAAAATATATAAAATAGTACGAAACCCACAAAATCATGACACAAATAATTTTACATGGATTTTTTTTTTTAGAAAAATCCATTAGTAATCTAATAAATAATTATATTAATTAAAAATAAAGTCTAAATACAATAGGGCTCTTATACAAACCTTCCTCAATTTGTACAATACAAGATACAACCTTTGCATATTATTCCCACTCCTTCAATCCCATTTTCCAATGAACAAGAAATAAGCATGACACTTCCTTAGAATCCCACCCATATCAATCATATAATTAGATATGGAATATTAGTAATTGCACAACCATATCTTGGCCATATTATGATGTCAACATATTAAATATTATACTAAACTTGACTCCATATGGATAAAACCCACATATGGTTGGATACTACTACTTCTTCTTTGTGAAAGGTACTTAACCACAACAACTCAAGTAGACACATGTATTTCTACATAAGAGGAAAAACAAACTATGGACTGTGATAACAATGACAATTTTTTGATTTCTTATAACTATGTTTGGTACATTTAAACATAATCTAGAAAATCAATCCATCCCTCACAATCATCACAAACATATCAATCTAAGTAATTTGAAGTAATCTAACATCCCCTGTTTATCTAGGAACTCTTTTTGTGTGAGTATAGAATACTAAACTTGCAACAATTTGTATAGTCCATATTATTTGACAAATGCTTATAGATTTAGCCATGTGAATTTTTTCACATCAACATTTTGGATCATACTTTATGATCCATCATCAAGATGCATAAAATAAATGGTAGATTGTATATTGGTTTAAATAATTTAAAAAAAGAAGCAAAACTGGAGGTGGAATCGAAAAATGAGCAAGAAACAAGAAAGAAAAAGATCATATTATTGAATGATAAGAATTGTAATGTTTCATTTAAACATAAAAATTAACAATAATAGAATTTAAAATTGTATTTATATTTATTGTACTAAAAATGTACTATTGTTTATTTATCTAATTTTTTACTTCCCTTTTTAACCCTTATGTTTCTTTCCACCTTCTTTTTATGTCTTGTATTCAAGACATCAAATTGGTCTTAAATATACTATTTGTTCTCTTCATCTAAATGATGGATCATAGAGTATAATGTAAAATATTTATTTACAAAAACATCACACAATTACATCTAGAAGCATTCATGATTTCACTAGATTAATATATGTGAAGTTATATGTATATTATTTGTTTAGTCTAATATCAACATTAGGGAAATGCTATTTTCTTGTACATCAAGACTTATATGAGTATTGTATATTTTCCACGTTTAATGGTATGGATGGGGCTAACAAAGAATCATCAATTTTCTACTTATAAGAAACTCATATATAGTAATTTTTAAGGATTAAAATTGGTTACTATATGATTTTTTCCTTATTTCTATCCACATCTTAAAGCGCTGATACTTACCTTTTACATGATTCTTACAATTTATAAAACTACATTCAAAGTACTTATTAATATCCCCACATGCTTAAAGATAAAAAGAATATTGATGAACTATTGAATTATATACAATAAAGAAAAATTCTACTATGCTGACTTTTCAGCCATAATTTTTTTCCCAAATTCTATCAATTCTATAATTCAAATCAGATCATACAAATAGTGTTTCATTGAAATCAGATTATACATACAGTGTTTCATTCAAATCAAACAAAACCAATACTGCGCTTATTTCAAACATACAAAGCTTAGAGGCTTAATGTCTCTTTCATCTTATCACATGAAAGAGATTATTAATACACGAACATCACCAGTACAAGAAGATTAAACACACTTTCTTACCTACAATATGAGAAGATTAAATACCTTCTCTCTCCTCTACCAGTTCATAAGCATTTATTTAACAAGATTATTTGTCAATGTTCCATCTGTTAAGAGAGCTTCTGCGTAAGCGAAGGCCATTTATAACCCATGTCTTAATTTGGGTTTGGGCTTGGGTTTACCGTTCTTATCCAGTTGCTGAACTGCATCCTCCTTAGCCGCCATAGAGGCAATCATCTGTGAATTGCCATTGCAGTATTCAAGTCCCCACCAGGCATTCTCTGGAAGTTTTTGATCCAAGTGGAACTTATCTTGACCCTTTTCATGATGAATTACGGCATGATCAACGCGCCAATTATCTTTTCCCTCAACTTTGAAAAATACATAGCACAAGTTGTCCTTTACACAAGGGCCGGTTAAGCTGAACTTATCGGTTTTGCCCCACCTGAAGGGCTTCTTATTGCCTTCATTCATGGACTGGCTAAGATGGCGTTCTATCACCTCGACTTTGTTTTTGTCATAAAAACTTTTATCCCCAAACCTCACAATGCCAGGGTCATCTCTCCCTGAATCCAATACACTAAATGAGGTCTTTACCTCTAATAGATATGAGCATTCTTCTGCCTGTATACAGAAATAAGAGAGAGCACTTTTATTAACTCTCACAGAACCAAAATAGCCAAGACAAAACATGTTCAGATACTTTCATGACTACTTTTGGAAACAAAAAAAAAATGTTTATTTTCCTCAAGCAGTGGCTTCTTTCATGAAATTACAAGAGAAATATGGCTCAACAGCCTAAACATTTCCTAAGTGCCTTCGTTTACTATAAAACCCATTTAACCTAAACTGCATCCGATTGTTATGTCTCTACAGATCTAGCAAGATATTGCAAAATTAGTATTGCAAGGCCAAAAAAAGCAAGCCAACGAAATCCCTAAGAAATATAGTGGAACCTTTGCATGGAGAGTGTGAAGTGGAGCCAAAATGAGAAGAAAAGCCATGAATTCAACTCTTCTGCACATCCTTCTTGCCATTTTCTGAGAAATATTGAAAAATTGTGGAACCAGAATGAAACTGACCATGCCTCGCTTTGTCAAGGAGCTCCTTGACTAGCTCTTATTATAGATATCATAATTCACTTAAGTTATAAAATGTAGGATTAGCAAAAAGTAAAATATCAAGGAAAGTAGATGTGAAATGAGAGAGCGACCTTTAAAGTTGTCATGCATTCCATGGAAATAGCGACAAAGAAGGTCCCCACAGAGTGGACTAATTGTATACCCCTTCTTTATTCTTAATCTCGATTTTTCCACAGATGACGTTGGATTTGAAAAGCATATTTAGGGTCCCTATCACAATAATAGTGCGATACAATGATATATCATTCGCATCTTTGAAGGCATCTTGCATTGGAAATTATATGTGATTGTATCCAAGTCATATATAGGTGGGTCGGTTACTAGGTTAGGTAATGCGATAATATAATTATAACTACAATCAATTTACATATAGAAGTTGAGTCAATATAATAATTAAAAATTAGTAGTGCTTAGTTTCTTATGTAAAAACAATGTTTTGATGTAGAATATATTTTGTGACATTTTTCTTTTTTTAACAATCAAATTTGTAATTATATAGTCTTGATAGAACAGCTTTTGGCTCTCATCTATAAACTTATGGCCTAAAACTTTTTGTGGAGCTGTCATGTGTGTACTTTGCATCTTTAGATCCCTATTTGCCTATATTTATCTAGAATGGTTGTGCATAAAAGCACCATTAAGACTTTTTACACTATGCAAGGGATGTCAACTTCTCACCTTACACCTTAGTCAAGAAACTCAATTAATTTAATAATTTTGGCTAGTATGAACATGCGCCTAGTTTAATATCAATGCCTTGATCTATCCTTACAACAATATATTTTAATGTTTTTCCCTTTATACTAATAATACAATCATGCACAAGTGTTCAAACTATCATATCATGTAAATGAACTAGAGCTTTGTCATTTTATACAAGACCATACCATACAAATTTAAATATTTCAAGCCTAAGTTGGTACATATGTCTTGCTCCAAATCTAATCACCACTACTATGTATGAGTTGGACTTGGTATATAACACACATGTTCCAATCATACAATGTAGATAAGGATAGATCACTTGTACTTGGGTGGTAGAATTAAGTGGAGTGGGCCAATATTAGAAGGATTACCCTCTTCTTGAGAAAGGAGAGTACGGCAATTTTTAAGGATGCTTGTATGCAAACTTGTTATTATACCAACTTAATTACTCACTGGATGAGCAACGAGTGATTGATGGTAGATGATTGTGTTGATGTTTAGTATTTTGGTTGCAATGTGTGATAATCTTTGAACACATGTTATGAAAATTCTTGTGTGATTAGGTGTGTTGTTAGCATAGGTTAAATTGAAATCCTACCAAGTTTTGGTAAGAAAGGAATTTAATTGAATATGACCTAATTGTCTCTCATCATGTAGTGTTTTCTCCATATATATTGTAGGATGAGTCTTTTCTTCCAAACTTATTCTTGATTGATTACTTCAAAGTGCAAAATTTTTCCTCTAAGTTCAATAGGAATATATTCTACCCAATCCTCTCTAAACCTAGAACACATTAGTTTAATGATTAGAGATAAAAAAATGGATGAATATGTGCAATCATTTTTTGACAATACCATTATTCATTTGAATTTCTTAGTATTTGTTAACTTGTTTGATTGTTGCTTTGATTTCCTTGTTTTTTGTTAGATTTGGCTTGCTTTGTTGTTTGATTAGTTATCTTGGACATGTTAGCAACATATTTTACTTCCCTATATTTTTAATCAAAATGAACTTAAAATATGCTTAATCTCAATGTGAGAAACAAGCAACTATTCTATATTTTTGTATTTTCTCAATTTGAAATGTGAACTAACTAAAAAATTAAATGTAATAAATTGATTCTAAGAATGATTTAATATAAGAAAATGTTTTCATTTAATTTTGTTAATTTGATGATTTTTTTTTTTTTTTATCAACTCTTTGATATGGCCTATATCTCTCTCATCATTTAGTTTTTTCATCATTTATTAATTGTAGGAGATTTTCTCCCAAACTTGTTCTTGATTGATTACTTACAAGTGAAAAATATATTCTCTAAATTCAATAAGGATATATTCCATTTGAATCCTTTCTAAACCTAGAACACATGAGCCTAATTATTATACATAGAAAAGGTGAATATTTTCAATTGTTGTTTGTAAAATTTCCTTATTCATTGGAGTTGTTTAGTATTTGTTAACTCGTTTGATTGTTTCTTTGTTTCCTTTTTTTATTTATTTTGGTTGCTCTATTATTTGGTTAATTATCTTGGACATGTTAGCAATATCTTTTATTTTTTGATATTTTTAATGAAAATGAACTATATAAATGATTAATCTCAATGTGAGAAATAGGAAGCTATTTTATGTTTATTAATTTCCCAACTTCAAATGTGAACTAACTAACTAATTAAATGCAATTTAAGTTGATTCTATGTATAATTTAATATAAGAAATATTTTTATTTTATTTTTTAATAGATTAAATGATTGTCATGGATGACTAGAAAGAGATTTTTTTATTATTTCCTTGTCCTATTAGCAAGGCATTTTTCAAAAAAATCAATAATATTATGTTAAAACTAAAACCTACAATTTAATCTAACGTAATGTAATATAGTAAAACAAAAATTGTATTTTAACTAGTTATAATCTATGATACAATGATAGAATATCAACGATTGAGGAAAGGTGAAAATAGGTAAATATATTGTTCTCACTAATTTAATAAAAAAAATTGAAAATAAAGAACAAAGCAACTTGAAGAAAAATAAACTACAACCTCACACTTGGAGATAAGTGTTTGAGATACTTTGTGAAGATGCTTGTGCCATGTAATTGAATTACTAAATTACCTATTGTATTTTCATCTCTATTCTCCATATTGGGGAACATTTATTTATGAAAGATATCATAACTTTAAGAAAGGGGGTCAGTGCAGGATCATGGGGGTCCAAACTAGGCCCTTAAGTGGTGATAAAACTTAGAAAATCAGAGTTAGATAGCTTGACATAAAAATTTGAATAACTCATTAACATAATTTGAAAAATATTTGATAACATAATTTGTAGTGAATTGAATGTAGTTTCTAAGATAATAAACCTTTTTTGGAAAAAAAAAAGATCTATTTGGTGAAAATTTAAAATTTAAATGTAGAAGTACTAAAATTTTTAGGAAAAAATTAAAAGCAAGTGTATGTCTCAATGGAACCAAAGTACAAGAAAAGAATAATATATATTTTTTAAACTTTTCGATATAATTGAAGACACACATACTAGATATTGCCAAAAAAAATTAATAATTTT
Organism: Sequoia sempervirens; assembly: GCA_007258455.2. NCBI lineage: Eukaryota > Viridiplantae > Streptophyta > Pinopsida > Cupressales > Cupressaceae > Sequoia > Sequoia sempervirens. The sequence continues at coordinate 1,327,303 of VDFB02004800.1, read as the reverse complement.
TTTGCAGTAATGTTAATTATGAAATTTTCCATTTTGCTTTTGTGTAAACTTGTTTGTCTAACCACAAAACGATTAAAGGTATGTGAAATTCAATTTTATTTTATTTTGTATCCTATGGTAGAGGAAGCATATAATGTGCTACATTTTTAGGTTCAAAATGAAATTTATCTTAAGTGTGATTTGTACTACATAAGTGGCTATCAATTAGGACTTTAGACCAGAATGAATGTAGAAAGAATAATAATAACTATCCTATTTAATTCCAAATTGGGCAGCACATATATTTTGGAAGATTTGATGAATTTCACAATAAGCCTTTTTGTTTCATCAAATTTGGATTAAAATATCATCAACCACTTTTTTGTCATATCACCACTTTTTGGACACCCATGATCTTGCACTCACCCAAGTGAAAATATAATACTAGCATATTGGTATAAATAGATTTTTTGAAAATTTAAATTATCTAAGAAAAAATAATTAGAATAGATGTTAGAAATAAAATAGAATATGATTTGGATACCTTGGAATTGACTTTCTAGTCTAAAAAAACTACTATGAAAAGTGAGGAAACAAAATCACAATTCTCACAAGATTCTTCAAAAAAAATAAAGACCATTTGGAATATAATTTTCATTCTTAAATAAGAACATGAAAACTCAATTGTATTAAAAATTATGTGGGACTCAAGAACTAAGAAAAAAATATTAAGTTTGTACTTGAGTGGCCGTGAAATTATATATAAAAAATGGTAAGAAAATTAGTGAAATTGATAGTTTTCTTGTGCTAATATAGAATGCAATAATGTAACTTTTACCAAGTAGTGTCACCTATTTTTCCAAGGGATGTAACCTAGGTGACCCAAAGGATACTAAGGTAAACTCAAGATTAAATAGGTGACATGTTTATATGAAATTTTAAAATAAGTTTTTCACAAGCATGAGGATATCAAAGTAGTTTGAAAGGCTTGGGAGGCTAACAAAAAATTAAGGAAGGGTCCTAAAGGTAGCATATAGGCTTCCATGATGGTTACAAACATTGGGAGAGAGTTTTATTCATGTCATGCAGCTCATGAGATAAAATTATAGATAATTGTCAAACTATCTTAGATATGTCCTTGCAATTTTGGTCACTACCTATTTGACACTTTGGGTATGGTAGTATTTCCTAAAATGATCTCATGTGAATGAACACTTACCTATACTTACATTTTTCATCTTGCATCTAGATCAATAAAATAGAAAATAAATATAATGCATAGTATATAATAATATTTACATCTTGAGTTCTCGATATTGATATGGGGTTTAAATAGATACTAACTTTATTATTTTCCACTATTATCTATTTAAAAATTGTGAGACGAAGAATAAAAACTTTCTCTAGTGTATGTAATTTAAATTTTATTTTAAATAATATAGAAAATAGAGATGAGAGTATGCACCAAGACACCAAAATTTGAGGTATTCCTGTGTCACTTAAGTTTACATGAATAACCTACCAAATATTAGTTCATGTGCATACTATTACTTCATTTTTTTACTTAATTTTCTCTTACATTGAAGGATAAAACTATGTTGTATATCAATAATGAAAAAAGTGGATGAAGTTATTGTAAACAAAAAAGTTACAATGAGGGAATTACAATAATGGATTTGACTTATTCTTAGGAAAACCCATACGTATACAAATGATAAAATATTTCTTTATCCTAATTTTAGTTCTCCTTATTTAATCTCAAAATAAATATTAAATTTATGGTTATACTCACAATGAAGAAGTTTCTAGGTGGGGAATGTGGCCATGCTTTTAATTTTTTCAATATTTGTGATAATTCTCTCAAATTTTAGTGATCTATGGTTGACAAAAGTAGAGATGTGGAATAGGATTTGTACACTAATCTATGTCAGAAAATTTTTTTTGTACTTATGTTTTTTGTTGAATGTTATGATTCACTTATGTGCATTCTCCTTATCTAGAATTGAGGAAATCATCTTTGAATTCTCACTACAATATTCAAGAATATAAAAAAAATCTTGCATCTAGACCAATAAAATAGAAAAGAGGCCACTCATAGTATATGATAATATTAAAAATATGGTTGATGCTAATATTGAAGAGTGCTCATGTTATTGACATGGGGTGTAAAAAAAATACTAACTCTATTATTTCTTATTATCACCTATCTAAAAATTGTGAGTTTGAGAATAAAACACTACTCAAGTGTATGTAATTTAGAAGTTGGATCAAATTATGAGGAAAACAAAGATGAGAGTATGTACCATGAAATTAATATGTGAGTTATACTTGTTACATGAATAACATACAAAAATTAGTTCATTTGTGTCTAAATACTTTATTTTTATACTTAATTTTCACTTATAGTTAAGGATAAAATAAGGCTCTATATCAATAACGAAAAAAGTGGATGAAATTATTGTTAACAAAAATATACAATGAGGGGACTATAGTAATGGATTTGACTTATTCTTTGGAAAACCTATAAGTATAAAAATTAGGAAAATATTTAAATTTTTAATTTTAGTTTTCCTTATTTATTCTCAAAATAAATATTTAATTTAGTGTTATAGTTGC
>VDFB02004800.1:1262422-1324608 GCA_007258455.2 Sequoia sempervirens | reverse complement strand
GAGAATATTGTTGAAAGTGCAAGTGTTAAGGTTCATGAAGATTTTCAAAACTCAGTAGTGATTGATTGATATGAATTAGATAAGCCTGATTGCAGAGAAAAAGAAAAAGGTAAGGAAAAGGAAGTATAGTTTGAAGAAGAAGAAGCTTCGAAAGAGACCCATAGAACCCCTAAGTATGTGTAGAGGAATCATTCTGAAGAATAGATCATTATAGAAAAAAAAAGGTGTATTGAAAAGATGGAAAGTTGTTGAAAAAGAAGTAAATTTGTGTTTACTTTATGAAGTTGAACCCAAAACAATGATTGATGAATGCAAAGATGAATATTGGATGAAGGTTGTGGAAGAAGAACTATTGTAGATTGAGAAGAATTAGACTTGGGAACTTATCCCAAGTCCTGCAAACAAAAATATAATTGGAACAAAATGGGTGTTAAAAAACAAACTGAATGAGAATGGAGAAATGGTAAGGAACAAAGTAAGTATTATGTGTAAAGGCTATTCACAAGTTTAAGGAATATATTTTGTAGAGACATTTTCCCCAGTGGAAAGAATGGAAGCTACTAGAATTTTTTTTGGCTTTTATAGCACAAGGATTTCAAATTTTATCAAATGGATGTGAAGTATTCTTTGTTGAGTGGAGAAATGGAAGAAGTATACATAGAACAACCAGAAGGATTTCAGTTATCAGATAAACCAAATATGGTCTACAAATTGAGAATGAAATTATATGGATGGAAGCAAGCTCCCAAAGCTTTCTATGCAAGGTTGGATAAGTATTTGATACATAAAATATCCAATAAAGGTACCAAAGATAGTAATCTTACTTTAAAGTTGAGAAATATCAAATATTGATTATAGTTGTGTGTGTTGATGACATAATATTTGGAGGTAATGAAGAGATGTGAATGAATTTTGTAGAAGAGATGTAGAAAGAGTTTAAAATTTCTATGTTTGGGGAGATGAATTTCTTCCTTGGACTATAAATCAATCAAATAAACAAAGGTATATTCATTTCACAATCAATGTATGTCAAAGAAATGTTAAAGAAGTTTGGAATTGAAGACTTCAAACTAGTATGTACTCCTATGGTTACTGATTGAAATTTGAGCAAGGATAATGAATCTCCTAATGGTAATTAGACAAAGTACAGATCAATGATTGGTGAACTACTATATCTAACTACTACTAGACTAGATATCATGCATGCACTTTTCCTTGTGGTTAGATTTCAAGAAGACCCTATTGAGTCACATGTTGAAACAGTAAAAGGGATATTTAGATACTTAAAGGGCACTCCAAATTATGGCTTATCGTATCCAATGGATACTAACTTCACTTTGACTACTTACACAGATGTATATTGGGTTAGTTGTATTGATGACATGAAAAGTAAAAGTGACCTAGTGCATTCTATCTTGGATGTACATTGGTATCATGGATAAGCAAGAAACAAGATTCAATTTTTTTATCTACTACAAAGTCTAAGTATATTATATCAACATCTTCTTGCACACAAGTATTGTGGATGATATAAACATTGAAATATATCAGAGTGGTGTATGATGAACTTATGTCTATATTTTGTGACAATACAAGAGAAATCAACATTTCAAAGAATCTAGTGATGTATTCAAGGAAAAACATATTTTAATTCGGTATCACTTTTTGCAAGAGAAGGTTTTGGAGAATGAAGCAAAAATTGAATATGTGCCTACAAAGGATTATATTGCTAATATATTCACTAAGGCTCTTCCTAAGAATACTTTTGAGTATCTCTAGGAGAAGCTGGGGGTTATCACCCCTCCTTATTTAAACTAGATGTATAAGGAGATACATTAATCTAGTGGATTTCAAGATTTATTCTTTAGTTTTGATTGATATTGGTGGCTACCTCTCAAGGGAAGTAGGTAGTGGCATTGTTGATTGTTGTAGTCAAAAGAATGTGTGTTGTCATTGTGTAGTGCTTGTTGATTTAGTATAGTTTGGTGTGTGCTCCTAAGAGGGAGTATACATGGCAGTAAAATAAAGGTGTTCTAGAGCAATAGTAAGAAATATTTTTGATATCAAAGGAAGAGAATAAACAATGGAAACATTTTTTTCCTATTCCATTGCTATCAAAGGGGAAGGGAGAGAGTAATGTGAAAAAGGAAAAAAAAGAACAAGTTATCAAGAAGAGAAAGTAATTGAGAAAGAGAGAGTCAAGTAAATAAGAAAAAATAAAAATGGAGAGAGAATAATGCATAAAAGATAAGTTATTCAGGGGGGAAGTAATATGAAGAGTTGTAGTGTGTTGGTATTCAGAGATGTAGTATCTTTGATTTATTTTCACATGATTTGTTTTCATCAATGATAAAGGGGGAGATTGTTGCAAGTATGAGCATCTAGTGTTGTCATTGATTTCAACAAGTTTGTGTTGTCATTAATGTCTATTGATATTGTTGCAAGAGTGTGAGTAGTTGACACTTTGATTAGATGCATTCTAATGCCATTAGTAAAGCTACTAGTGTCCACCTCTAGTGTTTCTTTCATAAGCTTTTCTGTATGGATGAAGAAGTGTTAAAGATGATGAGGATCCATCTCTAGTGCTTTTTTTCCAAGTGCTTTTGAGAAAATTTGATAAAAAAAGATGAAATAGTGTGTTGTAGTGGTGTTTTCAATGATATAGTTTTGTTCTAGTCTTGCTCTTCATTTATTCTAGGTTTAAGATATTCCTATTCAATTTGGATGTGTTGGTCAGGGATGATTAGAGGTGTTGTATTCAAGAGATGGTGTGTTGGATTGTTCTATAGAAGACATTGTCTTCACCAGTGTGTGAACTGTGCATTGCAAAGGTGTCTAGGGTAAATGTTTCTCCTTTGTGTTTCTTTGCAATTATGTATTAGGTCCTGTGAATGTGAAGGAGTGTTGTTGGTGTTGATATCCTTGTTTAGTGAAGATGGTTTGAGGTTTGGTGCTTCAAAAGATGATTTCCTAAGTAATTGTGTATGCCAGAGTTGTCTGACTATACTAGGTGTGTACATTCTTCAGGTGGAAGTTATTGTGAAGGAGTTTGTTAGATTTTAGGGTGTTTGAGGAATATTCTAGATAATGTTCATGCATTGTGTGTGGTTCAAAAATTGTCCTTGGGTTTGAGGAAGTGTCTACTTAGAAGCTTAATGGTGTTTGCATAGGTAATAGCTAACCTGGCGTTTACACTACATACAATGGATAATTATTGTTTATAGAAGTGTGTACTTGAGTGGTGTTATGAATTTGGATCCTAACTAAGGTTTTATGTTGTTCGCTTTCACTTCTATCTACCATAGAAGTGTTTTGGCAGTGACCTAATTTGAATTTGCACATTTGAGGTGCATAACCAACCTTGTAGAAGGATTCAAGGTTGAAGATGGTATAAGTATGAGATGAATTTTCGAAGGATATTAAGATAGATGCAAGAGATGCAAATGATGTGAAGTGCAATGTATTAGAGTGCAAAATTCAGTAATGTAGTGTGAGCTTTCATGTGTTATTTTACTAGATCTAGTGAGCAAAAGGTGGCAACAATTCTTAAATTAGACTGTGAATTTGTTGGTCTAAGATGTTTAGAGGTGTTTTATTCAAGAGATAGTGTGTTGGATCATTGTACAAAATAATTTGTGTTCACTAGTGTCTCGGAGAAATGTTTTTGCTTCACATTTCTTCACAGTTATGGTTCATGCCTTGTGAATATGATGGAATGTTGTTCATGTTGATATCCTTTTTAGGTGAAGATGGTTTGAGGTTTGGTGCTTCAGATGATTTCCTAAGTAATAGTGTATTTCAAAGTTGTCTAACTATATTAGGTGTGTGCATTCTTTAGGTGGAAGTTGTTGTGAAGGATTTTGTTGGATTTCAAAGTATTTGAGGAATATTATAGATCATGTTCATGCATCGTGCATGGTTCACAAGTTGTCCATGGGTTTGAGGAAGTGTGTACTTATAAGCTTAATGGTGTTTGTATGAGCAACAACTGACTTGGTGTTTACACTACATATGATGGATAATTATTGTTTATAGAAGTGTTTGCTTGAGTGGCACATTATAGATTTGGATCCCAACTAAGGTTTTTATGTGGTATGCTTTCACTTCTATCTTCCACAAAAGTGTTTTCGCCCCGATGTAATTTTAATTTGCACCTTTGAGGTGCATAACTGACCTTGGAGAATATTTCAAGGTTGAAGATGGTATAAGTATGAGATGAATTGTTGAAGGATGTTAAGATACATGAAAGAGATGTGAATGATGTGAAGTGCAGTGTGTTGGAGTGTGAAATTGAGTAACGATATGTGATATTTCATGTGTTAGTTTACTAGATGTAGTGAGCAGAAGGTGGTTACAATTCTTCAATCAGACTACAAAGGTGTTGATGTCATTGTGGTGGATTCTTTGTTGCATTGAGATTCTTTTCTCTATGCAACAATTCTTCTATATCTTCTTATTCTATTCTGACAATGATCCTTTTGGCAATGAGTCTATCTTCTTTGCCCAGTGAGCCCTATTGTATTTGATGTTAATATTAATTATTATGTGAGCTAATCCTAACCGTGGTTTTTCTCTTCTTGGGTTTTCCACATAAATTTGGTGTTCTCTTGTGTATGGTGTTAAGTTACATTTTAGTTTTTGTTCTTTTCTTTTCATGCTAATTCATCATAGCAGATTCAATGGTTTAATATGTGAATATGAATCTTAATGTAAATGAGGGTTTTAAAGTTTTAAGGTACAAGTGATTCACTGCCCACCTCTCAATTTTTTTGTGCATTCAACACCTATGATAATAAAATTTGATACAAAACCATTCAGTATTTTTCCAAATATATATATATATGGCTATTAAACCAAATAATATGGATATACTAAAAACCAAGGTTTGATATTTTATTGGAATTTAATCCCTATTATAGATAACTAATAGGCTAGGATATTATGGTAGCACTCTAAGATTATGTGATCAACTCAAGTTATATTTATTGCATTAATTTATCTAGAATTTTTTTAAAAATATATAAAATAGTACGAAACCCACAAAATCATGACACAAATAATTTTACATGGATTTTTTTTTTTAGAAAAATCCATTAGTAATCTAATAAATAATTATATTAATTAAAAATAAAGTCTAAATACAATAGGGCTCTTATACAAACCTTCCTCAATTTGTACAATACAAGATACAACCTTTGCATATTATTCCCACTCCTTCAATCCCATTTTCCAATGAACAAGAAATAAGCATGACACTTCCTTAGAATCCCACCCATATCAATCATATAATTAGATATGGAATATTAGTAATTGCACAACCATATCTTGGCCATATTATGATGTCAACATATTAAATATTATACTAAACTTGACTCCATATGGATAAAACCCACATATGGTTGGATACTACTACTTCTTCTTTGTGAAAGGTACTTAACCACAACAACTCAAGTAGACACATGTATTTCTACATAAGAGGAAAAACAAACTATGGACTGTGATAACAATGACAATTTTTTGATTTCTTATAACTATGTTTGGTACATTTAAACATAATCTAGAAAATCAATCCATCCCTCACAATCATCACAAACATATCAATCTAAGTAATTTGAAGTAATCTAACATCCCCTGTTTATCTAGGAACTCTTTTTGTGTGAGTATAGAATACTAAACTTGCAACAATTTGTATAGTCCATATTATTTGACAAATGCTTATAGATTTAGCCATGTGAATTTTTTCACATCAACATTTTGGATCATACTTTATGATCCATCATCAAGATGCATAAAATAAATGGTAGATTGTATATTGGTTTAAATAATTTAAAAAAAGAAGCAAAACTGGAGGTGGAATCGAAAAATGAGCAAGAAACAAGAAAGAAAAAGATCATATTATTGAATGATAAGAATTGTAATGTTTCATTTAAACATAAAAATTAACAATAATAGAATTTAAAATTGTATTTATATTTATTGTACTAAAAATGTACTATTGTTTATTTATCTAATTTTTTACTTCCCTTTTTAACCCTTATGTTTCTTTCCACCTTCTTTTTATGTCTTGTATTCAAGACATCAAATTGGTCTTAAATATACTATTTGTTCTCTTCATCTAAATGATGGATCATAGAGTATAATGTAAAATATTTATTTACAAAAACATCACACAATTACATCTAGAAGCATTCATGATTTCACTAGATTAATATATGTGAAGTTATATGTATATTATTTGTTTAGTCTAATATCAACATTAGGGAAATGCTATTTTCTTGTACATCAAGACTTATATGAGTATTGTATATTTTCCACGTTTAATGGTATGGATGGGGCTAACAAAGAATCATCAATTTTCTACTTATAAGAAACTCATATATAGTAATTTTTAAGGATTAAAATTGGTTACTATATGATTTTTTCCTTATTTCTATCCACATCTTAAAGCGCTGATACTTACCTTTTACATGATTCTTACAATTTATAAAACTACATTCAAAGTACTTATTAATATCCCCACATGCTTAAAGATAAAAAGAATATTGATGAACTATTGAATTATATACAATAAAGAAAAATTCTACTATGCTGACTTTTCAGCCATAATTTTTTTCCCAAATTCTATCAATTCTATAATTCAAATCAGATCATACAAATAGTGTTTCATTGAAATCAGATTATACATACAGTGTTTCATTCAAATCAAACAAAACCAATACTGCGCTTATTTCAAACATACAAAGCTTAGAGGCTTAATGTCTCTTTCATCTTATCACATGAAAGAGATTATTAATACACGAACATCACCAGTACAAGAAGATTAAACACACTTTCTTACCTACAATATGAGAAGATTAAATACCTTCTCTCTCCTCTACCAGTTCATAAGCATTTATTTAACAAGATTATTTGTCAATGTTCCATCTGTTAAGAGAGCTTCTGCGTAAGCGAAGGCCATTTATAACCCATGTCTTAATTTGGGTTTGGGCTTGGGTTTACCGTTCTTATCCAGTTGCTGAACTGCATCCTCCTTAGCCGCCATAGAGGCAATCATCTGTGAATTGCCATTGCAGTATTCAAGTCCCCACCAGGCATTCTCTGGAAGTTTTTGATCCAAGTGGAACTTATCTTGACCCTTTTCATGATGAATTACGGCATGATCAACGCGCCAATTATCTTTTCCCTCAACTTTGAAAAATACATAGCACAAGTTGTCCTTTACACAAGGGCCGGTTAAGCTGAACTTATCGGTTTTGCCCCACCTGAAGGGCTTCTTATTGCCTTCATTCATGGACTGGCTAAGATGGCGTTCTATCACCTCGACTTTGTTTTTGTCATAAAAACTTTTATCCCCAAACCTCACAATGCCAGGGTCATCTCTCCCTGAATCCAATACACTAAATGAGGTCTTTACCTCTAATAGATATGAGCATTCTTCTGCCTGTATACAGAAATAAGAGAGAGCACTTTTATTAACTCTCACAGAACCAAAATAGCCAAGACAAAACATGTTCAGATACTTTCATGACTACTTTTGGAAACAAAAAAAAAATGTTTATTTTCCTCAAGCAGTGGCTTCTTTCATGAAATTACAAGAGAAATATGGCTCAACAGCCTAAACATTTCCTAAGTGCCTTCGTTTACTATAAAACCCATTTAACCTAAACTGCATCCGATTGTTATGTCTCTACAGATCTAGCAAGATATTGCAAAATTAGTATTGCAAGGCCAAAAAAAGCAAGCCAACGAAATCCCTAAGAAATATAGTGGAACCTTTGCATGGAGAGTGTGAAGTGGAGCCAAAATGAGAAGAAAAGCCATGAATTCAACTCTTCTGCACATCCTTCTTGCCATTTTCTGAGAAATATTGAAAAATTGTGGAACCAGAATGAAACTGACCATGCCTCGCTTTGTCAAGGAGCTCCTTGACTAGCTCTTATTATAGATATCATAATTCACTTAAGTTATAAAATGTAGGATTAGCAAAAAGTAAAATATCAAGGAAAGTAGATGTGAAATGAGAGAGCGACCTTTAAAGTTGTCATGCATTCCATGGAAATAGCGACAAAGAAGGTCCCCACAGAGTGGACTAATTGTATACCCCTTCTTTATTCTTAATCTCGATTTTTCCACAGATGACGTTGGATTTGAAAAGCATATTTAGGGTCCCTATCACAATAATAGTGCGATACAATGATATATCATTCGCATCTTTGAAGGCATCTTGCATTGGAAATTATATGTGATTGTATCCAAGTCATATATAGGTGGGTCGGTTACTAGGTTAGGTAATGCGATAATATAATTATAACTACAATCAATTTACATATAGAAGTTGAGTCAATATAATAATTAAAAATTAGTAGTGCTTAGTTTCTTATGTAAAAACAATGTTTTGATGTAGAATATATTTTGTGACATTTTTCTTTTTTTAACAATCAAATTTGTAATTATATAGTCTTGATAGAACAGCTTTTGGCTCTCATCTATAAACTTATGGCCTAAAACTTTTTGTGGAGCTGTCATGTGTGTACTTTGCATCTTTAGATCCCTATTTGCCTATATTTATCTAGAATGGTTGTGCATAAAAGCACCATTAAGACTTTTTACACTATGCAAGGGATGTCAACTTCTCACCTTACACCTTAGTCAAGAAACTCAATTAATTTAATAATTTTGGCTAGTATGAACATGCGCCTAGTTTAATATCAATGCCTTGATCTATCCTTACAACAATATATTTTAATGTTTTTCCCTTTATACTAATAATACAATCATGCACAAGTGTTCAAACTATCATATCATGTAAATGAACTAGAGCTTTGTCATTTTATACAAGACCATACCATACAAATTTAAATATTTCAAGCCTAAGTTGGTACATATGTCTTGCTCCAAATCTAATCACCACTACTATGTATGAGTTGGACTTGGTATATAACACACATGTTCCAATCATACAATGTAGATAAGGATAGATCACTTGTACTTGGGTGGTAGAATTAAGTGGAGTGGGCCAATATTAGAAGGATTACCCTCTTCTTGAGAAAGGAGAGTACGGCAATTTTTAAGGATGCTTGTATGCAAACTTGTTATTATACCAACTTAATTACTCACTGGATGAGCAACGAGTGATTGATGGTAGATGATTGTGTTGATGTTTAGTATTTTGGTTGCAATGTGTGATAATCTTTGAACACATGTTATGAAAATTCTTGTGTGATTAGGTGTGTTGTTAGCATAGGTTAAATTGAAATCCTACCAAGTTTTGGTAAGAAAGGAATTTAATTGAATATGACCTAATTGTCTCTCATCATGTAGTGTTTTCTCCATATATATTGTAGGATGAGTCTTTTCTTCCAAACTTATTCTTGATTGATTACTTCAAAGTGCAAAATTTTTCCTCTAAGTTCAATAGGAATATATTCTACCCAATCCTCTCTAAACCTAGAACACATTAGTTTAATGATTAGAGATAAAAAAATGGATGAATATGTGCAATCATTTTTTGACAATACCATTATTCATTTGAATTTCTTAGTATTTGTTAACTTGTTTGATTGTTGCTTTGATTTCCTTGTTTTTTGTTAGATTTGGCTTGCTTTGTTGTTTGATTAGTTATCTTGGACATGTTAGCAACATATTTTACTTCCCTATATTTTTAATCAAAATGAACTTAAAATATGCTTAATCTCAATGTGAGAAACAAGCAACTATTCTATATTTTTGTATTTTCTCAATTTGAAATGTGAACTAACTAAAAAATTAAATGTAATAAATTGATTCTAAGAATGATTTAATATAAGAAAATGTTTTCATTTAATTTTGTTAATTTGATGATTTTTTTTTTTTTTTATCAACTCTTTGATATGGCCTATATCTCTCTCATCATTTAGTTTTTTCATCATTTATTAATTGTAGGAGATTTTCTCCCAAACTTGTTCTTGATTGATTACTTACAAGTGAAAAATATTTTCTCTAAATTCAATAAGGATATATTCCATTTGAATCCTTTATAAACCTAAAACACATGAGCCTAATTATTATACATAGAAAAGGTGAATATTTTCAATTGTTGTTTGTAAAATTTCCTTATTCATTCGTCTTGTTTATTATTTGTTAACTTGTTTGATTTTTTCTTTGTTTCATTTTTTGTTTGATTTTGGTTGCTCTATTATTTGGTTAATTATCTTGGACATGTTAGCAATATCTTTGATTTCTTGATATTTTTAATGAAAATGAACTAAATAAATGATTAATCTCAATGTGAGAAATAGGAAGCTATTCTATGTTTTTTAATTTCCCAACTTCAAATGTGAACTAACTAACTAATTAAATGCAATTTAAATTGATTATATGTATAATTTAATATAAGAAATATTTTTATTTTATTTTTTAATAGATTAAATGATTGTCATGGATGACTAGAAAGTGATTTTTTTATTATTTCCTTGTCCTATTAGCAAGGACTTTTTAAAAAAATTCAATAATATTATGTTAAAACTAAAACCTACAATTTAATCTAACGTAATGTAATATAGTAAAACAAAAATTGTATTTTAACTAGTTATAATCTATGATACAATGATAGAATATCAATGATTGAGGAAAGGTGAAAATAGGTAAATCTATTGTTCTGACTACTTTAATCAAAAAAATTGAAAATAAAGAACAAAGCAACTTGAAGAAAAATAAACTACAACCTCACACTTGGAGATAAGTGTTTGAGATACTTTGTGAAGATGCTTGTGCCATGCAATTGAATTACTGAATTACCTATTCTATTTTCATCTCTACTCTCCATATTGGGGAACATTTATTTATGAAATATATCCTAACTTTAAGAAAGGGGGTCAGTGTAGGATCATGGGGGTCCAAACTAGGCCCTTAAGTGGTGATAAAACTTAGAAAATCAGAGTTAGATAAGTTGACATAAAAATATGAATAAGTCATTAACATAATTTGTAGTGAATTGAATGTAGTTTCTAAGATAATATTTCTTTTTTGGAAAAAAATTAGATCTATTTGGTGAAAATTTGAAATTTCAATGTAGTAGTACTAAAATTTTTAGGAAAAAATAAAAATCAAGTGTATGTCTCACCAACCTAAGTACAAGAAAATAATAATATATATTTTTTAAACTTTGAATATAATTAGAGAACACATGCCTAGATGTGCCAAAAAAAAAATTAATAATTTTTTTGCAAGTAAATAATTAGTTATGAATTTTTTATTTACACTTTTTTTAAATATTAAAACTTGTTTGTCTAACCACCATAACTTGGTCACAAATTTATGAAATTAAATTTTATTTTTATTTTTTATCCTATAGTACAGGAAGCATAGAATGTGCTACATTTTTTGGATTCAAAAAATGTGAAATTATGTAAAAATTCTAGATATTTCTCAATTAGCCTATCAATTAGGACTTTAATTAGAATGTATGTAGAAAATCAATAATAACTATCTATTTAATTCCAAATTAGGAATATCTTATATTTTTCGAAGGTTCATAATTTTATCAATAAACCCTTTTCGTTTCATCAAATTTGGATTAAAAAAATATCATCAACCACTTTTTTGTCATATCACCACATTTTGGACACCCATGATCTTGCACTAACCCAAGGGAAAATATAATACTACCATATTGGTATAAATAGATTTTTGAAAATTTAAATTACCTCAAAAAAAATCATTAGAATAGATATTAGAAATAAAATAGAATATGGTTTGGCTACCTTGGAATTAACTTTCTAGTCTAAAAAAGCTACTATGAAAAGTGAGGAAACAAAATCACAATTCTCACAAGATTCTTCAAAAAAAAAAAGACCATATGGAAAATAATTTTCATTCTTAAATAAGAACATGAAAACTCAATTGTATTAAAAATTATGGGGGACTCGAGAACTAAGAAAAGAAGATTAAGTTTGTACTTGAGTGGCCATGAAATTATATATAAGAATGGTAAGAAAATTAGTGGAATTGATAGTTTTCTTGTGCTAATTTAGAATGTAATAATGTAACTTTTACCAAGTAGTGTCACCTATTTTTCCAAGGGATGACACCTAGGTGACCCAAAGGATACTAAGGTAACCTCAAGATTAAATAGGTGGCATGTTTATTTGAAATGTTAAAGTAAGTTTTTGACAAGCATGAGGATATCAAAGCAGTTTTAAAGGCTTGGGAGGCTGACAAAAAATTAAGGAAGGGTCCTAAAGGTAGCATATAGGCTTCCATGAAGGTTAGAAACATTGGGAGAGAGTTTTATTCATGTCATGCGGCTCATGAGATAAAATTCTAGATAATTGTCAAACTATCTTAGATATGTCCTTGCAATTTTGGTCACTACCTATTTGGCACTTTGGGTATGGTAGTATTTCCTAAAACAAGCTCATGTGAATGAACATTTACCTATAATTACATTCTTCATCTTGCATCTAGATCAATAAAATAGAAAACAAATATCATGCATAGTATATAATAATACTTACATCTTGAGTTCTCACTATTGATATGGGGTTTAAATAGATACTAACTTTATTATTTTCCACTATTATCTATTTAAAACTTGTGAGACGAAGAATAAAAACTTTTTCTAGTGTATGTAATTTAGATTTTATTTTAAATAATATAGAAAATAAAGATGAGAGTATGCACCAAGACATCAAAATGTGAGGTATTCTTGTGTCACTTAATTTTACATGAATAACCTACCAAATATTAGTTCATGTGCATACTATTACTTCATTTTTTTACTTCATTTTCACTTACATTGAAGGATAAAACTATGTTGATATCAATAATGAAAAAAGTGGATGAAATTATTGTAAACAGAAAAATTACAATGAGGGAATTACAATAATGGATTTGACTTATTCTTAGGAAAACCCATACGTATACAAATGAGAAAATATTTCTTTATCCTAATTTTAGTTCTCCTTATTTAATCTCAAAATAGATATTAAATTTATGGTTATACTCACAATGAAGAAGTTTCTAGGTGGGGAATGTGGCCATGCTTTTAATTTTTTCAATATTTGTGATAATTCTCTCAAATTTTAGTGATCTATGGTTGACAAAAGTAGAGATCTGGAATAGGATTTGTACACTAATCTATGTAAGAAAAATTCATTTGTACATTAGGTTTTTGTTGAATGTTATGATTCACTTATGTGAATTCTCCTTATCTAGAATAGAGGAAATCATCTTTCAATTCTCATTAAAATATTCAAGAATATAAAAAAAAATCTTGCATCTAGACCAATAAAATAGAAAAAAGGCCACTCATAGTATATGATAATATTAAAAATATGGTTGATGCTAATATTTAAGAGTGCTCATTATTGACATGGGGTGTAAAAAAATACTAACTCTATTTTTTTTATTATCCCCTATTTAAAACTTGTGAGTTTGACAATAAAACACTACTCAAGTGTATGTAATTTAGAAGCTAAATAAAATTATGAGGAAAACAAAGATGAGAGTATGCACCATGAAATTAATATGTGAGTTATACTTGTTATGTTAATAACATACAAAAAATAGTTCATTTGTGTCTAAATACTTTATTTTTAGACTTCATTTTCACTTATAGTTAAGGATAAAATAAGGCTCTATATCAATAATGAAAAAAGTGGATCAAATTATTGTTAACAAAAATATACAATGAGGGGAATATAGTAATGGATTTGACTTATTCTTAGGAAAACCAATAGGTATAAAAATTAGGAAAATCTTTAAATTTTCTAATTTTAGTTTTCTTTATTTATTCTCAAAATAAATATTTAATTTAGGGTTATAGTTGCAATGGATAAGTTTATAGGTGGGGAATGTGGCCATGTTTTTAATTTTTTTGATATTTGTGCTAATTTTCTCACATTGTAGTGATCTATGGTTAAAGGAAGTAGAGATGTGCAATAGGATTATTACACAAATCTATTCTAGAAGATAGGTGAAAAAATTAATCTAATTATGTAGTTAGAAGGAAATAAATACAAAAATAATATGTTATCACACATTGATTTATGTAGAGAAAACACTCTTAGGAGAAAAAAGCCACACTCCAAAGAAAATCAATATTTTATTTAGTAATCAATGGTTAAAATATACTTGTAGACTCTAAGCTTTAATAGGTTTATCAATGGTAATATATCTCAAGTAATTTTTGAAACATATTAGTACACACAAAAATCACTACTAAGCCTCCATCTCAAGCACCCAATAAATATAAGTATTACATAAAATCACAAAAAGTGTGGCACCCCTCTAATAGATGCAATTTTTTTGTAGATCCTTATATAGAGATGGATGAGAGAGGGATAGGGCATGATGTGACTAGAGATTATTATAGATAATTGATCCACTTGGTTGATAAGTATTGTTTTATGGAGACTCATATCATCACATGTGTGCTCTAATAGCTAAGAGAGGAAATTATAGAGGAATTTACCCAAATGGTCCCAAGCTATTGATCTAGCTAGTAGGAAATTGAGGATAGCTAAGGTAAAGTCCCTTGAACTCCTCTTACTCTAATGAATCTTATTGCATGGTTAGTATGATGATAAAAATTTGGAATAGGGATAGAGGTAGTTATGTACATGTGAGGGTCGTTAACGTTTTTATATAGAGACTAAATTGATTAATGAGAGGATGGGGGTTTTGATGATAACTACTATCCCAAGCCAAGGGAAGATGTGTAGGTTTTTGAACCCAAGGAAATAGGGTCCTCCACCTTTTAGGAGATGGAACTAGGGGGCATATTTCACTCTTAGTTGATAAGGAAAATCTAAAGGCTTCAACCTAATAGTTCAATTGAGGGAAGGAAATACGAGGGGTTTCCTTAGGTGTGACTAAAAGGGTGTTCACCACTAAGAAAATGCTTAGAAATAAGGAAATGAGTGAAATAGAAAATGTAGCTATGCAATCTAGAAAATTAAGAACATGAAATCCAAATAATAAACTAAGAGAAATAGAAAGGTACTTGGAATCAAAGATGATTAAACAAGGCCTAAAAACCTTGAAAATTGTTGCTTTTGAGGTGTAATCAGACTCATATGCTATACTAGGAGATTTAGTCCTAGTATAGGATTTCAAGGTAGGATCTGCAATCTCTAGGTGACTAATCAGAATCTTTAGAAAACTAGTAAAATGGAGGTACTGGGATTCATACACCTAGACTGTTGCAAAGTGTCACTTTTTCGCAAAGTGTCCAAGGAGCATAATTTTGAACTGAAACTTTGTGGGCTTATGAAAATGGATTAAATAAGCACTTTCCCATTGATTTCATGCAAATAGGTTTGATATCTTGCTCTAGATTTGATTTTTCATGAACCTTGACAACTTTTTCTATTTTGAAATTTTGGTACTTTTGAAGGCTTCAAATCCACTTTTCCTTCGACCTATAAACTTGCAACATACAAAGAGAGAGAGAGAGAGAGAGAGAGAGAGATAGAGAGTGAAAGTGTTGTTTTGTTAGGGAATGGGGGTTTTCCTTGGTCAAACCCCATTTTGGTAATCAAACCTTAATGAGAAATAAAGCATGAATGAAATGGAACGTGAAACATAAGATTAAACAATAGAACCTTGTTTGAAACCTTGTAGAGATTTACAAACAAGCATGAAGTGGCCTCAATGAATGTAGATATTGATCACAACACTTGATTAGAAACAATGCTTGGATGGGATCTTGAATTGATCTTCAATGGTACATCACAACATTAGCTCAACAACATGCATGATTCCCTAAGTATTTGAAATGATGAAATGAATCTTGATTCCTACAATAATCTTCTATAAATCTGCCCTTGAATTCCCTAGAAATTCTCTTGAACGCTCTTGTGAAATTACTCTTGATTTCTTATGAAATTATGGGATGAAACTATGTGAAATAACCTTGTATTTATACTTGTTTATGCCAAATTTCTTGAAATTACAACACTAAAAGTTGACATTAGATATAAGATAATAAAATCATGCCAAAAATTTGATTTAAATTAGGTCCTAGTTAAAGCAAGACTCATACGCCTGTTGGGGAATATGATTCCCAGTGTCTTAAACATGAGACACAAACTTCAAGAAGTGTTTTACTTGATGTGAAATTTGAAATCAGGTCCCAAGACGTAGGTGGGACTCATATGCCCAAGGTGGTATATGAGTCCCAGATCACCAGATCTGCAACACATGATCGAAAGCATTGAATTGTGATTGGTTAATTTGATAAGTGTCAAGATTATCCTCAAAGAAATACATTAATTAAGGCTTGTGGATGCAAAATATGACCAAATAAGGTATAAAGA
Source organism: Sequoia sempervirens (assembly GCA_007258455.2). NCBI lineage: Eukaryota > Viridiplantae > Streptophyta > Pinopsida > Cupressales > Cupressaceae > Sequoia > Sequoia sempervirens. The sequence continues at coordinate 1,308,310 of VDFB02004800.1, read as the reverse complement.
AGCCCAATTTTAGCAAGGAGGGCCCAAACAAGTGTGAAAATGTAAACGGATACATTTTTCTACATTACATTTAGCCCCACTTTAGTGAGAGGAGGATCTTGCTTCAAACTCACACGAAAGTAGACATTCAAGAAGGGATTGTATAGGATAAAAAAGATCAAAGGAGGAAGCCAAGCCCATAGGATCCAAGGACCTACATCAAACCAACATAAGCACAAAGGGATACAAAAAAGGTGTTTGATATGCAACACCAAAATATACAAAAATACAATGTCAAAGACCTATAGAAAGAAAAGAGAAAAACAAAACAAAATAAAAACCAAATAAAAAGGGTGGATCAAGCCTCAAAAGTTTTCCCAACATGATGTGGATCATGTCTAAGTTGTTTTTCCAAAATGCTTGCTCACTCTGAGGCAATGTAACTTTAGGTTGTTTGTTGGGTGATTATCCAAAAATGGTGGCTTAGTGAGAAAGCCATGTCTCTATATCAACTTCTCACTATACAATGAGAAAGTCATTCCCATGTTTAGGCTTCTCATCATACCAACCATACCAAATCTATCCCTTTGATAACTTCAATAGGGCACCACAAAATGAAACTTCAAGATTCACAAGGTCTAACAAGCTACGTTAAGCACTTATGAACATTTATGCATGTAAAGGATTTGTGCAATGGGACTTTTCTTAGTTCATGTAAGGTCTCTTCTTAGGGAACATCATGCCTAATATCTCCAAGAGAGTAAAAATTAAAGAAATATCACACCCTCAAAGGAAATCAAACACAATGACACCAGTAAGAAAAGGACACATTGCAAGAAGAAATAAAATTGCACAATGAAGCATGAGTGTTGATGTATGCCCCCACTTTAAAGTGGTTGTTAACACCATTGCTATGTAATTTTCTTTAAATTAGAAGAAGACCTGAGATCTTATCCAAAAATCCCTATAACAAGTCATATGTTTCCGAATGAAACTACATCATGGATAAGGGGTTGCATCCAAAATGCAACAACTAAAGATAACTTAGTACATCGCATGTGAGATAACTTAAGGTATGCTATCCACATCACAAGATTTCTCTTATATTTATATGGAAGGAGGTCAACCAGCCAAAAGAGACAATAACAAGTTCCATATAAGGATAAGGCTACCTAACCCCTTGCACCCACTTAGTGCAAGACAAGGGTGAAATGAGGTGAAAATTGGAAATCAATAGATCAATTAGAGGAACTAGGTGCTTCAACATAGGGAAAAGCACCACAATCCTTAAGATGTTGGATTTTATTACTCAAAGCATTACATTCATTAGTAGAATGACCATGAACTCTATGATATGCACAAAATGAATTTCATGTTCTTTGAGGGAGGGATATCAAACAATCTTGGAGGAACTTCTCAAAAAGATAGTCTCTTGATCAATAGTAGAATATGTTCCTTTATTTTGCAACCAAGATATCTCTTGCTTAGTATTAGGTGTCATACTTATACACGACTCTTTAGATTGCAAGATTTTGTACTTTCCTTGAAAGGAGGATGTAAAATCTAACGAACTCTAATCATTAGTGTTTTGCATGATGGCATTACTGTTAAGTGAAGAATCCTTTGTTTCTTTCATTTCTTTGGAAGGACAATAACCAAGACCATTAGTGTCTATTAGTTTAGGATGCACTAATGTTAAAGTTGGTTTAGAAGAATATTTTGTAAGAGTGATGATATTTATTTAAGGCATGCTTGTTTCTTTCAAGGGATAATAACCAAGACCATTAATTTTTTCTTCTGTGTTAGGCTCTATAGAGACGCAGATACCTTGTTCTCTAGCACCACATCCTTTTCCACTATAACCAAGTTGTTTCATAAGTTGATAACCTTTTACATAAAGCTTTTTCATTTCTTTTAGATGTGGTGGTTGCTCATAATCATCTTCATCAAATTTTATCGTGTATGTTGTCTTTCCTTCTAAAGTGGTCAAAGTGGATACTTTAAAATTTCATGTTGAAATTAACACTATTTATTTTCCCTTTTCAGAATCTTTGTTTATGATATTGTATTATCCCATGAATGTAGCTATGAAATCTAAGGAACCCCAATCATCTTCCAATAACTTTGTAACTTCTTCAATATGCTTCTCTTTTCCTTTCTTTTGCATAGGTTCCACTTGTGTAGTTGGTGTCAATGTCTACAAAGGATTTTCCATTCCTTTCTCAATGCTCAAACAACTATTTGGTTCAGGGTTGGCTTTAATTGTATAAACTTTATTGTTGTAGACATACTTCATTTTACAATGAAGGGTAGAAGGCACCCCATTCATTGCATGAATACATGGCCTACCTAAAAGAATATTATATGAAAGATCATGAGGCATAACATGAATAGGAGTTTGTAACATGGCCTTTCCAACTATAATAGGCAATGTTATCATACCAAGAGGTTGTTTTCCTACGTTATCAAACCCACTAATAGATATAGAGGCAAGCTGAATTTTTTTTTTTTCCACTTTAATCTTGTACAAAAGGTTTATGCTACATATGATAAGGGTGGAAACATTTCCAACAAGGGTCCTATTTATCCCAATCCAATTACGTTGAGCTATTACCATGAAAGCTTCATTTTTTTCTCTCTTCTAATGAAGGTAACTCATCTTGATTGAATGTAATGTCTAAGTTGTTCAGTGTTATAGCTTAAATTTAAGCTTCCACATCATTTGATTACACATTAGGAGGGGTAGGAACTTATTTTAAAGTAGTTTTAATGATGTTATGATAATGAGGGAAGGATTGAATATAGTGCCATAATGATATCTAAAAGAAAGAGTATTCTTAAGTTGTTCAACAAGATCATACTCCTTTCCACTTTGTGAAGGAAAGTGAGGAGGACTAGGTAAGATAGGTTGGGGTAATGGGAGGGATGTTGAAGGTGTACTTATTGGTTGCAGATTGTTCCTAGTGTTATATGTATGAGCAACAGTATTATAATTCGATTGCTACAAAAAATTATTTGTAGGTGGTTAGAGGATTAGGACAGGTTTGTTTTGACTTTGTGGTTTGTTTAAGGGTGGATAAAGGATAAGTTTAGGATAAGGATAGTATTTCAAGGGATGTATAATGTGCATAACCTTAAAAGAATCATCCTTATTTTCATGATTTTTAGTGAAGGGGAGTCTAATGTCACTTCATCATCTTAATCTAAAGAAGTCACATCACTATTGTTTGAAAGACATGTTTCAATGTTATCATTTTTTATCATCATGATATCCTCCCCAGTAGGATATTTTTTAGGAGAGCTACAAATAATATGTTCATGACATTCAATGTTTGGTTCTTTTTAAATAAGTTCATCACAAGTAAGGAATTTATCGGTTGTTGGATTCTCTTTCTTATTAATGATGGTTGTCTCTTGTTCAATAATGTTTTTCCTACGAGAAGAGAGAAAAATAGGACTCTCATAAATTTCATTGGTTTTATCTTCTAACACTAAAATATCTTCTTTGCAAGTAGGAGAGATATTAGGAGAAGAAAAAATATGGTTATCTATGATTACATTTCTTTGTCCCATAATATCTTCCAAAATAGGATAGGTAGGGGAAGAAAAATAAATAGGGTCAAGTCATTGTGCTATAGAAAAAAGGACCCTTTGCTTGACATGAGAATAATTGGACTTAATGAGGCCTTGATTCAGGTGTTGTGAGGCATTTTATGCACCCACATTAGGTCTTGGACCCTTGAAAATCAAATAACATGCTTTTAACGACGTCTTCTAAAGGTGTTGTAAAGTGTTATAAGATACTTTCACATTTTTCTAGAATTAATTAACCTATTTCTTCCTAATTCAACATTAAAAAATGTGTTTAATGACATTATTACATCAATATAGAAGGTTTTTAGAATAAACTTAATGTTAATCTAGTGTTGTAATGTGTCTTACATGTTCACATTGGATGTTGTGCCTTTCTAGGGTGTGTGGACCTCATTTTAGTGTTGTAAATTGTATTTATTCACATTTTTACATTGAATTTTGTGTCCCAAGCCCTAATTATTCTTTACATCATCATTAATAGGCCCCTAATAACCCATATTATGCATCCCAAGGCTTAAATTGATCAAATACCTAACAAGGTTGCATTTAAAACCTTATTTCCTTATCTCCTAGCTTCCTAGTTGTCAAATTGGCCCTTGTGGGACCCATTAACCATACATGGGAAATCAATCCCATCCAGGTGGGACCAATTTTCCATTTGTGGTGAATGAGTCCCATTTGGCTCAATTTTGACCTTTGAGTGGGAATAAAAGTGAAATTTGAGTTTAATATTACTTCATGTCGACCTGTGATGAGGTATTAATGGGTAAAATAGGTGAATTTCATATAAAGGAACCTCCCTAAACTCATTTTCACATCTCTTGTCTCTCATCATTCATTCACCCACAAATATTTCATCTCAAGTCAAGCAACTTATGGTTTTATCATTACAAGATATGAAGAAAGCTTCTAAAGGCATTCAAGGGCCGAATCTTCATGTTGTGCTGCAGATTTTCAAGATTTATCATCATGGAAAGGTAATCTATTCCATTATTGCATGTTTCATTCCATTCTTTCATTATTTTGGTTTAATTACCTAAACGGGGTTTGACCAAGGCAAACCCCCACGCCCTAGCATTCAACATTTCTTCTTCTCTTCTTGTGTGTTTGTAGATTTAAATCCCTTAGAAGCTTGGAAATCATTGAATATAAAGTTTCAAAGTTTAAAAATTCTTCTTCTCATTCAACAAGTCAAAGTATTAACAAAATCTCATTTCCAGACCCATAAATCAGAGTTTCGGAAGCAGACACATGTAGGGCATCAAACTGCAGATTGGAAGCTTCAGAATCCACCTTTGAAAATCAAGAAATTCAAAAGTGGACTCATTAACCATGGGTGTAAAATTAGTCCCACCCCAAGGAATTTTTTTGGATTTTTACATTTGTGGATACCCTTTTGTAAGAAACAGGTTCCAGTACAATTTGACAGAACTGGGATTTATTCACCCAAAATGGCGAATGACTCCCTCCAAGCCTAAAAAATAGTATTAGAAGAATTTAAAATGTAATTTTGAGTCTTCATCAACGTTCCAGGTGCACACTTTCAGTTTGATTCAATTTTGTTTAGTTTTGCATTCATTTCTAGGTGATTTTGCAATACACAATGTGTTTTCTAACATAGCATAATTGTTAGATTTTGCATTCATAATCAGTCTTTTAGATAACTTAATAGAATTTTTTTCACTTAATTTAACTTAAATAACATCATACACATCCTAATTTGAATGAACCCTTAGCATTTTTGGTCCTATATCTCTCCTTTTAGGTGAAAAACCCTAAAAGAGCTAGAGAAGTACATAGGAACCCAAAAATCTATGGTTCATTTTGGTGAACCTGATTTTTGAAAACTTTATTATCTCATTTTGGATTATTTCATCATATATCTATCCTTGCATTAAATTTTCATTAGGATATGCATTAGTTAATTACCATACTAGGTTTCAAATTTTGCATTCATAAAAAAAAAAGTGCATTTTGCTTGCATTTTTAGCATCTAAATTCATTTCAATTCTCTAAAATTCTGCATTTTTTAATTAGGTCTGCATCATAGCACTCAAAAACCATATAAATCCCTCAAAAAAATTGAAAAATATGAAAAAATTCCATACCAGGACTCATTCGCTACCTTGGACGAATCAGTCCCTTTTGACCCTTGAAATTGCATATTATAGAAGCAAAAACTCTTCATTTAAAATTTTGTTTGGTGCCTTAACATACCTATATAATTTAGTTTCATTTCACTATATCTCACTTCGAATAGCTCATTTCATGCATTGCTTCATTTTGCACTTTACATTTTTCATGTCATTTTCCGCTTAGTACATAGTATAATCAAAACATCACCTTGTTTCATATCTAGAAATTGCATTTCACTTTATTTACTTTCTCATGTTAGTATGTGTTCTCTTAAATCATTCCATGTTTCTAGAATAGCAAGTGGCTTGTATGATTCTTATTTTCATGAACATAATCTAGGACAACAAAGTAAAACATTTGATAAGAATTTTGCATACCCTCCTAGTACTTATCGGATTTGCAAGAATATAATAACACAAGAGGATGCAAGTGTAGATAATCATGACACTCATACTTTTTATTCTCCCAATACCTCTCCTATTAGCAATGAAGGTATTTTGGTGAAAGGAGCTACAAGCACTGAGTCTTGATTGTCCCTCTCCTCTTCATCCTTTGGAAGACATTAGAAAACCAAAAGATGAAATATTTAATACCACCTTAACTAATCTCCATAACCATGAAAATCAAAATTTTCCATCTCCTAATATTTGTTCTCAATCTGCAGAGGCTAGGTTGGTATTAAAATAAATCCCTATTAAGAGTCATGAGAATATTTACCCTCCCTTCCCTAATGCTCCTTACATTTGGGATAATCTATTTGAAAACCATAGTGATTCTTCTCTTGACGCCTCCCTCACTTATGATGAAGCTACTTTACACACTTCAAAACTGGATGAACATATTACAAGCTCTCCTAGTCGAGTAGATAACATAGCACATGAGAATGAGACCTTAAAAAAACTAGACACTCAACCAACACCTTCTCATAACCATCCCCCTCTTCATAATCCCATCATTGATCATTCCCCTATTAGCGATGAAGTCATTCTAGATGAACCTAGCCTTACTTGTCAAAAGCATGTGGCTTGTTGTTCTTCTAAACTCTCTCCTTCTAGGGAGAATATCATGGTGCTAGAAAATGACAATAATAATCATGTCTCTTCCTTAGATAAAATGGTGATTCTCAATTGTCCTTCCTTAGAGATACATCAAACCAAGACCGCCGAGGTTATGAATGCACAAGTGTCCATTCGATCCCCCTCCATCAATGAACCACATACATACCCCATGGGACATCAACAAAATACCCTAATTATTTACCCACCATCACACAAGCAACAAACTCAAAAGAAACTTTAACTCATCCTCTACCCACCTAATAATAATGTATCACAACAACCGAGTTATAATACCACTACTCATACATATAACACTTGCAATAATTCGCAACCATGACTACCAACCCCAATCCATTTACCTTTACACAATTTTCCTAGTGCTCCTTGTTACATCCCATACACAAAAGAGTATGATCTTGTTGAAAAATTAAGGAATACTCCTACAAAAATTTCCCTTTGGGATTTTCTTTAGAACTCACCAAATTACCACACTATACTTCAAACAACCTTATAACAAATTGCAATTCCTCCTAGTACAACTCCAAATGATGTGGAAACTTTAATCCATAGAATGAATCTCAACATTACTTTCCATCAACATGAGCTCCCTTCTTTAGAGTTGCAAAACCAAAATGAAGCTTTTATGATCATTGGTTAATACCACACAACAAGCATAAAGAGAACTCTTGTAGAAAATGGTTATGCTCTTAATGTGTATAGTGTGAGTATTTTGGATAGGCTTGGAATTCATAGATCCACCATTCGACCTGATTCTCTATCTATTAAGATATTTGACAATGTCAAAAAGAAACTACTTGGGGTAATCATTATGCCTCTTTACCATTGGAGTGGTCACCTTCAATACACCAATCCATGTCATTCCTTATGAAATTTCATGTAATCTTATCTTAGGCAGAGAGTGGATTCATGCTATGAATGGTGTGCCATACACTAAATGAAATACATTTACAACAAAAAATTATACACCCTTAACATTGACCCTAAACCTTAGAGTGTCTTACAACTTTCCAATACCAAGGAGAACCCCTTGAAAACATTAACACCAACCACACAAGTGGAACCTACACAAAAAAATAACAAACACATTGAACATCACACAACATTATTGGATGACCATTAGGGTTCCTTGGATTTTGAGCATGACTTCATGGGCGAATACAAAATCATCCATAGAGACTCAAAAAAGGGAAAATACAAAACAATCATATCAACACCAACTTCGGATGACCTTTCAAAAGCATCCACCTCAACCACTTTAGACAAAGAAGTGAACTACACAACAAGATTTGATGAACACAATAACGAACAACCACTCAATCCAAAAGACATGAAAATGCTTTATGGAAAAGGTTGTGAGCTCATGAAACAATAGGGATATAACTTGGAAAAGGATGTGGTGCTCGAGAACAAGGTATCCGCAACCCTATTGAACCTCACACATAACAAACAACTCATGGTCTTGGTCATTGTCTTGTAATAGAGATTTCCAACCCTCCACCTAACATCAACAATATCACAAAAAACCCTTCTAAATCATCCTTAACAACTAATGGTCTTGAACATCATCCTTCATCAAACATGCAACACATAATTACACCTTCACTTAATGTCAATTTCATCTCACACAACACTCATGATTTGAATTCATTAAATTTTGTATCCTCCTATAATGGAGAGAACAAAATCTTGCAATCTAAATAGTCTTGTGTAAGTATGACATCCAATACTGTTGGAAATGTATGCCTCAATCATCACAGGTTGAAACCTCCATTGGATTCAAGTCCGTGTTACATCTTCTATGCTGGCCGACTAGTAGTTTGGAACATCATGTTTTGTACAAGTCGTTGTGACCTTGGAGGAGTCTCACCAAATGGTTACTCTTTGGAGTCTTCGCTGTGACAAGAAGCTTTTGGCATGACCTCTTACCGCTCATAGAGATCTTTGGCTGAAAATCCATTCAATCATGTATTGGGGAGACTCATGATGACCACGGGCTTCGGGATAACCTATGTCAGTTCGGTGAGAAGTCTCAGCGAATAGCCAATCTCTCACCACCAGTGTAACACTTGGGTTCATCGTCAGAGTAACATGTTTGTTTCGTTATGATGTCTCGGCGAAGTGCAAATGTCTCACCGACTGAGGTTCAACTAATGGTCTCGGTGTAACATGGTGGTTTCGGTAAGAAGTCACAACGACTTTGGTGAGTCTTGCCAATGATGAGAATTCTTCGGTGTAACATTTATGTGTTCGATAAGAACTCTCGGCAAAGGTGTTAAGTCTTGCCGACTATTCTTTGGAGCTCAATATGACTTGTATGTATTTGCTGTGAGGTCTCAACGATATTAATAAGTCTTTCCGACTAGTGATTGGAGCTCAGCATAACATGTGACTTCGGTATAACCTTTGATGACTCGGTGTGAGGTCCTATTAAAGAACGATACTCTTGTCGAATGGTAAACTCACATCTATGAGACTTTTGGACCTCGCTATGATGTCTTGGCGAAAGTGATAGGTCTCACCGACTTCTTGGTGCTTCGGTGTAACACATGAAAGCTTGATATAACATCTTGGTGATATCGATAACTCTTTGCGACATTGATATGAAGCTTTTAGGGCATTGAGGAGACACTTCTTGTGTCTCACCGACATGCCAATACAATTTGGGCTCTGTTGACCATTTGTTCGTCCTATGTGGAGTCTTGTGGACCAATAGGAGAAGTCGAATCTGAACAGTTGGAAGATTTTTTGTTGTAATAGTTTTGTGAGGAAGCTCGATGGACATGAAATGACATGGTTATACTCTATGATTGCAGATTGTGATCGATTGGTTGGATCGATGGATTGGTTGGTGGTTGTATGATCAGTAAATGTATTTTAATTTGTAAAGACTGTAACTTGAAGGTTCCTGTACAAGATTGTTCATGGTGAATGCTGGTGTAAATAGACTTCAGAAAGATAATTCTAGAACTTGTATGTAATCTTTATTACTATAATACAAAGTGACTTCTCTTGGTGTGGTGGGTTTTTCTCCCGTAAGGGTTTTCCCACGTATATCTGGTGTTCATGTGTGATTGTCAAATACTTTATTTCTGATATTTACTTCATAGTGCATCTTATTTGAACTGTACTTGAGAAATTAAAAGTATATATTCATTCTTCTCTAAGGTTTTGACGTTAGGAGAGTTATTTCCACATCTAGCTTTCCTTACAAGTAGTATCAGAGCCTGGCTAGTTGTGTTATCCTTGTGGGTACATTGGGTTTTTTAAGTCAATTCTGTTCAATGGGAGTCTTTTAGAGTTTGTTATTTCTGATTACAGGCTGAGATGGCTAGCACATCTGGAAATTTTGAAGTAGAGAAATTCAATGGAAGTAACTTTGAGTTGTGGAAACTCAAGATGGAGGATCTTCTAGTTGATTGTGATCTGTGGCTTGTAGTGTCTGGAACTAAACCTACAGGCATGAAGCAAGAAGATTGGGACCTTGCAGATAGGAAGTCTAAGGGGCTGATAAGGCTCTGTTTGGAAGACTTAGTTCTTCTAAATGTTCATGAGGAGAAGATCGCATCTTCTTTGTGGAAGAGACTGGCATCTATTTATCAGGGGAAGTCCTTGGTGAATAAACTATTCCTGAGGAAGAAGCTGTATTCTTTAAGAATGTAGGAAGGAGGATCTGTAGCCGATCATTTGAATGCATTTAATATGCTAATTTCTTAATTGATATATGTTGGTGTAAAAATTGATGAAGAGGATTGTTGTATGCTTCTACTGTGTTCTTTTCCAGACTCTTGGGATCATCTGGTGATGGCTATTGGTAGTACAACATCAAATTTCAAGATGGAAGATGTTGTTGGTTCTTTGCTGTTAGAAGAGATGAGAAGGAAATCTTCTGAGATGGCGAAGGAAGCTCTTGCTGTTAGAGGAAGACCAAAAGAGAAAGGCAAGAAGAAGGACAAGAAATCAAAATCAAAATCAGAGGGGAGATCAAAGTCTCCTGGTAAGAATTCCAAGGTGAAGTGTTGGAACTGTGGGCAACCTGGTCAGGTTTGAAAGGATTGCAAAGAGGAGAAAAAGAAGAAGAAGTACTCTTTCGACAATGATTCTTCTTGGGGTGATTCAGATGCCTTCATTGCTGCCTTGGCTACACAGGCATCAGATGATGTCTGGCTGATTGATTCTAGTGCATCTTTTCACATGACATCCCATAGAGACTGGTTCACAAAGTATGAAGAATACGATGGTGGAAAGGTGTACTTAGCAAGTGATTCAACTTTGGAGATTGTTGGTCATGGAAGAGTCAGAATTCAATTCCCTGATCGCAAAGTAAAGGGAATTAATGATGTAATGCACATACTAGGTCTAGCTCAAAATCTATTGTCTTTCAATAAGCTAAATGATATTGGAGTACAAGTCACGTTCTCTCAAAATGGCTGCAAGATGACTAGATGTTCAATGGTGCTGGCTAGAGGTGCTTGAATTGGTACCTTGTACAAGCTGGATGCACATGTTGTTCAATGTAACAGTGTCTCTGGAAAGTCACTAAAAGCTACTCATGGAGGTAAAGAGGGGAATATCCCTAATTATGTAAACTCTATGGAAGTAAAACTTCCAGTAGAGAAGACTATGCTCTAGCATCATAGGTTAGGCAACATAGGAGAAAAAAGTTTAAAAACCTTGAAGAACAAAAACTTGGTTGAGGGGCTTGAAGATTGCAATCTCGAATTGAAATTTTGTGAGCATTGTATATATGGAAAGCAGTACTGTGTTTCTTTTTATTCTAGTCCTCATAAATCTTCTATTTTGCTAGATTATATTCTTTGTCTAAGTCAAGATACTACGTGTCATTCATTGATGATTATTCAAGAAGATCATTTGTATATTTTCTAAAAAGTAAATCAGAAGTATTCAGTCGATTTAAAGAATTTAAAAATCTTGTTGAAAATCAGACTAGTAGAAAAATAAAATGCTTAAGGACTGATAATGGCGGTGAATTTTGCTTTGATGATTTTGAAAGATACTGTAAAGACCATGGGATTAAAAGACACAATACTACACCTTATACTCCATAGCAGAATGGAGTTGCAGAAAGGTTCAATAGGACTGTGATGGAGAGAGCACGAAGTATGCTTAGTAGTGTTGGTTTGGAGGAGAAGTTCTGGGCCAAGGCTACTGCTACTGCATGTTACTTGATTAATTAGTCTCTGAACTCTACTCTTGTTGAGAAAACACCTTTGGAAGCATGGTCTGGAAAGAAGCCCTCTCTTAGACTGATCCGGGGGACATTTTTCAATGAAAATTGAAGTGTTCCTAATGCTCCAAATTTTAGCACCATCAGAAAGAGAATGACGTCCTGATTCCAATGCAACTTGAACGGGGCGAAAAGGACTCCGTTTGTGCAAGTTACGGTCGGTCAAACTTCTAGTCAAACTGGCTTCAACGGTCATCCAGAAGGTGAAAAAAATAATAATCTTGGAAATTGACAGAATTGGTGTCATCGCGAAGAGCTCATCGAGACGATTCTGACGGCGTTCGTTTCATCGAAATCCGACGTCATATGCTCAAGTTACAAGTAGTCAAAGTTCGGTTGACTTGAGGGTGTAGATGATGACGTCATCATGTTGACGTGTCAGTCTGTACTATACAGAATCTACATGGACAAATTCTGACCCAACACGTGGTAGGTGAGTCAGATTGTACAGACCAATCATAGCATGACACGTGTCTATCAGTACATTCCGTACAACAGCCAGCAGGTGAGTCATCGGCATAGTCATCAGCTTCGTCATCGGACACGTGGCGGCATCATCAGTAGCTCAGTCAGCATCTAGTTGGCATACACATCGGATTGGTCGGTGAATTAGAGGGTGACATGTGTCATTGGCCTTCGGCGGTGAGCAGTTGAAGGGTGGAGGAAAAGCTTGGTGCAAGAGGCTCGACCCCGTGATCTCCGCCCAATCGGCCGGGCCGTTAGCCATTGCACCAAATGCAGCGGTCAATGAGATGTATAGACCTGCTTTGTTTTGTTGTTGATAACTATTGGATTTGGGTTTAAAAATGTGGTCGGCGGGTTTTGAACCCCCGACCATGCAGCATATAAAATGAATACTCACCGATAGACCACCAACAGCTCCCGAAATATGATGGGAGTTAGTTTAATTTTGTTAAGCTTTTGTTGGCCGAGCCTTAACCAAAAGGCATTTTGAGCCATAAAAAAGTACAACCACCTAACCATTAATCAAAACCAGAAGCTAATAGAAGACAAAAGAGATATTGTACGAGTTGGTAAGGGAGTTATGCATTTAATGTGGTGGTTAAGCCTTTTTAGGCATATTTTGTGTATAAAAGGAGGGGTTTAAGTGAGAGTTGGGTTGTCCAAGTCCAGGTGGTGAGAATGAGAGAATGCTCAGGATATTTTGTAGACATTTCCGCACATCAGAGGAACGTTATGCTGCTGTGCTTGAAGGAGATAGTCAATGAAGCAATTGTAACTATTTTTTTGAGTATAATCGGATCGGTCACTCCGTTGGAGAGGGGCCTGGAGACGTAGTCCTTAGGGACGAACTCCGTTATCAATTGCGTTTGTCTCCTCTTTATTTTCTCTCTTTCTTTTCAGTTCATTATCTGGGCAATTATATTATGTTCATTTATTCATTTGAGCATTGTATTAAGTGATCTTTTACGTTATGCATTCGAAAAGCAATTGTCCTAGATCCTAAATAGATCAAGTTGGTATCAGAGCTTTGTGTGTGGCTAGTATTGCAGCAATTGAATGCTAACGAGATCCAAGTTTCAATGAGGTGAAGGAGAACTTGAAGAGTATAATCCAAAGATCAGAAGATGAAGAGCTAATCAACCGTCACAAATGGAAGCGAAAGAAGGTGGACAAAGTTCAGAGCTCAGTGACAAGGATTTCCAGAAGCTATTTCTTGACATGAAGGCGATGGTGGATGAACTTTATGCAGAAAAGAAGAAGCGTGAAAAGGGAGGTTCTTCAAAGCACGAGAAGTAGGAAGATCAAAAAGACACAGAGGGGAAAGCTCCAAAAACTCCTTCTCCTCCATCTTCTCCCTCTTCTTCTCCTCCCCCTTCTCCTCCTTCTCCTTCTCCTTCTTCTAATGTAAATCCATTTAAGAGCAAGTCTAAGCCTGTTATTAAGTTAGATGTAAAATTTGAGTTACCTAAATACTGTGGGGAGTTAAATGCTAAGAAATTAGATGATTGGGTCCAACAAGTAGAAGTGTACTGTAGGATTCAAGGCCTAGTAGAAGATGCTTCTAGGATCCAATTAGCCACTCTCCGGTTGGGAGGTACAGCTCTCACCTGGTGGGAGAGTAAAACTCGGGAAGAAATTGCTCGCCATGGTCATGTTAATATGTCTTGGATGGAGTTTGTTGCTTCCCTTAGGAAACAATTCTATCCTTTAGGTTACATGCAATAGTTAACCATGAATTGGAAAACCTTTAGGCAAGGTAAGGGGCAGTCTGTCCAGGATTATACTCATGAGTTTAGAAAATGGGCTATTGCTTTAAATGTTCCCTTATATACTCAAGACACATTACTTAAGTACATAGGTGGTTTGCATTCTTACCTTAGGTACACTATTTTTATGTTGAGTCCCAACAATCTAGACGAGGTGTCTGTTCAAGCTACTCATATCGAGTCAAGGGGTAAGAACACTTTTATTGACAATTTTTCCATGAAGCCATCTAAGTTTGAGGGTAAGTCTAAAGGGAAAGAAAAAGACAAAGATAAAGGCAAAGGGAAGAAGACAACTACAGCTAAGAAAGAGGGTGAGAAACCCACATGGTCCCATTGCAAGAAAGAGGGGCATGATGATTCAAGATGTTGGAAGCTTCATCCTGAGTTGAGGCCGAAAAGATATGGAGGTACTAAAGGCAAGTAGAAGACTACTGCAATGATTCAACAGGATCTTGGTTCTGACTCCGGAGATGAGACAAAGATTGTTGCTACCGGAATCCAAGGTAAAGGGAAAGGTATATCTCTCTCATCTAATGAATTTTTTTCTAATTCCAATGCAAGTACAAGTAAAGAATCTTCTCCTAAGGTTGATAAGCAAAGAAATGAATTGTTTCGCATTCGTGTTGTAACAAAACACACGAAGGTTGATACATTGTTTGATACGGGTTCCCAAGTCAACTTAATATCTGAGGAAGTAGTAAAGAAATTAAATTTGGCTACAACACCTCATCCAAAGCCATATCCACTTGGATGGGTTTGTAATGATGCACAATTACAAGTAACTAAATAGTGTAAATTGAGATTTGCTATCACTGCAAACTTTGATGATGAGGTAGAAGTAGATGTAGTTCCTTTGGATATTTGTGGGCTTGTGTTCGGAAGTCCTTATCTTTATGACATAAAAGCAATCTTTTATAGGGGGGAGAATAAGTATCATCTTTTTAAAGATGGGGTAGAATACATTGTACAGGCACATAAGGTGAAGACTAATCTTACTTTAGTTAATGTTGGTCAAATGAAGAGGTTGGTCAACTCAAGTAAAAACTTTGTATTAATGCTTGTAAAAGCCAAAGAAGATGATAAATCTGAGGCATTCAAGGGGTGTGACCCAAAACATAAAACTGAAATGGTCAAGATTATTTCCACTTATGATGACATGTTTCAGGAACCAAAAGGGTTACCACCCAAGAGAGAGATACAGCATGAAATCTAGTTACAACAGGATGTGCCACTTCCTAATATCGGCATGTACCGTTTATCTGTTATGCAGAATGAGGAAATTAAAAAGCAGGTTCAAGAGTTGGTCGAAAAAGGAGTTATTCATCCTAGTACTTCTCCTTGTGGTTCTCCAATTGTCTTGGTTCCAAAGAAAGATGGAACTTGGAGGATGTGCATCGACTACCGCACCTTGAACAAGATAATGGTAAAGAACAGGTATCCTCTTCCCAGAATTGATGATTTACTTGATCAGTTAAAACATGCAGTTTATTTCACTAAGTTAGATTTGCAAAGTGGTTATCATCAGATAAGAATTTCAGAAGATGATATTTGGAAAAATGCATTTAAGACAAAATAGGGACTATTTGAGTGGTTGGCTATGCCTTTTGGGCTTTGCAATGCACCAGCTACCTTTATGAGAGTCATGAATGATGTCTTTCATCCTTTTATTGATGATTTTGTCATAGTCTATCTAGATGATATTCTTGTATTCAGTCAAACTTGGGAAGATCATGTAAGTCATGTAAAGAAAGTCTTTGATGTATTGAGAAAAGAAAAATTGTATGTAAAGATGTCTAAATGTGAATTTGCTAAGACATCCTTAGTGTACTTAGGCTATGTGTAGGGAATGGTCAATTGAAAGTAGACCCTAGAAGGTTGAAGCTATTGTAAAATGGCCTAAGCCAAGTGCAGTCACAGAGGTTAGAAGTTTCCTAGTTATTGAAAATTTCTCTTATATAGCATCACCATTGCATGCATTAACTAGAAGTAGAAATTTTTCAGTGGGGAGGTCCACAACAGAAGGAACTGAAGGGAAAGTTGAGACACACTTTTGTTTTACCGATCTACATCAATTTGAGATCGAGATAGATGCAGTGGAGTTTTCCATGTGAGTAGTACTCATGCAAGGAAACTATTTGCTACCACTCTGAAACTTTTCAGGAGCAGTAAGTAACTATCCCACTTATGATAAAGAACTTTATGCTTTAGTTCAGAGTGTTAAAAAATGGAAACATTACATAATGGGGAAAGAAACTGTAATCCACACTGATCACCAGCCACTTCAATATTTGCACTCACAAACTAAACTGCAACAAAGTAGGCACTTTCGCTGGATTTTTTTGCAACAGTTTCATTTGGTTATTAAGTATAAGAAAGGTACCCATAACAAAGTAGCAGACATCTCTCAGACCTCCTATGATGAATGCTTTGATAATCCTTCAGAATAGTTCTATGGTTCATGAAAGTTTTCAGGAACAATATGCTAATGATGAGAACTTTAAGGATATCTATGCTACTTTAATGAATGGTAAACATGTAGAAGAGAAAGATTATTATGTGCAAGATAAACTATTATATCACTTGGGTAAATTATGTGTTCCAAAGGATGAACAAGCATAGGTTATTAGAGAAGCACATACCTCATTGATTGCAGGACACTTTGGGGTAAACAAAACATTGACTCAGCTGCAGAAAATATTGTTATTGGCCTAGTATGCAAGAAAATATAACTAAGTATATTAGAGGTTGTGTTATGTGTGCAACTAGTAAGCCTAGTAACAGGAAGTTGGGTTTGTACACACCTCTACCTGTACCTTCTCGTCCATGGGAAAGTGTGTCAATGGACTTTGTTGGGGGGTTGCCTATGTCTAGGAAGGGACATGATTATTTGTATGTAGTAGTTGATCGGTTCAACAAAATGTGTATTTTGATGCCTTGTAAAAAGAAAGTCACTGCTGAACTGACAGCTCAGATGTATTTTCAATTTGTATGGGTTCATTTTGGGTTACCTACTTATATTGTATCGGATCGAGATTCTCGATTCTTGGGGGAATTTTGGTCAGCTTTGTGGGGACTCATGGACACCAGACTGAAGAAGAGTACAGCCTTCCATCCACAGACCGATGGGCAGACAGAGGTTGTAAATAGGATAGTTGTGCATCTACTCAGAGGGTATTGCAGTAAGCATCCTAAGTTGTGGGATGAGAGTCTTCATTATGTGCAACATGCCTACAACCATGCAGCACACTCTTCTACTAAGAGGTCTCCTTTTGAGACATGCTTGGGTTATGTGCCCAAGACACCGATGGATTTTGATTTTGGGAAAGATGATGTTGAAGATGGACGCCATGATGCAAAGAAGGCTTTGAAGTTCATCCAAAAAGTCCAAGCAATTCATCAGGCAGTGGAAGCACGGTTGGAACAGAGCCAAGCAAAATACAAGGTTCGCCATGACAAGCATCGCACTGATCATCATTTTTAGGTTGGAGACAGAGTTTGGTTACACATCAGCAAAGAAAGGATGCAAGGTGAAGGTAAAAAGCTTAAGTCAATTAGGTATGGTCCTTTTGAGATCCTTGAGAAGATTGGTACCAATGCCTTTCGCCTCGATCTTCCTCCATACATGCATATTTACTCGGTTGTCAATGTTGAGAATTTGAAACTGTATGAGCCTCCAATGATCATAGATGAAGTCACAGACATTCAAGTTCCATCAATTGATGACCTTTCACCAAAGTACATGTCAGAGTTGCCAAAAGATGTTATTCTCGACAGGAATGTCAGAACTTCACGAAGAGGAGATGTTGAGTACCTCAGAGTGGGCCTAAAGGGGATGAATCCAAGCAAAGAAAGATGGATGGAGATTGGTAAAGTGAGGGAACTTTACCCTCACTTACTTTCCATGTAATCAAGCTTTCGCAGGTCCAAAAGCTCTCCAGTGGGGAGGCCTGATCCAGGGGGAATTTTTTAGTGAAAATTGAAGTGTTCCCAATGCTCTAGATTTCACCATCAGAAAGAGAATGACGTCCCGATTCCAACGCAACTTGAATGGGGTGAAAAGGACTCCGTTTGTACAAGTTACGGTCGGTCAAACTTCTAGTCAAACTGGCTTCAGGGGTCATCCAGAAGGTGAAAAAAATAATCATCTTGGAAATTGATGGAACTAGTGTCATCATGAAGAGCTCGTCGAGAAGATTCTGACGGCGTTCATTTCGTCGAAATCCGACGTCATATGCTCAAGTTACAAGCTGTCAAAGTTCGGTTGACTTGAGGGTGTAGATGATGACATCATCATGCTGACGTGTCAGTTCGTACTGTATGGAATCTACATGGACGAATTCTGACCCAATACATGGTAGGTGAGTCAGATTGTATGGACCAATCATAGCATGACACGTGTCTATCTGTACGTCCGTACAACAGCCAGCAGGTGAGTCATCGGCACAGTCATCAACTTCATCATCGGACACGTGGCAACATCGTTAGCAGCTCAGTCAGCACCTAGTCGGCATACACGTTAGATTGGTCGGTGAATTAGAGGGTGACACGTGTCATCGGCCTTCGACAGTGAGCAGTTGAAGGGCGGAGGAAAAGGTTGGTGCAAGGGGCTCAACCCCGTGATCTCCGCCCAATCGGCTGGGCCGTTAGCCGTTGCACCAAACGCAGGGGTCAATGATATGTATAGACCTGCTTTATTTTGTTGTTGATAACCATCGGAGTTGGGTTTAAAAATGTGGTCGGCAGGTTTTGAACCCCCAACCACGCGACATATAAAATGAATACTCACCGATAGACCACCAACGGCTCCTGAAATATGGTGGGAGTTAGTTTAATTTTGTTAAGCTTTTGTTGGCCGAGCCTTAACCAAAAGGAATTTTAAGCCATAAACAAGTACAACCACCTAACCATTAATCAAAACCAGAAGCTAATAGAAGACAAAAGAGATATTGTACGAGTTGGTAAGGGAGTTATGCATTTAATGTGGTGGTTAAGCCTTTTTAGGCATATTTTGTGTATAAAAGGAGGGGTTTAGGTGAGAGTTGGGGTGTCCAAGTCCAGGTGGTGAGAACGAGAGAATGCTTAGGAGATTTTGCAGACATTTCCACACATCAGAGGAACGTTATGCTGCTGTGCTTGAAGGAGATAGTCAATGAAGCAATTGTAACTATTTTTTGGAGTATAATAGGATCGGTCACTCCGTTGGAGAGGGGCCCGGAGACGTAGTCCTTAGGGACGAACTTCATTATCAATTGTGTTTGTCTCCTCTTTATTTTCTCTCTTTATTTTCAGTTCATTATCTTGGTAATTATATTATGTTCATTTATTCATTTGAGCATTGTATTAAGTGATCTTTTACGTTATGCATTCAAAAAGCAATTGTCCTAGATCCTAAATAGATCATAGACATATTCGATTCTTTGGCTGTGAGGCATATGCATATGTGTCGGATGTGAAAAGATCAAAATTGGAGAACAAGGCTGTCAAATGTATTTTCATTGGATATAATGCTGGCATAAAGGGATACAAGCTTTGGAATCCTAATACACAGAAGGTTGTATACAGCAGAAGTGTAATATTTCGTGAGCTAAAACCTTCCACCTTGGATCTACAGTCAGAGACAAAGTCATAAAACAATAAGGATGTAGCTGAAATTCCTCCTACACCAGAGAAAGAGGAATTGAAAATTCAAAATGTACCTAAAACTAAGGAGAGCTCAAGCAGTTCTAAAAGTTCTAAAGAAGAAGAACCTCAGCCTCAACCAGTGAGGAGGTCAACCCATGAAAGAAAACAACCTGATAGGTATGGGTTCTCTTTGATTGATTCTACTTGTGCCTATGCTTTGATTTCTAGCACTGATGAGCCTAGGACTGTAAAAGAGGCATTCAGAATGTCTGATTCGGACTCCTAGTTAGAAGCCATGGAAGAAGAGATGGCATCATAAGAAAAGAATGAAACTTGGAGTCTAGTTCCCTTGCCTGAAGGCAGAAAAGCTATGGGCTACAAATGGGTATTTAAGAAAAATATTGGTCTGGATGGCAGTGTAGAAAAGTGCAAGGCAAGATTGGTTGCAAAGGGTTATTCCCAGGTCGAGGGAATTGATTATGGAGAGATATTTTCTCCTGTAGCAAAGATGACATCTATCAGATTTCTTTTGTCACTTGCAACAGCATATGACTTAGAGGTCGAACAGATGGATGTGAAGACATCATTTCTTCATGGTGATCTTGAAGAAGAAATCTATATGTCCCATCCTGAGCACTTTGTTGAAAAAGGTAAAGAAAAACTTGTATGCAAATTAAAGAAGTCTATGTATGGGTTAAAGCAGTCACCTAGAATGTGGTACCAGAAATTTGATACTTTTGTATTGTCTTTGGGATTTTTGAGATCAAAATATGATCACTGTGTATATTATAAAGTTGAAAGTGATCGAGTTCTTATTATTGCTCTCTATGTTGATGATATGATGTTCATAGGAAATAGTAAGCTAATGATTTCTGATCTTAAGTCTCAGTTGTCTGCTAAGTTCGAAATGAAAGATCTTGGTGCAGCAAGGTATATTCTGGGGATGGAGATAACCAGGGACAAGAAGAATAGAAAACTATGGCTTAGTAAGAGTAAGTATATCAAGACTATTCTTGAGAGATTTTGTATGAATGATTGCAAATAGCTAGTGGTTCCAATCTTGTAGGGAACGAAGCTATCTATTGAGGACTATTCAAAATATCCTACTGAGATGGAGGACATGACCAGTGTACCCTATGCTAGTATGGTTGGCAGTTTAATGTATGCAATGGTCTGTACAAGGCCGGACATTACCCAAGCAGTGGGAGTTCTTAGTAAATTTATGGCTAATCCTGGAAGGACACATTGGGATGCTATAAAGAGAGTTTTCAAATATTTGAAGGGCACTTCAGATTTTGCTTTCTGTTACCATGGGAATTTGGTTGTGTCATATAGGACTCTCAACATTCGTGGATATGTAGATTCTGATTGGGCAGGGGACATTGACAGCAGGAGGTCCACCAGTGGATACATTTTCATGATGAATTGTGGTGCAATGAGTTGGATGTGCACGCGGTAGGCTGTAGTTGCTTTGTCCACCATGGAGGCTGAATACATGGTAGCTACTCATGCTTGTAAAGAAGCAGTTTGGTTGAAACGTTTGTGTTCTAACATTGGTTTTGATGCAGGGGAAATAACTATTTTCTCTGACAGTTAGAGTGCAATTTTTTTGGCAAAGAACCCTACTTTCCATGCCAAAACAAAACATATTGATGTACAGTATCACTTTGTACGAGATATGGTTGAGGATGGAAAGGTCAGTTTGGAAAAGGTTGATACTCTGGAGAATGTTGCAGATGCATTGACGAAGCCAGTGAGCACAAACAAGTTCAGGTGGTGTGCCAATTCAATGGGCCTTAGTGCCCATGATTTTTAGTAAGTTGTTTGTTGTGATCTGGAGGTGCCTGTGTGATCTTCGTCAAGTGGGAGATTGTTGGAAAAGTATGCCTCAATCATCATAGGCTGAAACCTCCATTGGAGTGAAGTCAATGTGACATCTTCTATGACTAGCTGACTAGCAGTTTGGAACATCATGTTTTGTACAAGTCGCTGTGACCTTGGAGGATTCTCACCAAACGGTTACTCTTTGGAGTCTTCGTTGTGACAAGAAGCTTTTAGCGTGACCTCTTACCACTCATAGAAATCTTTGGCCAACATGCCATTCAATTGTGTATCGGGGAGACTCATGACCACCACGGGCTTTGGGATAACCTATGTCAGTTCAGTGAGAAGTCTCAGTGAATAGCCAATGTCTCACTGACAATGTAACACTTGGGTTCATCGGAGTAACATGTTTGTTTCATTATGATGTCTCGGCGAAGTGCAAATGTCTCACCGGATGAGGTTCAACTAATGGTCTTGGTGTAACACGGTGGTATCGGTAAGAAGTCACAGTGACTTTGGTGAGTCTTGTCGATGATGAGAAGTCTTCGGTGTAACATTTATGTGTTCGATAAGAACTCTCAGCAAAGGTGTTAAGTCTTGCCGACTATTCTTTGGAGCTCAATATGACCTGTATGTATTTGTTGTGAGGTCTCAACAATATTAATAAGTCTTACTAATTGGTGATTGGAGCTCAACATAACATGTGACTTCGGTATAACCTTTGATGACTTGGCGTGAGGTCCTAGCAAATAACGATACTCTTTCCGAATGGTAAACTCACATCTATGAGACTTTTGGACCTCACTATGATGTCCTGGAAAAATTGATAGGTCTTTCCAACTGCTTGGTGCTTCGGTGTAACACATGAAAGCTCGACATAACATCTTGGGAATATCAATAACTCTTGGTGACATCGATGTGAAGCTTTTAGGGCATCGAAGAGACACTTCTTGTGTCTCACTAACATGCCAATATAATGTGGGCTCTGTTGACCGTTTGATCATCCTATGTGGAGTCTCGTGGACCAATAGGAGAAGCCAAATCTGAACAGTTGGAAGATTGTTCATTGTGACGGTTCTGTGAGGAAGCTTGACGGACATGGAACGACATGGTTATACTCTGTGATTGCAGATTATGATCGGTTGGTTGGATCGACGGATTGTTGGGTGGTTGTATGATCAATAAATGTATTCTAATCTGTAAAGACTATAACTTGAAGGTTCCTGTACAAGATTGTTCATGGTGAATGCTGATGTAAACAGACATCAGAAAGATAATTCTGAAACTTGTATGTAATCTTTATTACTGTAATACAAAGTGACTTCTCTTGGTGTGGTGGGTTTTTCTCCCGTAAGGGTTTTCCCACGTATATTTGGTGTTCATGTGTGATTGTCAAATACTTTGTTTCTAATATTTACTTCATAGTGCATCTTATTTGAACTGTAATTGAAAAATTAAAAGTATATATGCATTCTTCTCAGAGGTTTTGACATTAGGAGAGTTGTTTTTGCATCTAGCTTTCCTTAAAAATACTAAGCAAGATGTATCTTTGAAAAAAATCAAAAGATGGCCTTCTTCTCTTGATCAAGAGGGTATCTTGTTGAGACTCATCCAAGATCACTTGATAACCCTCCCTCCCAAAACTTGAAAAAATTATTATTCCAAGACTTCATTTTGTGCCTATCATAGAGTTCATGGTCACACCACTAATGAATGTAATGCCTTGTGTCATAAAATATAACATTTTCAGGAGTTTGGTATGCTTCAGTATGTGGGGGTACCTCATTCCTCTACTTTCTATTCATTTTCACTCTAGCATGCATCTCATTAATCATTCAGCTCACCTTTGTCTTCCACTAAGTGGGTGGAAGGGGTTTGATAGGCTTGTCCTCATATGTCACTTGCCATTTCCTCCTTTGGCTAGTTGTTAACTATTCATGAATACATAAGAGAAAGCTTGGGATGTGGACAACATGCCTTAAGTTGGCTCACATATGACATACTTATCTTTTTCATGATGTAGCTTATCAGAAAGATATGATTTGGCATATGGATTTCTTAGTAAGAACATCACCACTCACATTTCATTGTGAGATTTCTTTCTTCTTGTGATGCATTATTTTCTTGGTGGAGTCATTGGGCTTGATTCCCTCTAAGAGTGTGATACTTCTTTTGACGCATCCTCTCTTAGAGACGTT
The DNA here is from genome assembly GCA_007258455.2 of Sequoia sempervirens. Taxonomy (NCBI): domain Eukaryota; kingdom Viridiplantae; phylum Streptophyta; class Pinopsida; order Cupressales; family Cupressaceae; genus Sequoia; species Sequoia sempervirens. The sequence continues at coordinate 1,284,402 of VDFB02004800.1, read as the reverse complement.
AAGCTCCCCTAAGATGAGACCTTGCACAAACAAAGCAAAATCCCTTTCAACAATCCTTACACTAGTGTGCATTAATAATGTCTATGAATGTCAAGCATACAAATTTTTGCTTACCTCATAGAGCTCAAAACACCCTTTTCCTTGGTGGCACCTTATTAAATTTATCAGAAAGTATAACTTTGATATGGTTGAGCGAGAAGCCCACCTAGCAGCATAAATTCTCCCCATAGCCACTTTTGTGCTTGTAAGTGCATACCAACTAGCATATATATCTTACCATTTTGGGATTTCTCACCCCATAGATGAGTGAAAGTTTTGTGGCCCTAGAGTGAGTATGTTGTGGACTTCTCACCCCACAAATGACCTAAAGTTTTGTGGCCCTAGAGTGAGTACATCTTTTTCATATTTTTCTTCTTGTCATTGCATGATTTTGTATCTTGATGGTTTGACTTAGGATCTTCGATCCTGGGGGCTTTGCCACCTCCTTTGATTTTTTTCATTCTTTGTCATTTGCAATTGTACATGTAGATCTCTCTTGAATGTCTACTTTAGTGTGAGTTTCAAGCAAGTTCTTCCTCTCACTAAAGTGGGGCTAAATTTGTCATATAAAAAAGGACCCTTTGCTTGACATGAGATTAATTAGACTTAATGAGGCCTTGATTCAAGTGTTGTGAGGCATTTTATGCATCCACATTAGGTGTTGGACCCTTGCAAATCAAATAACATGCTTTCAATGACGTCTTGTAAAGGTGTTGTAAGATACTTTCATGCTTTTCTAGACTTAATTAACCCATTTCTTCCTAATTCAACATTACAAAATGTGTGTAATGACATTATTGCATCAATCTATAAGGTTTTTAAAATAAACTTAATGTTAATCTAGTGTTGTAATGTGTCTTACATGTTCACATTGGATGTTGTGCCTTTCTAGGCTATGTGGACCTCATCTTAGTGTTGTAAAGTGTATTTATTCATACTTTCACATTGAATTTTGTGTCCCAAGCCATAATTATTCTTTACATAATCATTAATAGGCCCCTAATAACCGATATTGTGCATCCCAAGGCTTAAATTGATCAAATACCTAACAAGGTTGCAAATTTGAAACCTTATTTCCTTATCTCTTGGCTTCCTAGCTATCAAATTGGCCCTTGTGGGACCCATTCACCATGCATGGTGAATCAGTCCCATTTGGGTGGGACCCATTCGCCATGTGTGGTGAATGAGTCCCATTTGGTCTAATTTTTACCTTTGAGAAGGAATAAAAGTGAAATTTGAGTTTAATATTGCTTCATGTCAGCCTATGATGAGGTATTAATAGGTGAAATAGATGAATTTCCCATAAAATCACCTCTCTAAACTCATTTTCACATCGCTTATCTCTCATCATTCGTTCATCCACAAATATTTCATCTCAAGTCAAGCAACTTAGGGTTTTATCATTGCAAGGTATCAAGAAAGCTTCTAAAGACATTCAAGGGCCAAATCTTCATGTTGTGCTACAAATTTTCAAGATCTATCATTATGGAAAGGTAATCTATTCCATTATTGCATGTTTCATTCCATTCTTTCATCATTTTGGTTTAATTACCTAAATGGGGTTTGACCATGGCAAACCCCCATGCCCTAACATTCAACATTTCATCTTCTCTTCTTGTTTGTTTATAGATTTAGATCCCTTAGAAGCTTTGAAATCATTGAAGATCAAGTTGCAAGGTTGCACAAGTCTTCTTCTCATTTAACAAGTCAAATTTTCAACAAAACCTCATTTTTAGACCTGTAAATCAAAGTTTCAAAAGTAGACACCTCTAGGCCATCAAAGTGTAGATCAAAAGCTTCAGAATCCACCTTTGAAAATATAGAAATTCAAAGTGGAATATTTTTCCATGGGTGGCAAATGAGTCCAACCCCAAGGTCAATTTTTGGATTTTTACATTTTTGGATACCCTTTTGTCAAAAATAGGTTTTGGAATAGTTTGATAGAACAAGGACTAATTCACTGAAAATGGTGAATGAGTTCCTCTAGGCCTAAAAAATAGAATCAATCACACCTAATTTGGACCTACTTTTGAGTACCCTTGCATTAATCATTCTTCAAAACAAAATTTATAGGCCCCTAAGACCCATTATTTTTTATCTAGAGGTCCATTTAACCTAAAAATCATACAAATCCCAAAAAATAATACTTAGTTCATATCTCAAAAACCCACCCCCAAAAAGAACAAGTGGGACCCATTCACCACCTTGGGCGAATGAGTCCCCTCTAGTGAGACCCATTCGCCAAGGGTGGAGAATGAGTTCCTTTTGGGGTAAATTTCAATTTTGATCAAGAATTTCACCGACCTAATTCAATTTTCAGTGGATGTCAACCTCTTAGATATTAATAACGAGAAAATTAGGTATTGGTGTCTATAAATACACATTTTTAGGTCATTTTTCACAATCTTTAGTCATTTTTACAAAGACAATTCAAAATTTAAGTGTTGAGAATCTTCCATAAGAAGTTTCATTAGCATTTCTACAACAAAGTTGAAGCTTTTGGACAACAAGATAGGGTTTTTTTGCAAGTATTCAAGCTCAATTATCCTTCAAGATCCGACATTGAAAAGATTTTATTATGGATTCCTATGGAGAATCATGGAGAAATCTAGGTTGAGGAGATGCAACTAGCCATCAAATCACACCTTATGACTTGTTTTCAAAGTGATTCCATCTTCCATTTTCTCTATATCTTCAGATTTAAGGTTTGTGTATCATTTACATTCATTTGAAATGTTGTAGGTTTTCTTATATTGAAGTCTTGCATCATTCAAATCATATTTAGTTATCTTATTCTATCACATTAGAATAGGGTTTTGTCTTACTTCAGATTTTCCTAGTCTTAGATGCACTTAGGGCTAGGGTTTTATGTAGATTTTATCCATTCAAGGTTTAGCTACCAAAATAGGGGTTTGACCAAGGAAAGAAGTTGTTTTGTAGGTATTTTCTAGAGATTTAGATCTGGGTTTCTGTCAAGAAGTGTTGTATAGGTGACAAAATGCAGATCCAAAAATTGAATTTTTAGAAAATAGAAAAAGGACTAATTTTCCATGGATAGCAAATGAGTCCCAATTGAGGTGTTTGTTAGACAATATTGCATATTCCCACACCCTTTTGGAATAAATGGGATTCTGGGTAGAAACAATAGTCTGGGACTGGTTCTCCTGAGTGGCGAATGAGTCCCAATCAGTCAAAAAGTCAACATTTCTAGTTTTTCAAAGTACTTTCTAGTCTCCATCAGGTTTAATGGTGCACACATTTAGTCTTTTATCTTTCTGTTTTGTTCTATTAGCATTTTTATCCATCTTCTTAGGTCTTTTGTGAACAACACTGTGTTTTCAAACACTTCATATTTCTTAGGTTTTGTATAAATAATCAATGCATTTTATCAGTTTATTGCATTTAGTTCATTGCATTTAGGAATATTTCCATTGTATTTTCATTAGTTTGAGTGAACCACCTAGATTTTGTGTGGGGTCTATCTCTCCTTAAGGTGAAAAACCTTAATTGAGCAAGTGAGTCATAGCATCCTATGCCCAAAAATCTTTGGTTCATTTTGGTGAACCTGCATATTGAACATTTTTTTTCTAATTTCCACTGCATTTGCATCCTAGGAATTACCTTGTATCATTATTCTATTAGGTTTTCTAAATTTTTTTGCATCCTATGGTTTACAAAATTACATTAGTAAAACTATCATATAAAGGTCATTATTGCATTTCATTTTATCAAATCATCATAAAATTTTTCATTTCCTTTACTTCTCTGCATTTTATAGACTTGAAAACATAAAAAAAAAGTCAAAAAAAGTCAAAAAAATACCTCTCCTAGGACTCATTCACCACCCTGGGAAAATAAGTCCCAGTCCACATTCTACATCACTTTTTTTAGCATTTAGTTATTAGTTTTTAAGCTTCTATTTCTAGTAGTTACATTTATGGGTTTTTTTGGTTATTTTTTGTTATATTCAAATCATTTGCATTAGCATCATTTCCTTTCATGGCATTCATGGATAAAATTATATTTTTGCAAGTTTAATTTTCAACACTAGTTCCTAGTCCTTTTAGAACATATTCATTAGTAAATAAAAACAAAAAACTAGAAAAATCAAACCTACCCTTACATAAAATGCTTCAATTTAGAGACACCATCTCATCCAAGCCTCTTAGTAGTGATGATTTAGAAAATTTAGATGAATCCCTTCAGGACTTCCTATCACTCACTTCATCCACTAAGGCTTGCTATGAGAAGCCTAAACCAACTGAAAATAATTTACCTCTCAAACCTTTTAGTCATGATGAATTTGACATGTTAGATGAAGCCCTTCAGGACTTCATATCACCTCAGTCATCCACCAAGGTTTGTTGTGAAAAAACTCAAACAAAGGATGTTAATGTGATTCAACCTCAACTCATTCTTTACCCAACTTTGCATAAACTTCACCCTTCAAATAAACCTGAATTTACTCTTTACCCACCTAAAACTGATGTGTTGCAGCAATCTAGTGATACTATTGTTCCTCATATATATAATACCTAAAACAATCCACAAGCACAACAACTGACCCCACCCTCTTTACATTTACCTAATCCTCCTAGTGCTCCTCATTTTCCCTCACAAACAAAGGAGTACAATCTTGTTGAACAACTCAAGAATACTCCTGCAAATAATTTTCTTTGGGATTTACATCAAAATTCACCTAATTATCACACAATCCTTTAGAAAGAATTGGAACATATAGTGGTTCCTCCTGGTACAACTCCAAATTATGTGGAAGCTTTAATACACAAAATGAATAGAGTTAATCTAGACATTACTTTTCATCAACATGAGCTCCTTCCTTTAGAGTTATGAAAGAAAAATGCAACTTTATGATAATTTCTCAACTCAATCAAATAGGTATCAAAAGGACCCTCGTTGATAATGGATTTTCCCTTAATCTATGTAGTGTGAATCTCCTCGACCGATTGCATGTTGACAAGTCACAAATAAAACCTAATTCCTTATCCATTCAAGGATTTGAAAATAAAACAAAGAAACCGCTTGATGCAATCACTTTTCCTATTACAGTTGGCATGGCTACTGTGCCAACTCCTATTCATGTCATGCCCTATGATATTTTGTACAATATTCTTTTAGGAAGACCATGGATTCATGAGATGAATGTGGTTCCTTTGACCCTTCGTTGTATAATGAAATATGTCTATAACAAAAAAAATTATCAAGTTGAAATAGACCCCGAGCCTAAAAGTTGCTTACACCTTGAAAGAGGAACCACAAGTCCTCTAAACACATTAATTACATCATCTCATATTGAGCCTCTTGAAATTGAAAAAAAGGATGAGGAAATGGTGTCTAAATTATTTGGTGATGATTGGGGATCGTTAGAATTCGTACCTTCATTTATGGGTGAATATATAATCACACGAAAAGAGGATGAAACACAAGAACAACCAACCATTATGCCAACTCAAAATCGGAAAAATCTTCTCAAGCATCTATCTCCTCTACTTTAGAAGAAACTAAAACATACACAACAAATTTTGATGAGCTATATTACCAACATCCATCTAATCCGAAGGAAATGGAAAGAATTTATGGGAAAGGCTATGGACTTGTGAAACAATTGGGATCCATATACTAGAAAAGGATATGGAAAGAATGAACAATTTATTCATGTCCCTATAGAACCTAATACACAAGAGAAAAAAATTAGGTTGGGATATTCTTTTTCTAAGACCACAAAAGCCACTCAATGACCATCTTTGAATAACAACACTATTACATGTTAACCAAGACACAATCTCACAATCCAACATCTTGAATTGCTTGATATGGACCTACTACCATCATGGGAGTATGTTAAAAGTGATGAAGCCTTAAAAAAAATGTTAGGGGTTTATGATAACACATCCTCTACTCCTCCCATGAAATGGGTTACTTGTGCTATGATGATTACCAAGCAAAAAGATAGTAATATTAATGAAGAAATATATGATCCTTAAATTCCTAAGTCTAATGCACTCCGTTTAGGAGATACAATTAATATACCAATGGAAATATATGATAAAGAAAAATTTATTAAGATTGGGAAGTGCCCTTATGATGAAGAAAAATATGACACTACAACTTTGCTTCATGATTTTCCTAAAATTTTCACTTGGAAATATTCAGATATGCCAGGAATTGACCCGAAAATCATAACAAACAACATCGTTCTTGTTGAAAATGCTAAACATGTTCACCCAAAGATACAAAAAATGCACCCCAACATAGCCTGGCATGTTAAAGGAGAGCTTGAAAAACTCTTGCGTATGTGCTGGATCATCATGGAAAAAATAGGCCCTTAAGTGGCAAAAAAATTAGAAAATTCAGAGTTAGACAACTTGACATAAAAATTTGAATAAGTTATCCATACTATTTAAAAAATATGTAATAATAGAATTTGTAGAAAATTGAATGTAGTTTCTAAACTACTAGGTTTATTTTTAAAAGTATATATATATTTGGTGAAAATTTGAAATTTCAATGCAATAGCACTTAAATTCCAGGGGAAAAATAAGAAGTAGGTGTCTGTCTAACCACCCTAACCACAATAAAAGGATAATATTATTTTATAATATTTTAGATATAAGTAGAGGACTCATGTCTAATGTGATGCATATTTTTTTGTAATTTTTCCAAGTAAATAATTAATTATGAATTTTTATTACAACTTTTAAAAATATAAAAACTCATTTGTCTAACCACCTTAACTTAGGTCAAAAATTCATGAAATTCAATTCTTTTTTTTAATCCTATAGTATGTGAAGCATAGAATGTGATGCATGTTTCAGATTCAAAAATGTGATATCATTTGAAAGCTATAGATGTCTTTCAATTAGCCTATCAATTAGAACTTTAGTCATAATTCAAATAGAAAATGAATAATAATTATTTATTAAATTCAAAGTAAGCATAATTTATATTGGTGGAAAGCTAAGATCTCCAAAAGTCTTTTTGTTTCATCAATTTTGGGTTAAAAAAGCCATCAGCCACATACCCTACACATACCCATCATATCGCCACTTTTTGGCCCATCATGATCCTGCACATACCCTGATTGATGTAGGTTTCATTTGACCTATTGATTATTCTCCTTGGATCTCCAATATTGCCAAAATTTCTAAACTTGACAATCGTATTAAGATATGTATGATTTTTTGTGACTTAAATAAAGTCTCTTTTAAGGATGATTTTCCACTTCCTAATATTGACATGATCATGGATTCAACTGCTAGACATGCTTTCTTGTCATTCATGGATGGATGTTTTGGTTATAATAAAATCTTTATCAACCCACAAGATCAATACAAAACTGCATTTACAACTATTTGGGGAACGTTTTGTTGGGTTATGATGCCTTTTGGATTAAAGAATTCTGGTGCAACTTATCAACGAACTATGACATTGATATTCCATGATTACATACACAAAATCTTGGAAGATTATGTTGATGAAATCCTTCCTAAATACTTAACAAGACAAGAAAATGTAAATTTCCTTTGAAATATCTTTAAACGAATATGTAAATATAACATGCGATTAAATCCGAAAAAGTGTCTTTGGCGTAGATAGTGGAATTTTTTTAGGGTTTATCATATCTCACAAAGGCATTGAGGTGGACATAGAAAATTTATGCCATTATTAACATGCCACCTCCTAAGAACATTTCTTAATTTCACACATTATAAGGATGCATTCAAGCTATCATTCATTTTGTTGCATCTTTAGCTGATCGCACATTACCCTTCACACATCTTCTAGAAAAGGATGTATATTTTGCTTGGAATGAGTATTGTAAATAGGATTTTGAGAGTTTAAAGGAATACCTTGCAACTCCACCTTTTTTACAACCCACTACACCAAACAAACCATTTATCCTTTACATAGTAGCATCATCCCATGCTCTTGGAACATTGTTGGCTCAACAAGATGATAATGGAAAAGAACATCCTATTTATTACATTAGTAGAACTCTAATTGATTATGAAACCCGATACACAACAATCAAAAACAAGTTTTGGATCTTGTATTCACTACTAGTAAGTTGAGACATTATTCACTAAATGCTGAAATACAAGTCATGACAAAATTTGATCCTCTCAAACACATTTTCAATAAAACGGACTTATACAGACACTTAGCTAAGTGGGTGATGTTGTTGATAAGTTTGACCTTAAGTTTTTTTCAAAAAACTAAATTAAAGGACAAACCTTGACCAATCACTTAGTTGATTCCCCTTCTCATCTCACTTTACCTAATCATGACTCTTTGTCGATGGCAGTGTCTTGACAATAGATGTTAAAACATGAGAATTGTATTTCAATGGATCTATGTGTAGAAAATTTTTTGGTGATGGAGTGGTATTAATTCCACCTGAAGGAAATCCTATTCCCTTTTCCTATCAATCAAATTTCCTATGTACAAATAACATAGCTAAGAATGAGGCATTAATTATTGAATTGTGAGCTGCTTTAACAATGGGTGCCAAACATATTAAGATCTTTGGTGATTCACAATTAGTAATCAAACAAATAAATGGAGTATATCAAACTAAACATGACAAATTATCAAAGTACAAGGATCTTACAATGAAATTATTAGAGAAGTTTAAATCATTCATCATTGATAACATCCCATGAAAATACAATCAACATGTAGATGCAATGGTGAGTGTAGCCTCTCTGATATCCCCACACAATCCTTCAATATATTTCACCTTTGTTATTCATCCAATCAAGAAGCCTTTGATTGATACCCAATTAGAAGATATTTTACCAACAACTCAAGATGAAGAATGGCATGACACAATATATAATTATTTAAAATATGGTACCATTCCCGAACCCACAATGAAAAATACTCAAAAAAATTTATGCAAAGGGTGTGTGTAGGATCATCATGAAAAAAATAAGCCCTTAAGTGGCAAAAAATTCAAAAAAATTAGAGTTAGGCAACTTGATGTAAAAATTTGAATAAGTTATCTATATTATTTCAAAAATATGTAAGAATAGAATCTGTAGAAAATTGAATGTAGTTTCTAAAATACTAGGTTTGTTTAAAAAAAATCTATTTGGTAAAATTTGAAATTTCAATGCAATGGTACTTAAATTTTAGGAAAAAAAAAGAAGTAGGTGTCGTCTAACCACCCTAACCATAATAAAATGATAATATTTTTTTATAATATTTTAGATATAAGTAGAAGACTCAGATGTGATGCATATTATTTTGTAATTTTTTTCCAAGTAACAACTTTTAAAAACTTGGTCAAAACTACAGTCAGCATAATCCTATAGTTCATAGAATGTGATGCATTTAAAAGCTATCATCCTATTAATAAGGACTTTAGTCGTAATCTTATTAAATTCAAAGTAAATCATAATTTATATCGGTATAAAGTTGAGAATATCTTTTAAAAACCCTTTTTGTTTCATCAATTTTGGGTAAAAACTTAGTTGTCAGTCACATACCCATCATATTGCCACTTTTTGGCCCATAATGATCTTGCAGATACCCCAAACTAGCAGCCAAATACATAATCCTCCCTGATGTGTTGTATAGATCGTTTAATGGTCTCTTACTGAGGTGTCTTAGGGACTCTAAAATTCCTATAGCCCTTGACTAGGCTCATGCTGGTGCTTGTGGGGGTCATTTTGGAGGATGGTAATTAATGCAAAGAATCATTCGTATGGGATAATATTGGCAATGTATAAAAGAATATTGCTTTGCTTACGTTAAAAAATGTCACAAATGTCAAGAACATAGCAATCTTATTCATGCCCTTACTTCTGAGCTTCAGGCCCAAATTCCCATTTGGCCATTTTTCAGTATGGGGATTGGATCTGATTGGAAAAATTTCACCACCCTCCTCTACCAGACATACATTTATCATAACAACAATAGACTACTTCACAAAATCGGTGGAAGCTATTCCTCTTCAATCTACAAGTGCTGAAGTAACTTGTCGTTTCATATTGGAACACATAATTGCTCACTTTGGACTTCCTTCTGCAATAGTTTTAGAGAATGGAACCCTATTTAAGAATAATGATGTGAAGAAATTTCTTGAAGCATTCAACATTAAACATCATTTTTCCACACCATAGGGTGATCCCACAAAGTTGGTTTACAATTTCTAGGAGATTCTATTTTTTATTGAAATCACATATTGCTAGAAAATATAATGATTTAAGCCTTAAAATTTTCCATTTAAATCATTCCAATTGAATAGGGTTTGATCAAACAACCTTAGATCAAACCCCCTTGGATAGAATCCCGCTAGTTTTAAACCACTTGTAATGGAGTCTCCTTTACACCTATCAAAATACTAATAAAAAATCACTTTTGATTTAGCTTTTGGGGGATGAAATGAATTCATTTAAAATTTATTTTTTGTATGTAGTCCTTATTATAAGCTTATCAAAAACTGTAATTTTAAATAAATTTAATTTAATTATTGTATTTATTTTTTATTTCTTGTGAATGTGGGGTTTTCACCAAAAATAAAGCTCCATGTTCTGCACATGTGCAAAAATAGAAGATTATTAATTTTTTTTTGAAAAATATGAGTGTAGCAGATATTGAAGTCCTTGATCCAACAAAAAAATGATAATATTTATACATAAGAAAAAAAATTGTTATATAGTCCACCTATTTGTGAATTGTAATTAGTTTGACTTCAAAACTTGATTAAGGAAAAAATATTCAATAAAACACTATGAAACCAATTGGAAACACTAGATATCATAGTTACAAATCTAAATTCCAAAAAATTACAATTTTATTCTTTTGTACCATAGAAAAAAGTACCCTTTTCTTGACATGGGATTAATTCATGATAATTGGACTTAATGAGGCCCTAATCTAGAGTTGTGAGGCGTTTTATGTGTCCACACCAGGTCTTGGACCCTTGCAAATTGAACAACATGCTTTTAATGACATCTTGTAAAGGTGTTGTAAAGTCTAGTAAAGGACTCTCATGCTTTTCTAGACTTAATTAACTTATTTCTACCTAATTCAATATTATAAAAAATAATTAATTACATTATTACATCAATCTAGAAGATTCTTAAGGTGAACTTAATGACAAACTAGTGTTGTAATGTGATTTACACATTCACAATGGTTCTTGTGATTTTCCAAGCTATGTGGACCTAATCTTAGTGTTGTAAAGCTCATTTAATTACACTTTTACATTGATTTATGTGTCCCAATCCCTATTCAACATTTACATCATCACTAACATGTCCTATTTTACCCATATTGTGCATCTCAAGGCTTTAATTGATTACATATCCAACAAGATAGCAATTCAAACCTTATTTCCTATCTCCTTAGCTTCATAGATGTCGGAATGGTCCCTATGGGACCCATTCACTAGGCATGATGAATGAGTCCCATCCAGGTGGGACCCATTCACCATGTGTGGTGAATGAGTCCTATCTGGCCCCTATTTTGACCCTTCAGTGGGAAAAAGTGAAATTTAAAGTTTATTTTCACTACATGTCAGCCTATAATGAAGTATAATCGAGTACTAAGGCACAATTGACTATAAATAAGTGTTTTTACCCTCATTTTTACATCTTATCTCATCTATCCATCTCTTTCATCAATCTAAGCATCCATTCTTCATTTATCTTCTATCACAAGTCAAGGAAACTAGGGCTTTCTCATTGCAAGTCTTCAATTGAGTTTCTAAGGACATTCAAGAGATAAATCTTCATGTAATGTTACAAACCAACAAGATTAAATCATGATAAGGTAATCACTTCAATTTTTCATGCTTCATTCCTTTATTTCATCATTTTGGTTTAATTACCTAAATGGGGTTTGACCAAGGCAAACCCCTATACCTTTAATAATCAACAATTTCTCTTTCTTGTGTTGTTTTTTTGTATATTTAGGACTCTTGGAAGCTTAAGAATCATTGAAGATGACATTTCAAATTAATCCAAGTCATAATCCTATCATTCAAGTCAAATCATGAACAAAAAGTTACTTTCAGACCCGAATCTGGCAGTTTCAGAAGTAGAGACTTGTTGGAGACAGAAGTACTGATCTAACTCCACAGAATCTTCCTCTTATTTTCCAAATTCCTGTAGGTGGATTTTTTCACCACCCATGGTGAATGAGTCCCATATATATTCCTGGAGAGTGAATTTCTCATATTCCAGCTCTTGGCAATCATAAACAGGTTTCTAGAAGATTTTAGCAGAAGCAGGACTGATTCGCCATGCATGGCGAATGAGTCCTAGTGGTCATCAAAAAAAGTTTCAAAGAAATTATAGAACCTTCCAGTGACTTCATTATACCTCTAGGTGCGCTCTGTTCAATCCCATTAAATTTTGTTTTCATTCATCTAAGTTTCTAGTTCATTATTGCAATACACAATGTGTTTTCAAAAATGGCTTAAATTGCACTTTTGCATCCATTTTAAATCATCTTAATCAGTCAATTGCATTAATTTTAGTTCATTTACATCATATTACATCCTAATTTTAATGTGCATAAGCATTTTAGGAGCACAAATCTCTCTCTTTGTATGTGGAAAACCCTAGGAAGAGACCCAAGCATTTTGGGTTCCTAAAATCTATGTCACATTTTGGTAAACCCACATTTCAAACACTTTCTTATCTTATTTGGAGTCTTTCATCATGGATCTAGCCTGCATTAGGGCTTGCATGATTAATTTGCATGTTAGGTATTAAATTTTTCCTTCATAAAAATGCATAATAGGTTGCATTGTTGCATCTTTAATCATTGAAAAGTTCTAAAATTCTACATCCTTAACTTAGGTTTACATCTTAGCATTCTAAAAAATTTAAAATCAAACAATTTTTTTTTTAATTTTTTGAAAAAATTCCATACTGGGACTCATTCGCCACCCTGGGTGAATCGGTCCCTTTTGACCCCTAAAACAATAGTGTCTCAAACTCATAAATTTGTTTCTAGGCTTCTGTTTGGTGTCTTAACCTATGTATATTAGTCAGTTGCATTTTTGTAGCATGCATTTCACTAGGTCTCACTTAAAATAGCTTATTTCATGCATTATTTCATTCTTCATTGGTGTATAGTATAATTTAAATATTCCCTTTGTTTCATATTTGAAAATTGAATTTCATTACATTGCACTTCATTTACTCTTTGTAGAACATGTTCTTTAAGTGTGCCTTTGATTGGATTAAACATGGATTTTATAAGCATAACACTCCCTCTTATGAGTTTGATGACAATTATGAGGAACATTGCATAGACCAAAACATTACAATATCCATTGGTGTGAATGGAAGTGTAGACAATCATAACACACATACTTTCTCTTCTCCCACTACCTCTCCTATTAGTGACGAAGGTATTTTGGTGAAATAAGTTACAAGCATTGAGAGTGTTGATTGTCCATTTTCTTATTCCCCTTCAGAGGATGTTAAGAGGATGTTAGAAAACAACACGATGGAAGCATAGAAACATTCTTGAATACCACCTTACCTAATCTCTACTTATCTCACAACACTTCCCCTATTTGTAACAATAATTTCATGAATTATTCTGACCAACACATTTGTGAGGAGAATATGTTGGTATCAAGACATCCAATGATTGGGAATTCTAGCATTATCTCTGACCTTGCTAATGTTCTCAAAAATTGGAAGGCTCTACTTGAACAAGAAGATCCAATCATTAACACAGATGAAAATCCTATTTTTCCTCCCCTTCATGACTCCCCTATTTCTGATGACACTTTGACATGTGATACAACTCTTGATGGTCACCTTTTTCAAAGATCTCCTACTAAGGTAGATACTTTGAACCAAGACAATGAGATTATGGATAGCAATCAACTTTCCCCTCTTTTAATATCTTTCCCATTAGTGAAGATGATATTATGGTGTTACACAATCTAATCCATCAAAATCATGAGAATTTTATATAAAAACATAATCCAACCATTAATAACTCCCTTAGTTGTGACAAATTTATGTTGGAAGAACCAAACCTTAATTATCACGAACATGAGTTTTGTTGTTCTCCTACAAAATTTCCTTCTAGGGACGATATTATGATACACGACACTGATAGCATGCCCTTTGGAGACAATGAAGACTCTCACTTGTTAAGGGATGTTAACAATATACACTAAACCTAAACTTACCCTTTACCCACCTTCGCATCCACTTCATCCTTCCAATAAGCCTAAGCTTACCCTTTACCCACCTTCGCGCCTGCTTCATCCTTCTAATAAACCTAAACTTATTCTCTACCCACCCTCACATCCGCTTCATCCCTCTAATCAACCTAACACTAGTGTATCGCATCAATATAGTGATGATACTATTGCTCATACATATAAAACCCAAAATAATCCACAACCACCACAAATAAATTCACCATCATTACCTTTACCTAATCCACATAATGCTCCTCATTACCTCCCACCCAAAAAGGAGTATGATCTTGTGGAACTATTAAAGAATACTCCTGCAAAAATTTCCCCTTGGAATTTACTTCAAACATCACCAAGTTACAACACCACTCTTTGCAACACTTTACAACAAATAAAAATCTCTTTTGGAACCACTTCGAATGATGTGGAAGCTCTGGTTCAAAAACATAGTCTCGATATTACTTTTCATCAACATGATCTCCCTCCTTTGGAATTATGAAAAAAAAGTGAGGCTTTCATGATTATTGCTCAATACAAACAGACAAGCATCAAAAGGACTCTTATCAATAATGGTTCCACTCTTAATGTATGTGGTTTGAGTCTCCTTGATCACTTAGAATTCAATAGATCACAAATCATACCCGATTCTGTCTCTATTCAAGGATTTGACAATACAACAAAGCAACCAATCAGTGTAATTGTTAGAAACCAAGATCTGAAATGCAAACCAAAAAATCCTTCCATAGAAGAGAAAATCAAAAAAAGCAGAAGCTTTGCAAAAAGATGTGCAAAATATTATTATTCAGAAGTACAATAATTACAAGAGATAATTTTCTTTATAAAAGCAAGTATGCATAACCCTAATCTTATCTTGAGCAAAAAGATAGCTCATCAAGATAAGGATAACAACCTATAACCTAGGAATTAAATAATGCCTAAGTAAACTTATGCAAGTGTAATTAAATATTAATTACACTAATAATAATCACTAAATACCTATTACAAACTCCTATTCATGTCATGCCTTATGAACTCTCATACAATCTTGTTTTAGGCAGACCATGGATTCATGAGATGAATGCAGTCCCTTCAACCCTTCATCGTCTAATGAAATATGTCTATAACAATAAAATTTATCAAGTTGAAGTAGATCTTGAGCCTGAGAGTTGCTTGAACCTTGACAATAGAATTACAAATCCTCTAAACACATTGATTCCCACCTCCAACATAGAAATTGAACATAACGATTAGGAATTTCCATCTAAATTCTTTGGTGTTGATTGGGGATCCTTAGACTTCACACCCTCATTTATGGCCGAACACATACTTACACAAAAGAAAGATGGGAAACCACAAAAACCACCCATCATGACAATGCAAACTCTGGATAACTTTTCAAAAGCATCCACCTCAACCACTTTAGATAACAACACACACTCCACAACAATTCCTAATGAACACAACAATGAACAACCACTTGATTCTAGAACACTTCAAAAGCTTTATGGAAAAGGGTATGACTTCATGAAAAAACTTGGGTATAATGGAAAAGGTTGTGGTGCTTGAGAGAAAGGTATCCACAACACTATATAGCTTGATACACAACAAAAAAATCATGGTCTTGGTTATTGTAATTTGATTGAGATCAATAAGCCTTCACTCAACATCAACAATCTCACACAACACACTCCTAACTCATATTTCACAACTTGTGGTCTTGAACATCACCCTTCATCCAATATGCAACACATGACTACACCTTCGCTTAATGTCAATGTCATCTCCCCAAAAGTTCATTATTTGAATTGATTATATTTTGTATCCTCCTCTAATAAGAAGGATAAAATCTCACAATCTAGTGACACTTGTGAAGGTATGCCATATACTACTAAGCAAGATGTATCTTTGAAACACACCACAAATCCACCTTCTACCATTGATCAAGAGGGTATCTTATTGAGACTCCTCCAAGATAAATTTCTCACTCTCCCTCCTAGAACTCACAAGAAATGCCATGAAAAGACCTCATTTTGCACATATCATAGAGTTCATGGACACTCCACTAATGAATTTAATTCTTTGAGTCATAAAATCCAACATTTTCAGGAGTTTGGTATGCTTTCCGATGTGGGGGCATCTAATTCCTCTAATTTCTCTTGATTTTCACTCTTGCATACACCAATCCTTTTGGCTCACCCTTGTCCTCGTATGTCACTTGTGGTTTCCTCCTTTGATTAATTGTTAACCTTTCATGAATACATAAGAGCAAGCTTGTGATGTGGATGACATGCCTTTAGATTGGCTCGCATATGGCATACTTATTTCTTCATGACGTAGCTTTTCGAAAACATATGAATTGGCATAGGGCTTTCCCAATAAGCTCCCGTGTCTTCTCTTTGTCTACTTTAAAGAAATTTATCGTAGTACAAGTTCTTGTAACTACTTTAAAGTGGGGGCATACATCACCACTCGCATCTCATTGTGTGATTTTCTCTTTCTTGTGATTCCCTCTCTTGGAAGCATTAGGTACAATGTTCCCCAAGATGAGATCTCACAGTTTTCCCTCTCTTGGAAACAAGATGAGATTGTTTGCACTTATCTTCTCTTGGATACATTGAGCATGATGTTCCAAAAGATGATACAATGCACAAACAAAGAAAAATCCCTTTGAACAATCTTTACACTATTTTGCATTAACATTGTCTATAAGTGTCTTGCATATGAAGTTTTGCTTACCTCATAGAGCTCAAACCATCATTTTCTTTTGTGTTACCTTGTTAAAGTTATCAACATGTGTAACTTTAACATGGATGAGTGGGAAGCCCGCCTAGGGGCATTAATTTTCCCCATAGCCACCTTTGTGTTTGTGAGTGCATACCAACTAGCCTATGTATCTTACTTTTTTAGCCTTCTCACCCCGTAGAAGACCTCAAGTTCCATGGCCCAAGAGTCAGTACATATTTTCCATCTCATTCCTTCTTCTTCCTTTCCTTTGTATGATATTGTATCTTGGGGTTTTGACATAAATGTGGATCTCTCTTGAATGGCTACTTTAGTGTGAAGAAGCAAGTTCCTCTCACTAAAGTAGGGGCTAAATGTGTCATAGAAAAAAGTACCCTTTGCTTGGCATGGGATTAATTCATGATAATTGGACTTAATGAGGACCTAATCTAGTGTTGTGAGGCATTTTATGTGTCCACACTAGGTCTTGGACCCTTGCAAATAGAGCAACATTCTTTTAATGACATCTTGTAAAGGTGTTGTAAAGTCTTGTAAAGGACTTTCACACTTTTCTAAACTTAATTAACTTATTTCTCCCTAATTCAACATTTCAAAACATATATTAAGTCCGGCTAGAAAGGGCCTTAGCCCACCTACTATCCAAACTGGTAAGAAAAACCCTAACCCCCTTACTGTCAAAGTTCGTGCTATGCCTAAGTCAGGAAGCCCTTCCCTTAAAACCAGAAGTATTGATAAGAATCCTCCGGCTAAAAACCTTGTCTTATACTCTAAAGATTCTCCTGAATCTGAGGAGTCTGGTGCTAACAACATTGAGCCCTCTGCTAACCCATTGTTGGATAGAAAAGCTAGAACTGGCTCCCCTATTACTCCTAACCCTGCTAATACTTGTTTCAACACTAATAGAGATCCCACTGTGGATGTTTTGGATTTAGCTAGAAATAATGCTAATAACCATTTCAAATTTTTAGAATGGACTTTTCATGAAATTAGCAAGCTAAAGATAAAAAATTGGGCCCTTCAAAGTAAACTGGAAGATTTGGGAGCTAAGGTAGCGGTGATTGATAAGAAAGAGGTGGAATGAAGAGAATACGGTGTCAGAAAAGGTACCCAGTACCATGCTGGCAAGGACAAAAATGTTCAAATTGAGTTGGAGAAAATGAAAAATACTGTCAAAATTATTGCCGAGCAAAATAATTGTATGGCCAGACACAACACCATCATCATCAATGCCATGACTGAGAAATTGGACAAAGCTCATCAGGGGTCCTTGGTGGTTGATCTGGAGGATATCAACGAAAGAAACCAGGAGGAGGATGTTGGCATTTCTAAGAGAACCAGGGCCAATTTGAAGAGGAAGGCTCCTCCCACTCCACAAATGATTCAAACATTTAAGAAGGGTGTTCAAGATATGCAGAACCTCGAGGTTGAGATAGAGTTTGTCCTGAAGACTCTGGGTTAATCGCGGCTAGTTTTTTTGTTGGTATGTTGGCTTTTTTTGTCTGAACTTCCTGGTCTTTTGCAGGTGGCTATGGTTTGTTCTGGTTTTTTCCTTTTGTGCAGCCGGTTGTGTCTGTTGGACTTTTTTGTCCTTATTTTTCTGTTGTAAACTTTGTGGTTTTGGCTCCCTATAAAACCTGTTTTACCCTTTATCAAAAACATTATAAAACATATTTATTTAAATTATTACATCAATTTATAAGATTCTTAATGTGAACTTAATGATAAACTAGTGTTGTAATGTGATTTACAAATTCACATTGGTTCTTGTGATTTTCTAGGCTATGTGGACCTAATCTTAGTGTTCTAAAGTGCATTTAATTACACTTTTACATTGATTTATGTGTCTGAAGCCCTATTCAACATTTACATCATCACTAACATGTCCTATTTTACCCATATTGTGAATCGAGAGGCTTTAATTGATTAAATACCTAAGAAGATATCAATTTAAACCTTATTTCCTATCCCATTAGCTTCGTAGGTCTTGGAATGGTCCATATGGGACCAATTCACTAGGAATGGAGAATGAGTCCCATCCTGGTGGTACCCATTTTCCATGTCTGGCAAATGAGTCCTATTTGGCCCCTATTTTGACCCTTGGGCGGGAAAAAGTGAAATTTAAAGTTTGTTTTCACTACATGTTGGCCTGTGATGAAGTATAATCGGGTACTAAGGAAAAATTGGCTATAAATAAGTGTTTTTACACTCATTTTTACATCTTATCTCATCTACCCATCACTTTCATCAATCCAAGAATCCATTCTTTATTTATCTTCTATCACAAGTCAAGCAAACTAGGGCTTTCTCATTGCAAGTCTTCAATTGAGCTTCTAAGGAAATTCAAGAGCTAAATCTGCATGTAATGTTGTAGACCAACAAGATCAGATCATTATGATAAGGAAATCACTTCCATTTTTCATGCTTCATTCCTTTATTTCATCATTTTGGTTTAATTACCTAAATGGGGTTTGAACAAGGCAAACCCCTATGCCTTTAATAATCAACAATTTCTATTTTTTTCTTTTTCTTTTTTGTAGATTTAGGACTCTTGGAAGCTTAAGAATCATTTAATATTACATTTCAAAGTCATCCAAGTCATCCTCCTATCATTCAATTCAAATCATCAACAAAAAGTTACTTTCAGACCCAAATCTGGCAATTTCTAAAGTAGGCTTGTAGGAGATAAAAGTACACATCTAAATCCACAGAACCTTCCTCTGATTTTCCAGATTATTGTAGGTGGATTTATTCACCACCCATGGTGAATGAGTCCCATATATAGGCCTGAGATGTGAATTTCTTAGATTTCAGTTGTCGGCAGTCAGAAATAGGACAGATTCGCCATGCATGGCCAATGAGTCCCAGTGGTCATCAATAGAAGTTTCAAAGACATTCTAAAACCTTCCAATGATTTAATTCTACCTCCAAGTGCACTCTATACAATCTAATTAAATTTTTTTTTCATTCATCTAAGTTTCTAGTCCAATGTTGCAATACACAATGTGTTTGCAAACATGGCTTAAATTTCACTTTTACATCCATTTTATATCATTTTAATAAGTCAATTGAATTTATTTTAGTTAATTTACCTCATATCACATTGCACACATCCTAATTTGAATGTGCATAAGCATTTTAGGAGCCCAAATCTCTCTCTTTCTAGGTGGAAAACCCTAGGAAGGGACCCAAGCATTTTGGGTTCCTAAAATCTATGTCACACCTTCATGGAAAAAAAGTTATGTGTTATATGGTGAGAGTCACTCCTTAAAAATGGTGTTTACTGAAAAAAAATTGAAGGAGATGGAAAAACAAGTGCAATCTGATTCCAAAAAATTTCAAAAAAATATATTTAGAATCTAGAGGAAAAATTTCACAAATCACTAGTTTGCATCGTCTTCAAATTCCTCATAGTTTAGCCGCTATAGGTGTCAAAAGTGAAGATTTAGTTAGAAAAAAATAGTTTAGTGTCCAGTTTGGCCAAAAATTGTAAACTAGTATTGTGGGATCACCCCATACTATCCACAATCCAATGGACAAGCTAAAAGCACTAATAAGAGTTTCAAAAAAATCCTAAAGGATACTGTTAACAAACATCATAAGGATTGGCATACGCGGTTACATTATGCACTTTGGGCTTATCAAACAAGTGTTAGGTTATCTATGAGAACTACACCCTATAACCTTGTTTATGGTACCAAAGCAATCATGCCCTTAGAGCTAGAAATTCCTACCCTACGAATTTCTCTACAAGACCTTATTGATGATACCACTTGTAAAGAACAAAGATTGTACCAGCTTGAGATCCTCGATGAGAATCACATCAACACTCTTGAGCATCTCCAAGATTATATTAAACAATTACAGTGAAACCACCATAATCAAGTCATTCCTCGGTCATTTAGTAAGGGCAATTTAATTCTCTATGAGAATCAACACAATAATCATCTTGATTACAAATAAAAATGTAAATTTAGCCCTAATTGGTTGGTACCTTACATAATCAATACTAGTTATGGGTCTGGCACTTACGTATTGGGTATGTGTAAGATTATCATGGAAAAAACAGGCCCTTAAGTGGCAATGAAAATTCAGAAAAATAAGAGTTAGGCAACTTGACATAAAAATTTGAATAAGTTATCTATATTATTTCAAAAATATGTAAAAATAGAATCTGTGCAAAATTGAATGTAGTTTCTAAACTACTAAGTTTATTTTATTTTTTTTAAATTCTATTTGGTGAACAATTGAAATTTCAATGCAGTAGTACTTAAATTTCAGGGGAAAAATAAGAAGTAGGTGTCTGTCTGACCACCCTAACCACAATAAAATTATAATATTTTTTTATAAGATTTTAGATATAAGTAGAGGACTCATGTCTGAATGTGATGCATATTTTTTGTAATTTTTTTCCAAGTAAATAATTAATTATGATTTTTTTATTACAACTTAAAAAAAAAAAAATACTTGTATGTCCTAATTCACCTTTTAACTTGGTCAAAACTTCATAAAATTCAATTTTATTTTTTAATCCTATAGTATGCAAAACATGAATGACGATATTTTGATTCAAAAATATAATACCTCTTTGAAAGTTATAGATTTTTTTCTAATCAACCTATAAATCGTGACCTTTATTCATAATTCTAATAGAAAATGAATAATAATTATTTATTAAATTCAAAGTAAAGAATAATTTATATTGGTGGAAAGTTGAGAGTCTCCTCTACAAACCCTTTCATTCCCATCACCTTTGGCTAAAAATAAAGTCGTCAGCCACATGGATGAAGTCTAAAGAAACAAGGTGAGTTGTCAAACATGTTTTTTGCGTTGACTTCTTAGGATTGGTATGTCCAAGCCAAATACCAAAGCAAGCCCAAGGCTAATCCCAAGGCAATAAATTCCTTGTTAGAAATATCGGATATCCATTTCAAAGTGGATATCCATTTTGAATCGGATATCCATTTTGAATCGGATATCCGATTTGGTTTATATATGA
>VDFB02004800.1:1208854-1262322 GCA_007258455.2 Sequoia sempervirens | reverse complement strand
CTACCATTAACCCTTAGGTCTATGTGTACACAAATTGGATATCCGATTCAAATCGGATATCCAATTTGAAGAACTAAAATCATACCATTGGAAAACATTGTAAATTTTTAGAATGAATCGGATATCAGATTATAACAGATATCATATTTGTGGGCCATAGAAAATCCCCATGTGGGTCGTTTTGTGCATTCCAACGGACCCTACATTCTGTTTATAGGCGACAAACACACGGTTTCAGATAGGAAGGGACAAAGATCAACTTTTTGAAGCATCTTCTATTGAAATTTGTCATAAGGAATGATTTTTTAGCATCTTTTATGAAGTATAATGGGGAGCAGTAGTCATCGGAAGCAAAAATGTAAGAGAGCTTACAAAAGAAGAAATTGAAGCATATAGACAAAAAGATAGAGGAATTCATAGGAAGAGAAGACAAGGTATGTTAAATATTGGTGAACCTAACCCCTATGGTCTTTCAAGTGAAGAAGAAATTGAAGATGTTCAAGGTGAAAATATTCAAGGTGAAAATGTTGGAATTGAATATGTTGAACATGATATTCAAATTAGGAATGAAATTATTGAAATTGATAATGAAAATGTTGGATTTGAAGATGTTGAACATGATATTGAAATTGATAATGAAAATGTTCAAGGTGAAAATGTTGGATTTGAAGATGTTGAACATGATATTGACATTGGGAATGAAATTATTCAAATTGATATTGAAAATGTTCAAGGTGAAAATGTTGGAAATGAAGATTTTGAACATAATATTGAAGCAAGTGTAAATTATGTTTCACCAAATTACATGAGAAATGAAAAACCTTGTATGGAAGAAAGACATATTCCAATTTCAAGACCCTCAAGAACCCCTAAATGGTTACTTGAATTTGATGAGAATATTATAAACAATTTTGAAGGCAAGAGGTCAACACGAACTGTTTGGTTGTTGGCTAGAAGACTTTTCAACCAATATTTTAGTGATAAGGCATTGACTGAGCAATGCCACTTTTTGTACAATTGCTAAAGATGCAAAAGATGAGACCTTTGCTAGCTAAATTGAAGATTCATGTGAACAAGAAGACTGAAAAAAATTCTATTATTGTCAAAAATCTTTTTAATGCTCTCAAGTCTATTGGAAAAAGTAACAAGGAAAAGGATAAGAGAGCTTCTCGGAGAGTCATTACAACTGCCCTAGTAAGCCATCAATTGAAAAAGGCTCGCTTTATGAGACAAACTTGTATTGATTTTGACATAAATCGTAAAAATTTGGATAGAGCACTTGCAAGAAGAGAAATAATGGATTATCCTCTTGAAAATGATACATGGGCTTTTTCCGGGAGGCTTCAATGTGTTCACAAGAAGCTAACCGATAATGTAAAGCAGGTAATTCAACAATTTTGGCATGATAACTCTAGAGTATCACCCAATGGAAAGGATGTTTTAAAGTTAATAATTGGCAATCAAGACCATACACCACATCCTAAACATTTATTGGAATCAAGCCAAACAATGTTGTTCAAAAAATTTATTGAAACACATAAAAATATGGAAATCTCTCAAAGGACTTTTGAGGGTTTGAAGCCATTTTATTGTGTGCCTCTTAAGATTCGTAATACTTGTTGTTGCAAATACCATGTGGAGTTTTCAATGTACCATGAGCTATTATGCTATATTCGTTCTACTTTGCATACTAATGAAATGTTGCAGGAGTGTGGTGCAATGCATCTTCCAAAATCATCAAGGGATTTGCTAGATCTATTTTTATGTTCTAGAGATGATTGTTTAAATGCAAAGTGCTCACAATGTGGTGGCTTGTCAAAGTTTGTTCAATGTTTTCATGAGAGTTTTGAACATGAATTTGGAAAGAAGCTTGTTGAGAAAAAGAGATATGAGATAGTCAAATATACTTTGCAAAGCGGAGGTGAAGGTTCTAGATGTGAGTTGGTTACAAAAGAATGCAGTGTTGCTGATTTTATTTTAGATTTTAAGGAAAATATTTTCTACAAGTATGCAAGGCATAGTCATAGGTCTCAGTGGTTGGATCAACAATTTAGGATGTGTAAGGACTCTTTTTTTATTGGCACTATTATATTAGTGGTTGACTTTGCAGAAAACTACACATTGCAACCACAAAATGAGGGTACAATCTGGAGTAGTACAATTTCATTCGGTGCTATTTTTGTCCACATAACATTTAAGACATGCATGATAGTGGAAGGGAGGATCGAAGATAATTAGAAGTATCAGAACATATGGTGATATTGATAGATCTCACTAGATGCAGTATGTCAACATTGTTTCAAGAATTTTTTCCAGTTTCTTGCCGGAGCATGTGATATAACATTGGGCGACATCTAATTTGGTCGGAATAATTGCCGCGAGTCAATTCAAAGATGCTCGTATGTTTTATTGGTTGATTAGAATAGAAGGGGTCTACCTCATATTTGGAATTTTTTTTAAGCTGGACATGGGAAAGGGGAGCATGGTGGAGCAGGTGCATGCATAAAGAGAGCTCTAGTTAAGGAGCAATTGAAGATTTCAGGAGAAAAATTCAGCGATGCACATTCTATAGTTGATTGGTGTAGTTCAACATTGTCATAGGGAGGGACACTTGATTCCAGCAGTCGCGTGGAATTCTTTGATTCATTTATGAGGTACAATGGAGGTAGGTGGAGTGTCATACAATCAAAAGATTCTTCAAAGATGCATTCATTTTGAAGCTCAAATGCTGAGCACATGGACCATTTGGACACGAGATGGCTTGTTTTTTGTCGAGTTGTATTCAGTGTGAGTGGGATCAATGCGAGTGAAGTGAGTGGGTGGATACATGGGTACCACAGTATCTAACTCCTTTATCTCAAACAATATCCATGAAAAATGACACAATGGAAAGTTCAATTGATTACAACTTGCTTAAATAAGATCTACTACAACTAGGACATATTTTTGCAGTTGTTGCACCGCAGGGAAATGAAGAGAGATCAGACTATTGTTTGGCTCGATGTGTGCGGGTAAAACATAAGCTAACACAACTGATGGAAGATGATGATGGTTTCATGTATCCTACAGGTTCAGTTGTGGTTGCAGGAACTTGGTTGCGAACATACACGATTAGAAAGAATGGCATACTTGCATTTGAAGACTATGAGAAACACAAAACCATTCTCATGTATTCTCACCTTGTTATAGCAATAAATGTTAAGTTGTTGAAGTATCATGCCAAACCAAAGACAAAACAACTATGGACACTTAGTAATGTTGATCATAAAGTAATATTGGATACTCTTAAGCAAAGAGATGACCCTTCAGGCACACTTGAATAGCATTTTCAAGAATGGAAGGTAGAATCCTTATGTTCATTATGATTAACTTCATTAGTGTTCTTTATTTAATACTGATATTTTATATACTATTGCAATGCAAGTGTCTTTAATAGTGATATTTTGTATGCACTTTTGCGATATTTTTGGCAAGATTGATCATGGACCTGTTGCAACAATAGCCAGCTCTGATCCTTTCGAAGAGGTATGCATCTTTTATAGTTTGCATCACTAGCTAATCATCATTCAAGTTGTTTAGATTAATATAGATACGTTATTCTAAGAATATTTTCTATTGTGACAATATAGATTTCTCATTTTCCCACTTTTGCGATATTCTTGGCATGATTGATCATGGACCTACTACAACAATATCTAGCTTCGATCCTTTCGAAGAGGTATGCGTGTTTTATAGTTTGCATCACCAACTCATCATCATTCAGGTTGTTTAGATTAATATAGATATGTTAGTCTAACATCTTTTCTATTGTGACAATATATATTTCTCATTTTCCCACTTTTGAGATATTCCTGGCATGATTGATCATGGACTTACTACAACAATATCCAACTTTGATCCTTTCAGAGAGGTATGCAATAGATTACAACAATATAGATTGGTTATTCTAAGTGTCTTTTATAGTTTACATTACCATCTCATCATATTTTGTGTCATTTAAAATAATATAGATTGGTTATTATAAGCTACCTTGATGGTTTGTACAGGTGATTGTCAGTGCAGGTTGTGCCCTAAATGCCTCTAATAGGAAAATTTTGTAAAATTTGAATTCTCAAATTGGAAACAATGTAAAATGGTCATAATTGTGTATGGGCATAATCTATACCCAGTGATGTTTTTTGAAATATAGGTCAAATTTCTAGCATTGTATAAAGGGTATGTTTAAAATGTAAAGGGCCTGTATTTTGGAAACTCATACATTTTGTAAAGGGGTCTATTTTTGTACTTAATCGAGCTACAACCGAAGGTTTTCTTCCTGGTTCTTTCCTGTCAGTACACTCGTTTGAACCAGGTTTTGTAATATTTCCCATTTATATATAATAAATTATAGTGGTTTGCAAATTTTTCTCCTCAAACCCAATTCTTTAATTCACAAGGGTGACCTCATAGTCACAAACCTATTCCCTTTCATTTTAAAATTCAAAATTCAAACTTTTCACTAAGTGGTGTAATTCACCCACTTTGAGTTGACTAAGCACATGTTTGGCACAATTTGATGATATATGCTAGCATTAATAACATACAATATATTCATTATAATCATGAAAACATTCATTTATCTTATAGAATTGGAGCAATTAATAGTGAGACATTTTGATTCAATGCAATAAAAATGAGTAACAAATTTCTAAATACCACCAAATCCCTAGATATTCAAGAGTAGATGCAAAGATAGACATTCATACCCTTATAAACCCTTAATTATCCAATACCCCTATCAACCCTTAATTATGTTAGGTTTATTGTGTTTGATTGATTGGATTTTATACATTCTTGTACCTCATTGACACATTTTTCTATTAGGTTTTTCATTTTTTATGTTAAGATATAGTAAATTATATTCACTTGCAATTTGAAGTGTAAATCTCTTGTATTGTTAGAATGAGTACTTGAATGATCATGAGGTGTTGAGGGAAATATTGTTTTCATTAGTATTCTTTGGAATGCTTTGGATATTGTAATGGCATTGAATAAAGAAGGTCATCAATGGGAGTCACACAATCGTTTCCATCAATGAAATTGACCATCTCTCACATGTAATGCTTGGGAGTTACATTGGGAGAAGTGGATCATCTTTCCATAATGTTATGGGTTCCTACTTAGTTGATATGTTCATGGTTGAGGGCTATCTTGAGTGCTATCATAATTACACATTGGGGTGGTTCATGGTTTTAAACTATCAAGAATGGTTTTGGTGGCAATTAGTTTGGGGAAACCACTTACATGGTTTTATCTTCCCATTGCTTTGTATAAAAAATTTATGTAGAAACTTTATTACATGTATTGACATTATTTCAAGAGTGGAAGGCATGGAGAACTGGGTTTTGAAATAAAATGAAGAGTTAAAGGTCCAAAAATGGTGGTTTTTTTCACTTCAAAATAAAAAAATTTACCCTATGGTTTGCAAAAATATTTGAGATACCTGAATTTTCTTTGTTTTCTAAGCATATTGGGGCCTAAATAAAGGTTTCTACGGTGGTGGAAAAGTCTGAAAGGTTGTGGAAGTGCTACATCCAATAAACCCTCAAGAATTACACTAAAAACAAGGGTTTTTTTATTTGATGGTTACAAGTCTGTACAAATGGAATCCAGTTGCTGAATCTTTATTTTCTTGGAAATTTATTTGCTACCCCAAGGTTTTAGGGGTCTGTGTGGTGTTTGAAGGTATGTTGCTTTGCATTTTTGGGCTAATTGAGTAGCATGTTCAAGGGTGAATGTATAGGAAGTCAACACTGGTCCAAAGGAGTATATGTTGTTTCTCATATATGTTGTGTAACTTGGATATGGGTGTTTGAATCAGTTATGTGTTCGATTGGTGTTTTGGAAAATTGTGGAGTAATTGGACAAAAAAATAGTTTCTCACTATTACAAGGGTTTAAGGGGGTTAAAGAGGGAAATTTGTATTTAGATGCTTGTCAAGTTTTAAGGGAGTTTTGGACTATCCAAAGAGGTCAGAATAATCTTGTTAGATGCCTCAAATAAGCAGGTTGCAAAGAGTTTGTGATTGTGCCCTTGTGTCTACATCAAATTTTCACCTAATTTGACTCGGTCCAATGTAGCTCAGAGTGATTCGACGTATTTGGGTGCAAGAGATGACCATCCCTAGTGTAAATGTACCCATTCGGACATGTTGGAACAGTTTGTTTGGTCGTACGAGCTGCAGAGTGAAAGTTGCACCACTTTGCAACTTTACACTACTTGCATCTGGCAACTTTTCCCTCCACTGAAAAGTCATCACCACAGGAAAATGCCTCCAAGATAGCAAAAACCGAGAGAGGTTTTTGTAGATGGTCCCAACATGATCCCATAACCTTAGACGGAGAGTCTGTAAGCATCACGATCTTTGAGAAATAGACCTTCAAAGATTGCTACCTTTAAGCACTTTGGACTCTTTAAGGGAAATCGTCGGTCCAATGTAGCTCAGAGTGATTCAGCGTATTTGGGTGCAAGAGAGGACCATCCCTAGCATAAACGTACCCATCTAGACATGTTGGAATAGTATGTTTGGTCGTACGAGTTGCGAAATGAAAGTTGTACCACTTTGCAACTTTACACTGCTTGCATCTGGCAACTTTTCCCTCCACTGAAAAGTCACCACCACAGGAAAATACCTCTGAGATAGCAAACACCAAGAGAGGTTTTTGTAGCTGGTCCCAACACAATCGCATAGCCTTGGACGGAGAGTCTGTAAGCATCACGGTCTCTGATAAATAGACCTTCAAAGATTGTTGCCTTTTAGCACTTTGGACTCTTAAGGGAAATCGTCGGTCCAATGTAGCTCGGAGTGATTTGGCGTATTTGGGTGCAAGAGAGGACCATCCCTAGCGTAAACGTACCCATATAGATGTGTTCGAACAGTCTATTTGGTCGTACGAGCTGCGGAATGAAAGTTGCACCACTTTGCAACTTTACACTGCTTGCATCTGGCAACTTTTCCCTCCACTGAAAAGTCACCACCACAGGAAAATTCCTCCAAGATAGCAAAAACTGAGAGAGTTTTTTGTAGATGGTCCCAACACGATCCCATAGCCTCAGATGGAGAGTCTGTAAGCATCACGGTCTCCAAGAAATAGACCTTCAAAGATTGCTGCATTTTAGCACTTTGGACTCTTAAGGGAAAACACTGGTCCAATGTAGCTTGGAGTGATTCGACATATTTGGGTGCAAGAGATGACCATTCCTAGCGTAAATGTACCCATCTAGATGTGTTCGAATAGTTCATTTGGTCGTACAAGCTGCAGAATGAAAGTTGCACCACTTTGCAACTTTACACTGCTTGCATCTGGCAACTTTTCCCTCGACTAAAAAGTCACCACCACAAGAAAACACCTCCGAGATAGCAAAAACCGATAGGGGTTTTTGTAGATGGTCCCAACATGATCCCATAACCTCGAATGGAGAGTCTATAAGCATCATGGTCTTCGAGAAATAGACCTTATTGCTGCCTTTTAGCAGTTTGGACTCTTAAGGGAAATTGTCGACCCAATGTAGCTCGGAGTGATTCGGTGTATTTGGGTGTAAGAGAGGACCGTCCCTAGCGTAAACGTATCCATCCAGACGTGTTTGAATAGTCTTTTTGGTCGTACGAGCTGCGGAATGAAAGTTGCACCACTTTGCAACTTTACACTGCTTTCATCTGGCAACTTTTCCCTCCACTAAAAAGTCACCACCACAGGAAAACGCCTACAAGATAGCAAAAACTGAGAGAGGTTTTTGTAGATGGTCTCGACACAATCCCATAGCCTCAAACGAAGAGTTTGTAAGCATCACAGTCTCCGATAAATAGACCCTCAAATATTGATGTATTTTAGCACTTTGGACTCTTAAGGGAAATCGTCAATCCAATGTAGCTCGGAGTGATTCGGCGTATTTGGCTGCAAGAGAGGACCATCCCTAGCGTAAACATACCCATCTAGATGTGTTTGAACAGTCCATTTTGTCGTACGAGCTACGGAATGAAAGTTGCACCACTTTGCAACTTTACACTACTTGCATCTGGCAACTTTTCCCTCCACTAAAAAAGTCACCACCACAGGAAAACACCTCTGAGATAGCAAAAACTGAGAGAGGTTTTTGTAGATGGTCGCAACACAATCCCATAGCCTCAGATAGATATTCTGTAGCATCACGGTCTTCGAGAAATAGACCTTCAAAGATTGTTTCCTTTTAGCACTTTGGACTCTTTAAGGGAAATCATCGGTCCAATGTAGCTCGAAGTGATTCAGTGTATTTGGGTGCAAGATAGAACCATCCCTAGCGTAAACGTACCCATCCGGACATGTTGGAACAGTCCATTTGGTCGTACGAGCTGCGGAATGAAAGTTGCACCACTTTGCAACTTTACACTGCTTGCATCTAGCACCTTTTCCCTCCACTGAAAAGTCATCACCACAGGAAAACGCCTCTGAGATAGCAAAAACTGAGAGATTTTTTTGTAGATGGTCCCAACATGATCCCACAGCCTCAGACGGAGAGTCTGTAAGCATCATGGTCTCCGAGAAATAGACCTTCCAAGATTGCTGCTTTTTAGCACTTTGGACTCTTAAGGGAAATCGTCGGTTTGATGTAGCTCAGAGTGATTCGACGTATTTGAGTGCAAGAGAGGACCATCTCTAGTGTAAACGTACCCATCCAGATGTGTCCAAACAATCTGTTTGGTCGTACGAGCTGTGGAATGAAAGTTGCACCACTTTGCAACTTTACACTGCTTGCATCTGGCAACTTTTCCCTCCACTAAAAACTCACCACCACAAGAAAACGCCTCTGAGATAGCAAAAACTGAGAGAGGTTTTTTTATATGGTCCCAACACGATCCCATAGCCTTAGACGAAGATTTTGTAAGCATCATGGTCTCCGAGAAATAGACCTTCAAAGATTGCTGCCTTTTAGCACTTTGGACTCTTAAGGGAAATCACCGATCCAATGTAGCTCGGAGTGATTCGGCGTATTTGGGTGCAAAAGAGGATCATCCCTAGTGTAAACGTACCCATCTAGACATGTTTGAATAGTTCGTTTGGTCGTACGAGTTGTAGAATGAAAGTTGCACCACTTTGCACTGCTTGCATCTGGCAACTTTTCCCTCCACTAAAAAGTCACCACCACAGGAAAACACCTCCGAGATAGCAAAAAATGAGAGAGGTTTTTGTAGATGGTCACAATATGATCCCATAACCTCAGACATAGATTACGTAAGCATCACGGTCTTCGAGAAATAGACCTTCAAAGATTGTTGCCTTTTAGCACTTTGGACTCTTAAGGGAAATCGTCAGTCCAATGTAGCTCGGAGTGATTCGACATATTTGGGTGCAAGAGAGGACCATCCCTACCGTAAATGTACCGATCCAGATGTGTTGGAACAGTTTGTTTGGTCGTACGAGCTATGGAGTGAAAGTTGCACCACTTTGCAACTTTACATTGCGTGCATCTGGCAACTTTTCTCTCCACTAAAAATTCATCACCACAAGAAAACGCCTTCGAGATAGAAAAAACTGAGAGAGGGTTTTGTAGATTGTCCCAACACAATCCCATAGCCTTAGATGAAGAGTCTATAAGAATCACAGTCTCCGAGAAATAGACCTTCAAAGATTGTTGTCTTTTAGCACTTTGGACTCTTAAGGGAAACTAGTGGGCAACATAGTTAACTTCTTCACAAACTTGGTTTCAAGTAATTTCATTCTTTTTTGTGCATTTAAAATGGATTTTTATGCCTTCCACCTTAAAATTGACCTTTAAATAACTTCAGACACCTTAACTACCCTAAAATTGACCTCTCAATCACTTCAAACACATATATTAAGCTACCACTCTCAAGACCAATGTAACAATGATACAAAATAATGCTTTGAGTTTGAAAGATGGGTCACTTTCCTACTTTGGGTGGGATTTCAGACTCTCTAATACTATCATGCATTTCTTTCATTCCTTGTGCCTCCACCTCCCACTTCCTTCTCTTGTGGGCCTTTGAAATTTTTCCTTTCCATTTGCATAACACCCTAATACCTTGACCACCACTTCTCAAACCATACATTCCTCTTTGGATCTTTGGGCCTTTTGATGATGTCTTATGTTTGTAAAAGAGCCAATGGGGTATCCTAATCCTCAAACCCCTAGATCCCCATTGTCTTGTGTCCTAACACCTAAGAATCCCATCGCCTAAACCCTTGATGTTGGACCTTGGGATAATTATTTTCTTGAACTTAAAGCAATCATTTCCCTAGATCTCCACACTCAAGCATGCACTTTCACAAAACCTCACCATTTGAATGGACTCCACCCATGACCACGACTAACCAAGAATGCAATTAATGAGCCCAAATTTGAATGTGAGAAAATGGCAAGAAACTTTGGACCCATGTTAGGCCTTCAACCTCTATATAAGGAATAAAACTTCATTAGTTTGGATAATCTTTGGACATCATCTCAACAAATCCAAAATTGCAAAGTTAGACACTTGTGTTCACTTGTTGAATCTAAGGACAAAAACCCTTAGGTTATGGAGATTTTTCGACGAAACCCCATTGGTTTCCTAGAGTTTGGAGGATGAAACTCGTTTGGATTTGTGAGAGAAATTTCACACAAAGGTTACATCTGTACACCAAGCATAGTGGATTTCATATTCAGGCATTTCAGCATCCCAATATTTTTTAAAAAAAAAAACTGATCATTGTAATCTTGGTTATGAGCAAGAATTTTTATAATAATATTATTCTCGCTATATTACACCTTATTTAAGTATGGTAAAATGTTCTCATCCTATGACATAATTCTTGAATTGCTTTAATCAGTTCTGACAAGTCATGACCTCTTTATTGGGAAGGTTGTAACTCCCCCATTCATTCAGACAACCAGATGTATGTTTGTTGACAATATCAAATAAAACCTCCAGCCAGGGTCTGCTAGTGTAGGGAGAAGCAATGCATGAAATTTTCTTTTTGATTTGGGCTAAATGTGATTAGGACATCCCTGACAGGGTTGTATCAAAGCCCAAGAGAGAGATATGTTGAGGAAGAAAATAGAGAAATTATAGTGAAAATGTGCATTAGCATGTCTCATTTTATTTATAGAAGAAAGTACAGTGCACAACAATCAAGCAAAAGCTAAAATCCATCTATGAAATAAATTACTCACTATCAAAACTAACCTTCAAATTAAAGAAGAATTTAAGAAGCATATTTTCATATAACTTCTTCAAATGTATTTAAATTATTGTACAAGGAACATAAAATATTAGAGATGCACTTTCCAAGCAATGTTGTTTTCCTATCGGTTTATGTAAAACATAATTATTGTGGGGATTCTACTTAAGATTCAATTAATCAAGGAAATCAGAAATGTTTTGGAGTTTTGTTCTACCAATGCAATTATTTTCTATACTAGCCATTATGGAGAAGCGGTTTATACAAATTTTCTTTGTGAAAAATACATTGTGATTAAATTATTTGTTTAAAAGTTATGTCTTGCTTTTTATTTTCTAAAAGAATCCATATTTAGATGGTGTTGTAGTCAGATAAACATCTATTTTTCATAGAGCTCACAACTTTTAATAGTATTCTTTTCCTAAATTTCTAGGTCAAAGTGCATGATGATGTCATTTCATGCCTGCAAATAATTGAATCTTCTAGTCAACAAATGGTCACATCTTGGGATGGAATGATTAAAATATGGAACATTGATGAAGGTAGAGGTAGTTGGGCAACAACTTTTGGCTCATCTAAGAAGACACAAAGTTCTAGTAAGTATATGAAGAATGGTCATATGATATATTATTAGTATTCATATGGGAGTCTAGCCATATTAATTTTTTGAAAAAGGTGAATTTATGTCATATAAAAAAATTGATGGTTACAAATGGACCACCAAATTTACTAAGGCATGGGAAAGTTGACAAAGAAGAAAATCAGATGGTGTAGGGTTAATCATATGAGTATCTAGTTGTTACTTATGCAATGTGAAATAATGCTTTGATTTTGAAAGATATGCAATGCAATGTAATCAACAATATGAATATAAACTACATAATATTTAACCATTCTTTTTATGCTATTGTACATTGATATTTAACCATTGCTTCAAAGAGTTTAATCATGCACATGAGGAGGAAACTAAATTTCAATTGTCAACTTCTATATATATCAAATTATCCAATAATCAAGTGTATGTCCATATACAAAAATGGCATCAACACCAACTCAAACAAAGTTTTACAATATGTGGCATATGCCATATTGGTATCTATTCAAAATTTACATGCCAAAATGTTTGTCTCATCCTAAACTACTGGTGGATCATCAAAATGGAGCCTCTTTGAGGCACTCATTAGCTCTGGAGGTAGCTGCACAAGAAAAACTCAAACCACAATTGAGATTAGTTATACTATATAATTTAAAATTGAATAATTAACATAAAAATCAATACACATTGAATTATAATTGAAATCTTGATTACCTGAAATTTACGTCTCTTTGAAGGGTCAGGAGTCCTAGAATATACCCCTCTCAAAGAACTAACCAAACCAACTTTTCTAATGTCAATCTATATATGTGAACAAAAACATGAAATTGATCCAAGTTAGCATAGAATTGTCAGTAATAAGAACATATTTACTGGTCGCGCCCACAAAAGGATATGAAAATCACAGTAAAACCTTTCCTGGGAATTGGACATTCCGGCAGGTGACCAATATCTCTATGTGGACGTTCATTTACTTATCAAACCAGGGAACGTATACTTTAAATGGCGCAACAAAATATATGCACTAAGAACTAGTTTTAGTCAAATCTCAGCAGAAATAAATACTGGAAAGGAGTTCTATCTATGCCACATGAAGGTAATACAAAGTTCTTTAACTCAACTATGATTTAATTAAAATAGAACCCATAACAACTACGACTGAAACACAAACTGTGAACTGGCCTTATGTTGCAGGAACAGTCACAGGGATGGATTCTCTATGCTGCAGGAGCAATATAAGACTAAGTTTGTATAAAAACTTCAAAGATGAAAACTAACTGAAGATCAACAGAAAAGAACAACTAACTAACTAGCTACAGATACTTACTAAGTGGGCCCCCTTAGCAAGCATCTACCGATTACACAGATGCTAAACTCAGAACTTCATCGAACTTTATTCATGAAAACATAATGGTATACATTGATTTGTTGATAATGAAAACTAATAACAAACTCTGTCTCTGATCATACAGATTATGTTTCTGATTATCATACTGACTCTTACATGATATATGCTATCACTATGCTTCTATCCTTTTCTAACTATCATCTCCTCGTCTCTCTCCCTTCTCTCTCACGCAGGAGGAGAACTTTATTTAAAAACAGGAGAGCAACTAACTAACTAACCCTATCAAAGAAAGACGTGGAAGTAAAGTATATCCCCGAATCAAGGAATAAACTTCATAAATGAATTTATGCGTTCAACCCGATCCAGAGAGAATCTAGCACTCCACTCTTTCCAAATTAACCGTCATTAAAAATATTTCCCAACGGTTTCGGTCAAAGAGTCTTCATCGGAGCTTCCTCGAAGTCGTGCAGGAAATGGACTTTACTGCAAGGCCGAGATCGGCTGCGCTTGACTTGATCATTCTTCAACAACCTGCGAAACAAAAGGTAACAGGTGCAAAAGAAAAGGCGTATGGCACATACACAATATCCGTTCATTAATCACACATTTAAATCTATTTCATCATTCAAAAACTGTATGCGATATACCTGTCATTTTAAAGAGTCAACGGGGCAATAAATGCAATCAAGTCAACACAATGAGCTGCATGAATATAAAAGTATCTTGCTACAGGATATCCTAGAAAGGTTTCAACAAAGTTTAAACAGCCATGAAATAACAAAAGTAAAGGCATTAAAAGTTTATCATAACATCCAAATTATGAGCACATTTTAAGCTCGTCACTGCCCCCTACTTAGCTCAATGCTGGTCCTCCAGCATTAAATTTCCTGGTGATTTCTCTGAAGTCAGTGGTGGCTGCATTCCATAATCTGACCAGTTACTTTAAACATTTCGTTCATTTTTGTTTTCAACTCAACAATTTCCTGTTTCTGACTTTCAATTTCTTTTCTCAGTTTCTTCCTTTCTACTTCCCATAGACTTTGTTGCATGTCAATCTGGGCTATGTGTCGAAAAGTCATGGTTTGCAATGTAACTAGTTCCCAATTAGCTTTAACATATTCCAGAAACTCAATTAAAAATGTCTTCTTATACACAACAATGGCTTTACAAGTTGCAAGGTGAAATACAACTTCACTAGGCACATTCAATTGTTCAATCTTTTCTTGCTCTTGCTGCAAGATAAATTCTTCTTGTTGTTGCAGTGGAGAAGTCTATGCTTCCTCCAAAAATTGCATAGCAACAGTAGCCAAATCATCAAGATTTGGTAACCCTTGCTCATTATGCCCTGTTTCTTTTGTCTCAACTTGTTCCTCTTCAGGAACGAATGAACTCTGAGCAACATTCTCATGCACATTTTGAGAAACATTAAATTCAGACTCAACAGACCCTTCTGAAATTACAATAACCTCCGGTTGAGGTGAAGCAGCGGAGGTCTTAAATTGTTTCCTTGTGGAAACCCTTCTTGGCACTGATGCGGCTACAGGAGGTGTTCCGGTAGCTTTCCTCTTTCTTGTTTGTTCAGAGGGCTCTGCCCTACCAGAGGATGGCGGTGAACTAGTAATAGCAACATGTGTTGCTGTAGGAGAAATGACTGCAGGGGAAGGTGTTGTAGGAGAGGAGCATTGCCTTTTCTGAGAATGAGGGTCAAATTCAGGAGACCCTTTTGCCTTTGTTTTTCCTTTCTCCCTCCTAGTGGCAGACCTAGTTTGTACCCTAGCAGAAGATTCAAGTGTGAAAGCTGTAGGACCAGGTGCTACAGGAATAGATGACCATTTGCCTATTCTACTGGTAGATGCAATTTCTTTCTTCTTTCTCTGAGGCCATGGGGTAAGGACCCTAGGGGGTTGTGGAATTTGCAAACTCTTTTGGGCAACAAATTGTTGCCAAGGAAGAGGTGAGACATCTCTGAAAGAGCGCTCAATCAACAATTTGATAAGACCATGATGAGTTACAGAATTATCTTTCCCTTGTTGGGTTCCGTGGGAACTTTGTTCTAAAAATTTTAACAAGAAATTCAAAACATTCACAACTATCCCATGCCTCATATGGCTTAATAATTTAAAATGATGAGAATGTAGGTAGGAGAAATGGCCTTCACAAGTTAAATACCTGATTATATAAGCGGCATACTCTGAATAAGGAGGAGGCAATGATACGCGCTTGCATCCCTGCTTGGAGACTTCCAGACGTCCATCAACAGGCATTGAAAACTTAGCCCTTGCACTTGCAGCGTCTGAAGAAAAGTTTTCTCCAACGGCTAGAAGCCCAGTTACCTCAGCAATTCTGTTTTCAGTTGCAACAACCGTTAGACCCCATACGGTGGCTTCCCCTTTAGAAAGGGTTCTCAAAAATTCTCCGGCAGCCTCCTCATCGAAATCATTTAAGCTCAAGAAATAATTTAACCATCCACAGAGGCTGAATGCATGGACTGTTTGCAGATTTTGTAATAACAATTCATGAGCTACAGGCTCATGTCGCACCAACTGACCACCCATATTTGCAGTTTTTTAGCTGAACTCAATTTCTTACTGAAGATTCAAATTCTCTATTTCCCTTTCTGCTCTGGTTTTTCTTCTGTCGTGCCGTCACATTTCTTTTCTTTTTTCCAAAAATTAACTTTTTTAAATAAGCAGTCTTAATCGTATTTTATAAGAAAGACATGCAATAAAGAAGGACATGCGATCACATTTGGAAAGTACCAGAAAAGTATTAAAGAAAGGTTATTTGCGCAGTTATGGCAGCGGCGAAAAGACAGGTTTTAAAAGATGGATTACCCCACCCCCTACTTAAAGTATGACATGTGTCCTCACATGTACTAAAGAACAGGTAGAGATTCGGGTAATAATGACCGGTACATGCATAGCAGTAAATGAATAGAATGAAATAAATCAAATATGTGATAAGAAAAGATATGGCGTACCTTTGATAATTGCACGTACATGTGAAGAAAGATGACGACATCTGCATGAATTGACAAGTGGGAAAGATATCTTAATTAAGGTTGATGTGGACGGATGAAGTGGATGGGTGACGTGGGTGGATGAGTTGAACAGGTGGAATGGATGGATGGGATGGAAGATAAAGAAGTGAGATGGGGGTGATAAATGAAAATGGAGAAAAAGGGGTTTCCTTTTTTTTTAAAAGAAAACCTTTATTATGGGCATGCTTTGGAAAATTACGGTAACGCTGCAGGAGAAAGGCTACAGCCTTTGGCTGTAGGAAGAGTAGCGGGAGGAACTTGAATGAACTGCTGCATGAATTGTTCCTTGGAGACTGGTTTGTGGTATAACCGGAGTCGGTGGCCATTCACTAGCAATTTGAAGTGAACTGGATCTATTGTTACTAGCTGTACAGCTCCATTGTCGAACACATTTTCAACTTCATAGGGTCCAAGCTAGCGTGTTGTGAGCTTACCCTAGTTTTCTTGATATCTGGAATCATATAACAGAGCCCAATCACCAGCAGAAAATTTATTGGTTTTGATGTGTTGATCATGCCATTTTTTCCTTTGCTGTTGGATCGCTTCTGTGTGCTGCAGGGCAGCTTTTCTCATTTCGTCCAAAGCATTTAGCTATAGGAGACGGTCCTTTTGTGCTTCAGATATGTCTATATTGAGTTCAAGAGTTGTCCTCAAAGTTTTGTGCTCAAATTCAATGGGTAGCATGGCTATTTTCCCATAAAGCAACTCAAAAGGTGTAAACCCAGTTGTTGTCTTCCATGTAGTTCTGTAAGCCTAAACCGCTTCAGGAAGTCTATTGCTCCAGTCTTTCTTATGAATCTGCACTGTCTTTGTGAGGATCGCCTCAATTTCTCTATTTGTTACCTTCGCCTGACCATTGGCTTGAGGGTGATAGGGGCTGGATTTCCTGTGTTTTATTTTATAGTCATTCATTAATGCAGTTATCAGACTCGATGTGAACTGAGCTCCTTGATCAATTACAAGCTCTCTGGGAACTCTGAATCTAGTAAAAATTTGTTCATACAGAAATTTAGCAACTTTGTTATCTCGGGCATGAGTCATAGCTTTTACCTCAACCCATTTTGTGACATAATCCGTGCAAACTAGAATGTATGACTTACCATTTGATGGTGGATTAATTGGTCCCACAAAATCTATCCCCCATTTATCAAAAGGGGTGACTATTATCTGCGGATATAGTGG
This sequence comes from Sequoia sempervirens, assembly GCA_007258455.2. Taxonomy (NCBI): domain Eukaryota; kingdom Viridiplantae; phylum Streptophyta; class Pinopsida; order Cupressales; family Cupressaceae; genus Sequoia; species Sequoia sempervirens. Next base: position 1,244,962 of record VDFB02004800.1, on the reverse strand, counting down.
CATTTCATCTGACTTAGTGGGTCTTCCCATACGCTAGCATCTATCACATTTTCTTGTATAGGCCACAACATCCTTGTATAATGTTGGCCAGTAGTACCCTATTGTAAGAATCTTCATTGATGTTATTTTTGCTGCAAAATGTCCCCCACATGGTTCATCATGGCAAGCATGCAAGATATCATAAGTCTCATCTTCTCTTACACATCTTCTCATTACCTGATCAAGTCTAGTATAAAACAGACAATTTGCAATCCATGAAAAATTAAAACTTTTCTCAATTAACAACTTTTCTTTTGGAGAAAAGTGGGCTGGTATTCTGTTTGCTGCTAGATAATTGGAAATGTATGCATACCATGGAGTATGTGCAACAATGGAGAACAAATGTTCATATGGAAACCTATCATCAATGACCTCATGTTCAACCAGTGCATTTGATTGAAGTCTTGATAAAAAGTCAGGTACAACATTAGCTCTTCCTGGTTTGTCAATGATTGTAATGTCAAATTCTTGTAACAACAGGAGCCATCATGCCAATATACCAGAAATGGAAGGTTTTTTCATCAGATACTTGATTGTTGCATGGTCAGTATGGATGAATATCTGATAACCTGTGACATAATGCCTAAATTTATTTAAAGCATACACTACTGCAAGCAATTCCTTTTCTATAACAGTGTAATTAAGCTCAGGACCTTGAATTTTTTTGCTGATAAAGTAAATAGCATGCTCAATTGAATTGTCTTTTTGACTTAAAACTGCTCCTATGCCAAAATCAGAAGCATCAGCATGTATGTGGAAAGGCAAGTTCCATTTTGGACCTTGAAGAATAGGGGCTTTATTAAGCAAGTCTTTTAGTTGCAGAAAGGATTTTTCACAGGCCTTTGTCCACTCAAATTGAGAATCCTTAGTTAACAAGGCATAAAGTGGGCTGGAAATTTTACTGAAATCTTTTATAAACCTCCTATAATACCTTGCATGGCCAAGGAAATTTCTTACATCTTTTTGTTTTACAGGAGTTTGTAAATTTTGAATTACTTCAATTTTAGCAGGGTCAACCTGAATTCCATTCTTTGAAATATGATGACCTAGAACAATACCTTCTTCCATCATTAGAAAACACTTTTCACTGTTTAGAGACAAATTTTTCTCTCTGCACCTTTTTAATACCTTTTCTAAATTCACCAGTGCTTCTTCAAATGTGACTCCATAGGTAGTGAAATCATCCATATAAATCTCCATACATTCATGAGATATATCAGCAAAGATACTAATTACTGCCCTCTGAAATGTTGCTGGCGCATTGAATAGAACAAAAGGCAAGATTGAATAAGAAAATGTTCCCCATGGACAGGTAAAAGTGGTCTTATCTTGATCCTCAAAGGCAATTTTTATCTAATTGTACCCACTGTAACCATCCAAAAAGGAAAAATATCTTTTGTCAGACAGTGAGTCTAGTACTTGGTCTACAAAAGGTAGTGGAAAGTGATCTTTTTTAGTGGCATTGTTCAATTCTCTATAATCTACACATACTCTCCATTTTCCTCCTTTCTTGGGAACAATGACTAGTGGAGAGACCCATTGACTGTCAGAGATTGGGTAAATAAAACCAGCATCAAGCAACTTTTGAAGTTTATTTTTCACTATTTCTCTAAGTGTTGGGTTGACTCTTCTTTGAAGTTGTCTAATTGGTGAACAATCTTCTTTGATATATATTCTATGAGTACAAATTCGAGGATCTATCCCTTGCATGTCCCCATACTCCTATGCAAAAGTTTTATGCTATTCTTGTAGCATTTTTAATAAGTCAACCTCTTGAGACTGTGACAGCTTGCTATTCACATTCAAGCAATGACCTGGAGACAATTCTATCTGCTTCGTGAGATTACTCATAGAATCTACAGGTGATGTTTGTACCTCTTGTGGAAGCAAGGTATGAAAAATTGCTGGAAGTTTAGACGATGAATTCTCAGAATTTGGTTGCTGCAAGAAACATTGAAGATGGCTACCACTTGGATCAGATGAACTACCCGTGTCAGAATTAAACGGCAGAATTTGAAAAAGTAGAGCATCCTCACTCTGAAGTTTTGAGAATGGATCATTTTGAAGCATCATTAATTGAGCCAAAGAATTGGCTTCTTCAGTTTCTTCCTCCACATCTAACCAAACAGGTTGGGACAAATCTGGTTGAGGTCTAGCAGGCGGATACAAGGAAAATTTCTTTGTGGACTGTCCATCAGAAATGGTCATATCTCCAGAATGGCATCCTATAAAAGCATCACCAGTTGCTAACCATGGTCTACCAAGGATAACTGGATACCCTCCTAAAGTTTCCTTAACTGATAATATTGTGAAATCAGCAGGATACTCCTAAGATTCAAGAGTGACAACTACATCTTCCACCATCCCATCAGGTTTAACTATGGAGCTGTCTACAAGCTGCAGAACTGTGGGTGTAGACCTAATGTTTGAAATATTCAAGGATTCCATAGTATGCTTTGTCATGACATTAATGGAAACACCTAAGTCAATCAAAACATTTTTTACAACTTGGTCATTTATATGTATCTACACTACAGGACTTCCGGGATCAATATACTTTAGAATGACTACATTTTCCAACATTATATCAGCCAATTTCCCTAAGACATGAATTGTTTGGGGATCCTTTTTCTTTCGTCCAGGCTTCTTTAATAGCTTTTCCAAAAATGGGAACATCTTTAATAGCCTGAAATAAAGGAATTTGAATGTGTACATTCTTGAGCTGATCCAGAATATCAAAAGTGGGTTCTTCCATGGATTTAGATGCAGTACTTTGCAACCTCTGAGGAAAAGGTGGTTTGTCTTGACTCTACAAAATAGGTTCCGTAGAAACTGTATCGGTTATAGGCATATGCTCAGTAGGAACAACCGGTGCAATAGATTCTTCAAGGGGAGAATCTGGTATTTCGGTAATTAGAGGTGGTTTGGGAGCAGGTAAAGTGGTTCCAGACCTCAAATGGATGTCATTAATGTTTAAGGCATAAGCTTGATATTGGTTGGCTTCAGCCAGATACGCAGGCTGCTACTGTTGCTTATTATTAGGATTGGGCAATGGCTGGGCTGGCATAGGCGTTTGTTTCAGAGGGCCAGGATTTGTGGCAGTTGCTGTAGGAGGCAGCATAAGGGCATGTGGTTGTGGCTATGGAAGCTGCAGGAATCCAAGGGACTGGTTTTGCCATTGCTGAGGACCTCTCCATTGAGGATTTTGTTGACAATTTCCTGAAGGTGGGGTTCATTGCCCTTGTGGCTGCTGCCAACCTCCTTGAGGAGATTGCCATTGTGGGGTCTGATAATTAGGCCAACTTGGTTGAGGTTGATTCCAGGGTGGTGGTGGTCCATATGCATGTTGCCATTGGTTATTATAGCTAGAATAAGGATTACCAAAAGTTAAAGGATCTTGAGGCATACCTTGTCTTTGGACCCATGGTCTCCTTTGCGCAACAAAGAACACTTGATCATCATCACCTTCTACTGGTTTGAAGTTAGTAGGTAGTTGCCTAGCTTCCAAATTAGCCACCATCTTGCATCTGCAGTCACGCTTCTTCTATCTGCAGTATGGACAGAACTCAGCCAAAACTACCTCAGCTTCCTCATGTTTCTTCTGAGCTTGCATGGTGTCCAATTGTGTAGCCATATTATTAATGATGTTCTGCTTGAAATCAGACTGCAAATTTGTTATCTCCATCCGAGAAACTCCACCAGAAGAAGACTTCCCCACTGTAGCATGATGTCGTCGACCTTTTTTAACTATTGCTCGAGAATAGTTAAGACATATTTTCTTTATATCGTCCCAAGGAAGTTGGGTTATATCACCTCCTCCCATCAGGTCCAGGGCGTCTATACAAGCATCACTTATTCCCCTTAGAAAGAGTAGTTTCTGCAAGTCCTCATTGAGAGTATGGTTTGAGTTCCTCTTTAGTGAAAACAAAAATCTAGAAAGATAATCTTGTAGACTTTCATCCTTCTTCTGCTGAATTCAGAATATGTCATCACCTTTGCTGGCGCTCTTACAATATTCCTTATACTTTTCAAGGAATTTTATCTGCATGGTGGCCCAACTATCTACAGCACCTCTTCCCAGACTAATGAACCATCTGAGAGCTCCTTCCTTCAAAGTGGAAGGAAATAACTTTAATTTATGAGCGTCTATGTTGTAGTCATAACTGTGACAGAGGACATCAAATTCAAACAGAAAAGTTTCTGGATCCTCTGTAACCAGGCCATAAGACTTTGGAAGCAAGGAAGAGGGAATTTTTTTAAGATTGTCAGTATCTCTCTGAGGAACAATTGGAAATTCAAATGCAGGAGGTGGATTATTAGGTGGATTATTTGCCATGTTTGGTTGCTGGAATAACAGAGCGAATGGATTTTCCTCAGGTTCATTGTCAGCTGGGTCAAATGGTAGTTCAATAAACAGGTTTTCAGGGAGGAACCTTCCCAGTGCGTCTCTTCTTCTTCTATGCATGCAATATGATATGGATAGTGGCTTGAAATATTTTGAAAATTTTGACTAACAAACTAAAATAGAGCTAAAAATGACTTCTAACAGACTCCTAGCTAGACGCCATCCCTGGCAACGGCGCTAAAAATGGTCGTGCCCACAAAAGGATATGAAAATCACAGTGAAACCTTTCCTGGGAATTGGACATTCCGGCAGGTGACCAATATCTCTGTGTGGACATTCATTTACTTATCAAACCAGGGAACATATACTTTAAATGGCGGAGCAAAATATATGCACTAAGAACTAGTTTTAGTCAAATCTCAGCAGAAATAAATACTGGAAAGGAGTTCTATCTACACCACAGGAAAGTAATAAAAAAGTTCTTTAACTCAACTATGATTTAATTAAAACAAAACCCATAACAACTATGACTGAAACACAAACTGTGAACTGGCCTTATGCTGCAGGAATAGTCACAGGGATGGATTCTCTATGCTGCAGGAGCAATATAAGACTGAGTTTGTATAAAAACTTCAAAGATGAAAACTAACTAAAGATCAACAGAAAAGAACAACTAACTAACTAGCTATAGATACTTACTAAGTGGGCCCCCTTAGCAAGCATCTACCAATTACACAGATGCTAAACTTAGAACTTCATCGAACTTTATTCATGAAAACATAATGGTATACATTGCTTTGTTGATGTGAAAACTAATAACAAACTCTGTCTCTGATCATACAGATTCTGTTTCTCATTATCATACTGACTCTTACATGATATATGCTATCACGATGCTTCTATCCTTTTCTAACTATCATCTCCTCGTCTCTCTCCCTTCTCTCTCGCGCAGGAGGAGAACTTTATTTAAAAATAGGAGAGTAACTAACTAACTAACCCTATCAAAGAAAGACGTGGAAGTAAAGTATATCCCCGAATCAAGGAACAAACTTCATAAATGAATTTATGCATTCAACCTGATCCAGAGAGAATCTAGCGCTCCACTCTTTCCAAATTAACCGTCATTAAAAATCTTTCCCAATGGTTTCGATCAAAGAGTCTTCGTCGGAGCTTCCTCGAAGTCGTGCACGAAATTGACTTTACTGCAAGGCCGAGATCGGCTGCGCTTGACTCGATCATTCTTCAACAACCTACGAAACAAAAGGTAACAGGTGCAAAAGAAAAGGCATATGGCACATACACAATATCCGTTCATTAATCACACATTTAAATCTATTTCATCATTCAAAAACTATATGCGATATACCAGTCATTTTAAAGAGTCAACGGGGCAATAAATGCAATCAAATCAACACAATGAGCTGCAGGAATATAAAAGTTTCTTGCTACAGGATATCCTAGAAAGGTTTCAACAAAGTTTAAACAGCCATGAAATAACAAAAGTAAAGGCATTAAAAGTTTATCATAACATCCAAATTATGAGCACATTTTAAGCTCATCATTTACCAAGCACAAAATAAAATAAGCACATACCTCTTTAGGTTGATCTTTTTTTGTATCTCCTTTAGGTGTCTCAACACCTCCTCCTTGAGGTGTTTCAACACCTCCTCCTTTAGGCATTTGAATACCTACTCCTTCGGGTGTTGTGGCACTTATCAACAATGATGTATAGCTCACAACCGCCTGTACATAAAAATGACAAGTACATATGAAACTACGAATCTATGTCAATGTATGCATGATTAATAAAAGATCTTATAAATTTTAATTCAATCAAATTTGAGCTCAATTACCTTTCCCTTATCCAACAGTGTGCCTCCATAGTCTGGAGAGCATCACACCTCACTCACACTAGGTGTTTGCTACAAGTAGAGAGTAAGATAAACATATAAGTTAATATATAATTTCATTATTGACAATTCAAATGACAAGCAAATATATAGTAAAAAAATGTAAATTAGTGAGTGAGAAAATACATACTGTGTGCGTGTCGAGGCCAAATTAAATGGCCCTAAGGGTGCTATCAGTCACCTGTGTCAACTCCTCCTCAGACATTAACTGTTAAATAGACCATGTAAATAAATATTAGTACTTGATACTATCTCTTATTAATATTCATTTTTAAAAAATACAAGTTATGAATTTACACCTTAAATGTTACCTGTGTAACTACTCCAATGTCCACCTCTCTAGCAGGAGAGGACTCTATAGGGTGTGCTCCACTCCCCTGCGTGTGATCTACTATAATCTCCACATCCTATATGTCATAATCAGAAGTATCTAATGGATGCTCAAGGGGCTGTACAATAGGACCCAAACATATTTGTTGGCACGTATTGCAAACATGTGGCACACAAATATGTGGACCCGAGGAGGATGATGCAACAGCATTGGATCCATTGCCAAGATCACCAGACTATGGCTAAGCTACTGAAGAAGCATGGGAAACCAAAAGACCACTCAAGGAGTGAATGGCCTAGATGGTTTGTGTGGCTGCATCCTTCGTAATATTTGGATGTTGTACTAGAGGTGGTGGAGGAAGGGGAGGACAGGGAACATGTGGGTGCCTAACTACTCTAGTTGCCCCTAGCCTATACTGAGGCATACCTCTACCAACGCCCTGGAAAGGTTTAATGTCAAAGTAATTGACATGATGCCCTAACAAAAACTTAGCATATAATTTTTTAATAAAGTAAAAAGGTACATCAAGATTATTGTTGGGTGGTTTATCAAAAACCATGCACCAATGATCCCAAAAGTTATCTACTATGCCCCTATGCGTGCACCATTTTATAGAAATTTTTGGCTTGTTAACATTAACTGGCAAACCAGTGCTGGGGTTAATAAATAAAGAGGCTATTTGGGCTTTTGTTATTTGCAGATCTTTCACATCATCATAAGACATTCCACATGTATAATATTGCCTCATGGTTTCTCACCACGAATGAAATGCATTATGTTGGGTGGAGAGGGTTTCTACATTTGTAATTATTCCTGTCAATGTTGTTGTCATACAGAATAATCGAGGTATTTTCCTATAAACATCACAAATTCCCCTCAATTGCTCCAATTTTTCATGAATTAACTGTTCAATTGATGGTTGCGGAGGTGGTGGAGCATTTAGAATTTTTGCATTTTGATTCTCAGCTGGTGGATTTTCATTTTCAACTGGTGGAACTTGTGCATTTTCATTCTCAGCAGCCATAATGCCTGATTAAAGTTAAAAAATAATTAATCTAAAATTAGACAATATAAATGAAACACTATTTTTAAATCAAAATCCATTAAAAACATTCATTTTTTTAACAAAATCTATTTTGAACTAATTGTTTCATAAAAATTCAATCAAAAACCCTATTTTGAAAAAAAATCACAAAAACATTCATTTTTATCAAAATCCATTCTCAATTCAATTTTTTCATAAAAATTCAATCAAAAACCCCATTGTGAAAAAAAATCCACAAAAAACATTCATTTTTTTATCAAAATCTATTCTAAACTCAATTCTTTCACAAAAGCTCAATCAAAAACCCTATTTTTTAACAAAATCAACAAAAAACCATATAAAATTATTCAAATCTAAATCAAAATTGAATCAAATCAAATAAAAATAAAAAAAACTTACCTTTCCAAATTGAATTTAGCCTATATCGGATATCCGTTATGCGAAGAATGGATGCACAATGTGCCCGCGGGTTTTTTCTCAGCCGAATGACTTCAAAAAAGTGACAGAAGTTTTTAATATATGATTTTAACAAATCGGATATCCTATTTGTAAAAATAGGTTTGGTGTTAGGTATGGTGACACCTGAGCCTAGAAAAAGTCAACTTTATCTTTTCACATTTTTTCGGTCGATGAAAGATGTGTTTTTTTATCATTGCCACTTTTTGGCCCACCATTTACTTGCACATACCCGCATGCTCAAATTTTTTAGTTTTTTTTAATTTTCAGGATGTGTCCACTTCAAAAATTAGTAAAAAATAATATATTCATAAAAAATAAACCACAAAATCTAGCATAAACTGCATGGTGTTAGCTAATTTCTTATTGAAGTGATTTTTGAAGTTCTAAATTTTTTAATCATTTTAAAGGGAGTGGACTAGATGCTATGTTATGTTTTTCAAAAAAAAATAGGACCACTTTGTGTGCTCCCACTTTTTGAAACTCTTAATCTTCACCATTTTCAAGAATACATAGTAGTTTGGAAAGTAGATTCAAAGCGATAAAACTCTTGTTCTTGTTGTATCTTCAAATTTTGAGTGTAACTATCTTCATTTTCTCATTGAATATTAGACTATGTTGATTTTTAAAAAAATGGCATCTTAAAACCCCTTTTTGTGTCACAACTTGGTGCACTTAACTTATAAAAAAATGGTTTTGGGGAATAATATGGAGGAAATAAATCCAATTTTAAAATGACAAAAAAATCTCCTTATGCTTGCTAGATGTATGAATGTCATGAACAGTAAAAAGATCAGCAATACTGATAGAACCAAAGAAGGAAAATGAATATAATTTACAATCATAATCAACCTCTCTAATAGAAATAATTTATATACTCTATAGATCCCTTATTGTACTTGAATTTGGTGTGAGCTCAATTATTTCCCTATGCCACTATGTGTGATTTGATAAAAGGAAACGATATTATTTGACAAGGAAGGAACATAAAGTATTTTAAATGTGTCTTCACCAATATAAATATTACCTTTTATATAAGTTATCATGCATGTGTTATTACCCCTAATAATTGGTGGGATTGAATAAATATCAACTAAAAAATAGTTCTCTTGATGCAAGCATGTGATGCAAATATCCAAAATTAAGAAGTCATGTCTATGTTGTATGATTTGTATAAGAAAAGAGTGCCATTCCCTTTTTCTTATTTTCATCTGACCGCGATGGTAATGGCGAAGGAGAAGGTGAAAATGTACCATTAGCCCTTGGTGTAGGTAATTGTAGAAGGTTGGCAATTTTGTTGTTTACCAAGACTAGTCTTGAAAATGCTCCACATTTCTCTGTATTGATGTTTCTGCTCCTACAACTTTATGGATGTACTCTCAGTGCTTTTGTAGTGTCTCAATTTAGTTTTCATATTTAATGGTATTTACCGCAAGTTGGTTGGTTAATTTTTTATCTCATCATTGTGTATTCTGGGCTTCTTGGTTGAAGTTTTTTGTTTTTCTTTTTTTTTTTCATGGCTATTTTTGGAATGAAAATGTGAAAGAAGTATATGGAATTGGTGTTGGGTGTTCATGTCCAATGTCCCTTTGTGTTTTGCACTTCAATGGTTGATATCTTTGGTACTGCATATTGTTTTGAGTTATTTTTTTCGATCATTTGTGGATGTTTGGTTGACAAGGCTTGTTCTCTTGCTTACACTATGTGCTTGGGGGTTTTCACCAACATTTGAAGTTGTGTTAAGTTTTTTTTGGATCCTAACCTATCTTATTGAGAACCACATTGAGAAAATTTAATTGAAAGTATATTTTTGGGATGATTGGTAATATGCTACACATTTCCTTGTTACTGACTTGGGTTGTTGTGCACTAGTGAATGTGTTTTTTGGGATCACATTGGAAGTTGTAATAGGTTGTTTTTGGTACTCTCTATCTCCTAGATAGGGCCACATTATGTTATTATGGTTGACTTTTTGGAATCATTATTTGTATTCTATTTTGGCTAACCTAATTTGTGTTTTGTGATCTTGTGGAGGATATAAATGAAAGAACAAATCAATTGCAAGATGAAAAAGTGTGTGGTGGTGTACAAGTATTGAATGATACGGTGAATTATGGAAAAGAAAGATCAGGTGAGATTTAATTGAACCTTAGTCAATAAAGTGTATTGTTGACATATGTTGTAATTCAAAATTTCATGTATCCTATTATTAAATAGTTAGTCTTTTCAGAAAGTCCTTGTAGTTTGTATCTTTCCCTAGGGTTGTGTTCCTTGGCTTGCAAGTCCTTGTATCTATCCCTAAGGTTGTGCACCTTAGCTTGCAAGTCCATCAAGGAGAAATGTGCTTCCTTAGGTAGTGATCCTTAAAATAGATTGTAATTCCCTAAGCAGTAAGCTTCCTACATCATGAGATTTCTCACTGTGGTTTTCTCCTTCTTGTATTTTCCACATAAATCCAATGTTATCTTGTGCATGTGTGTTCATTACCTTATCTTTCATTACCGCTGATTTGATAATGTGTTGCTGATCTGGTTAAGGATTGTTGATCTGTTGCTAATCCTATTAAAATTCTAAATGTGTATATTGTTGAAGGGTTTAAGTTTTTATAGATAATTATTCACCCCCTCTCAATATTTGAGTGTGTTCAACACACACACACACACAATGTTCCATAGGCTTCATCATATTTATTATACCATTTACTTCTTTTAGTAGCTTACTAGCTAATTTTGGTTTAGGTTCCATTCCCATTGTGATCCTATATAATCCCATTTTCTTGAGTTGGATTTCAGTTTTATATTTCCACTCATAGTAATTATATGGATTAAAATTAGATCTATTTTGTATAAATATCAAAAATAAAATAACACTAACCCCCCTTGATATTATTAGAATACTCCCCAATAAAAAAGTGATTACAAACTTTATAATTCAATTTGTTTATAATTTCCCACAGTAAAATGTGATTTGACACTTTATAAAGACCATGAAAATTTACCCTAAATAAAAAAATAAATCAAATAGGACTTGGGTTAATATGATTAAATTAGAATATTTTGAAGTTGGAGTATAATTTTAAAAAATTCAATGGAGGAGGGGTCTAGAAAATCCTTGTAGTTACATGTTAACATTAGCATATGTTACAAACAAATTTGGAAAATAATTTCCAAATTTATAATTCCACCAAATCTAGTGATGCACCAAATAAAATTAAATATAGCTAAATTTGGTGACAATTAAAATTTATTTCTAAATTGAGTTCTCTACCAAATTTTGTAGAGCCACTAAAAATGATGCTAAAAGGGGTGGGTGGCACCTTAAAAATTACATAGTACTACAACATAGTACCTTATGTAGAGGGGTACATTCCTTTTCAACATTTTCTCTTTTAAAATTTCAAAAACTTTTCATAAAATTTGTAATAGTTTTCTTGATATTTTTTTTAGATAAATATTAAAAAAAAATTGTGCAAAAATTTGTATGACTATATGACCATTTTTTTTCTCTAATAGCTATGATTTTCATGTTACAAAATTAATTATTTGACAATCATTCTTAGGGTTCACGAGGTTCTAATCATGATGGTAGAGTTCGATTGGCTCCAAGATGCAAAACACAAAATATTTTGGTCAAAACCCCTGAGTTTGAGAAGATGAATGTAGATTCAAGCCTTTGATACCATGTTGGATTGAAATATTCAAAACTCACATCCCAATAGATCTTGCAAAATAATGTGTCTTTCTATAAGAGATTTTAGTAGAGATTAACAAGTAATAATATTAATATAATATGTTTTATATTCCAAAATCATGCAATTACATGAGATCTCATTAATTATATGGAAAATGGGTGACCTATGAGAAGGTGGTTATAGGCTCTAACCACCTTGCATATGTATAGGACATATATGTACTTGGTGTGTCATGTGCATATGGAAAGTGTAACTAAGGTGTCATGTAGACATCATTTGGGTGTATCAAAAGGTGAATACACATGTCTCATCTACATGAGACGAGAAAAGAAAGAAAAAAGCCTCTAAGTTAGGACTTAAATAGTGTGAATAATAATTTGACTAGGAAAAACTAAAAGCTAATTAGTTTGGAAATGCCACCATTTATGCCAAAACAGCAATACTCAAAGGTGCTTCATGAAGTTTTGGCTCACTAAGTGCTTCCCACACTTTCATTGTAATAATATTTATGTTGGCTCCTAATTCAAGTAAATAATTTTTTACTATTCTTTCATTTAATTTCACTTTTAGCAATATTGGTTATTTTTTCCATTTTTTGTGTTTTTGTCATAGTGTTGATCTAATGTGTTATTTTATATTCTAAACTTTTTTTATTCCAAAATTGTGATTTTTTTCAATTTTCCTCATAAATTATTTTCTTCTATAAGATTAACCAATCCCTTTAAGTTTTATGCTTCCTTTTTGAGAAATATACTCTCCAATATTCTTCTAATTTTTCTATTTTTTCCATTAATCCTTTTGATTTCCTCACCGTTAAATCATGTTCCCTTTTATCTAAGTATTTTTCTTCTTCATCATTTCCTTCAAGTTATTCTAGGATTTTTATTTTTTTTCTAGTATCAATCCCTCTTTAAGTGATTACCAAAAATCTAATTGTCTTTTTATTAAATTCCTCAATGGAATTTCTTCTATTTTTTTCCCTTAGCATTCTTTTTCAAGTTTATCCTCTTTTGTCAATGAATATTCTCCTATTTCACATTCATTTTTTGTATTTTATTTCTTGCATCATCTAACATTTTCCCCTCTTTGTATTTTCATGAGCACTTTGGCACTAAGTGATGCATTGGGGCTTGAAAATTACCCACTCTTCATTTTGGGTGTTATATTTTTATAGAATAATGTGTCTTTAGGATAACTAAAATAATCATGTAATGTGTCATTGTAAAACTTATGAACTATTTTTTCTCTCTTTTATGTTCCTACAATCATAGTGTAGTGTCCTACTTTCTCACAATACTAGTATGCTATCCTTTGAATTTTTCCTCTTCTTCAACCACCTCTATTATTGTTGTAGTATCTTACTCCACCTTCTCCTTGTGAATTTAATCATTATTATAACTTGTGAAAGGTTCCAAATCATGTATTTGAGGTAATGTATTGTGAATATTATTAATTTTCATTTGATTTTCTTTCCATTTTAGTTTTTGATATCCATGATTTTCTTGGTAAAATTATCCTTATGCTAATCCTTGTGCTTTTTCTATTCTTACATCATTTTTAATGATTTTCTTATAGCAAGGGTCATATTCATCTTCCGATTCTTCTAATTGCACATGAAAATTGTTAGCTTTATGTCTATTTCCTTGCTTATATATTCCATAATATACATTAAAAATCTTCTTAGGCAACTTTTTTTTCATGTTAGTGTCGTGCCCCCTAGTATCTTCTAGGTTTGTATATATTCATATAATTTTTTTGTCATCATCAATGCTATTCCTTGTGCACATATTCTTACATCATTTTTAATTATTTTATTATAGAAAGGGTCATATTCATCTTCCAATTCTTCTAATTGCACATGAAAATTGTTAGCTTTATGCATATTTCCTTGCTTATATATTCCATAATATACATTAAAAATCTTCTTAGGCACCTTTGTTTTTCATGTTAGTGTTGTACCCCCTAGTATCTTCTAGGTTTTTGGTCATCATCAATGCTATTTCTACTTCAATGAGATTCTAAAATATACAGATGCTTGCTAGCATCTTTGGCTTCTTTTCCAAAGATAGGAAAACTAGTCAGATATCTATGATCATTTTTGTAGGAGGTTAAGTTATTTTTTATTTTTTATTTTAAAATTTAGGGCTTATCCTTCCTTTTGATCTATTTTGGCTCTTATTTCCTCTTTTATTTATATTTTAAATGCCTAATTCCTCTCTTTTTCTATTTTACTAATATCTCCTTTTTCGTTTATCTATTGCCAACCAAGTATAAAATAATACTCCCTAATATCTCCTCAAAATATCACATACATTAGCTCTTCTTTCTATTGCTTCTTCTAGCCTAAGAAATGATTCACTATATATATATATATATTTATTTATTTTTAAAATCTTCTTTTATTTGGTATGGGTCTGAGTGACTCTTGGTCAAGGGGTTCATCTCCTCAAATTATCTCTTTAGCCTTGTGGATATGCATTTTAGTAAATCCATAATTATTAGTGGATTAGATTTATTAGTATTAAAGTTATCTTCTTCCTTGTTATTGGGATGATTCTCTTTAAAAAATTCTAAAGTTTCTATTAAAACTCAAAATTATTATTCACATCTCTTATTATCTCTTTTTCCTTTTCATCATCCTTTTTTTCTAAAGCTGCAATGCACCCATATTATTAAGGGTAAATGATTTTGACCGGAGCTATGAACCAGGTACAAGAAACCACAAGAAATAACCAAACCCGCGAGCTCATTGGCCTAGCAAAGGAACAAGGCCTACGAGAAATTTTTCCCAATGAGGGTTTGAACCCTGGTGGCTGTCATTACAACCAAGCAACTTGATCACTGAACCACGCCCTTATCGGCAATCCTTTTCATCATCTTTACTAGATATTGATTTTTTGAATTTTACCTTGTTTTTATCCCATCATACTTACTAAGTTTAATATTCTACTGGTTAGTACAACAATTTAGTGTGTCCCTTCTATAGATTGAGGTTACTAAATCTTCACACCCATTATCTATTAAAATAATTTGATATAAAAGGTTAAAAATTTCACTATAAATCAGCCCCTAGCTTATCCATTTTATAGGCTAAGTACCACTTCTTCTAAGCAAGCTCTCTTTCCATTGCATTTGTAGTGTCTTTCATCCAATATTGCAAGTCATTCGTAATTGTTATTGCCTCATTATTTTAATTGTTTCATCCTTTTGGTTAAATTGTACTTTGTAGTTCTAATTAGGGCTATGGACTACTCTCTTTCTTTAATATTATTGATTTTCATGCCCATTGAGCATCCAAATACATATATATGATTTTATTTAGTTACAACCCTCTTCACACACTCTCCTAATACCTCTTGTGCCTTATTTATCCTTTTCTAAGACCCTTATTCTCTTTCTTAGGTTTTTCAATCTTTTTCCTTCTTCCTTCTTCTTTTCCACGGGCATCTTCTTATTCTCTTATAAAACCCTCTTTATCTCAACAATAGTCTCTCTCCCTCTCTCTCTTAATATCACCCTCTATCATAAAATTTTTAATTTCCTATTATCATCCTTAATTCCTTTTCATTTATCCCTAATTGTTAGACTAAATTCGTCTTAGAGGTCATATTCTGGATATGTTGCATTCCATCATCACCCCTTAGGTGCCTAACCCCTCACCAAGGTTTAGCACCTAGCATGTGCTACCACACTCTTCCATCATTACCATGTATCTACCAATAATACTCATTTTTTGTATTATTCTTTACCATTAAATTCTCTCCTTATTTTTAAGTTTCCTTCCTACGCACCAAAAAACTAGGCTCCCAACTACAAAACATATTATTGACAAGAAAATTCAAATGTTTGGATAAATTATGCCAAAAATTTGACTTGCAGTAATACAATAGGAATTTGAAAAAAATATTTAACACACACACACATGCACATATAAAGAATAGATATAAATTAATATATCATAAGATTAATCCATTCATATATTCATATCATTTACTTCTTATATACAATATGCATTCATACTACAAGCATATATATCTATCATATGTTCTTGGGTATATATATTTTATTTTTACAATATTTTTAGTCATCTATATCTCCTTTTCCCTCTCTCCATATCTCTTTGTAGTGTAGCTTATATAGATGTAGATATATGCCACTTTGTATGTATTTGTACATTGTCAATTGTCAATAGATACCACACCTTATTGGGTGTTACTATAATTTGCTTCTTGATTCATATGATAATTATGGATAATCTTGTTTATCTTCCAACCCCATGTTTTCTAATAAATTTATTTTAGCTTTATTTGTCATATCTCAACTTGGAGAGTGATCTATATGTTGGAGTTTTAAGTTTAACAATGGATTACTCATTGCCCTAAAGTTGAAGCTAGTTGAAGCAACCTAAACCATAATGATTTATGTCTACTTTCTCATGTTCTTCTATTGGAAGTAAGTTTAGCTAACATCAATTGAAGTCATAATGTTTGGAATTAATAGATGGTTGAATACTGAAGGGAGAGTTGATTTGTCACTAGTTTTTGACACATAACCTCATTTCTATTTTCTTGCTCTACACCTTAATCTCCTTTTAACCCTATGTCTCCTAATTTTTTCATGTACAATAATTAGTTTAGTTTTATATTAGATGTGAATTAACCTTCTCTAAAGGTTGGATATACATTTTAAGTTGTGTATGTAGGCATCTAAAAAAAATACCCCCTTAATTGATATTTCTCTTGTTTCTAAATTTGAGTGTTTTGATATGAGGTAATGAGGAAAACTACCTCTAAAATTAGTTATACTTCGAATTGAAATCAACAAAACCTTATTCATTCAATCATATCAAGAAGATCCCTCTCCCACTACTTAATTGAGATAAACCCACTTCAATCAAAATCTACAAAAAAATATAAACTCAATTAGAAAAATCTTTCTTTTTCTATGATTTAAACTATAATGTGAGTAAATATAAAAAATAAGTAAACAATCAAATTTAAAATACACTATGATGTAAGTTACACATCTCTTTCATTAAAAATAACATGAGAGGAAAAAGTAAACTTCCTAACACATTTGATGCATACTTAATGTAGACATAATGTGAATATAATGTATAAATGATAACATATCAATAATATTGTGACATAAATTTTAACACTATAACAATCTTGAAGTGACAAGAAATCATCTCAAAATTAATAAAATTATTTCTTTTTTATTCAATTTAATATTTTTTAATAGTTTTAATTAAATATTAACGCAACCTACATCAAAATAAATTTTAATATTGTAAGTGTGACAACTTATATTAAAATTATTACATAAATATCTTCATCATAGTTTAAATTCTTTTATATGGGAAACCAAATTATTACACATATCTATAGTTGGTCGGAAATGAAACTCCATGTTTCTAAGAGCGGTCATCTAGAAATTGTCTCTCATATATCCACATTTCATAATGCGCAAGTGGAAAATTATCTCAAAAGTGCCCATGCTAATTTCAATGAGAATCAAGAATTATTGAGTAGGATAAAAGATGATTATTTTGAAATTCAAGAGTAATGATTAATTTTATTGAAATGTGGGAGACATCATACTAGTTTCAAAACTTCATTATTATGGATCTTTTATATCCTTTCATGAGCATTAAAAAATTGCATTGATTTTAATGTAGTTAATGTTTAATTTGTAGATCAAACCATGGATTTAAGAAACTAATCTTGTTAAGTAAATGGAAGCATAGGTCAAAAATAATATATTTTTATGATTATGTGGATATGAATTATAATTATAACTAGCAATTTCACCTTCGTGTGCAATGGGTAGGCCGAGGACATACTAGTTAATGTTTTGTTAATTTGGTTTATTTGTAAATGGGAAAAGCAAGTGAGAGTCATAAACTACAAATCATTTTAGTTGAAGTTGTCGATACAAGAGAAAGTATTGAAGTTTCCAAATATTATTGAAAAATTGCATGTGAGCACTGTGAAATCCCCATGCTCATATTTTCAATCCATTCCAAGATAATAGCATAAGGTCAATTCCTCTTTTTTTATATTTGTAGTGTAGGAACATTTGAAGTATTACAAAAAAATGGAATTAGGGAAAGGCTAGTGCTTATTCTCAAGCACCTATTGCATATGTGTAATGCCAGTCTCTTGTGTCATTTCCAATTAAATACTTTCAAATGTTTCTCTTATGTCATTTCCCATTTAAATATTTTTAAATGCTAACTTTGTATATTGCACACAAAGTTGCACAATATTTGTTCTGAGCAAACACACAAAGTTTGAAAACAAACCCACCTTAAAGAAAAGAAAACAATTACCATAGTAGTGTGGTGATTATAGTCTCTAAAAAAGTGGACTGAAAAAAAACCATTACTCCATATTACACGGAAATTTCTACAACTCGTTTGTGATAATTATAATTGTCCATTAGGGTAATGTAGCAATGATTGAAACCTATAAATTTTAGAGTCATTTATGTACATTATTCTTGAATTACTAGATGAAGAACCTATGATAAAATAGTCACATGAGTACCTAAAATTAATGTAGAAGAGACAATCAAGAAAATGGAAGCAATCAACAAAAGATCATAAAATGAAGAAATGTATTTTCAGAGTATTTTAAAACTTGCGACTGATAAACATTTCTAAATTGAAATTGGTTGCACAACTTTTGAAAATCATGGAAAAAATTGACTCTCAAAATCAATATTGTGACAAAATGGTATATAATACAGATCCGTGAAGTCTTACATAATATCCAATAATACAACCAAAACGTTCTCATAAGGCATCCACTCCAATTTGTAATCAAACAATTTTAAGCAGTAGCAATTTCCTTTTGCTTCTTTGGGACCCTATATCCTCCTACAAGATAAGCATGATCTCTTTCAAAAGGTTCTAGTGTCATCTGCTCAGATGGTTTGAACTACTCCTACTATTTCTTGACTTCTTGAGCAAACAAAAAAATGTGTAAGGATTAAACCCACAATAGAAAACATCACCTGAATTCTCTTAGATACATTAAACAAACTCAAAATATTGGAGTAAATAATACCTTGATAGATATTACCAGTGTTTTGATCTCATTATCCCTTAGTATGGTTTACCAATTTTCAGTACATTTACCATCTTAAGGCTTAATGATTCATTTATTCTGGAGGTGTGAGAGATCAATGAAGCATGTGTTAAATGTCATTTTTGTGATGTTCAAGTTAAGCTTTGTACATTCTAAACTCTATGTCATCATGAGAGTTCATGTCTTATGGAAAAAGCTCCTCTATTTATTCAACCAAAGTAAGCATTCGTTGGCAACAGTAAATTAATATCTATCTTCTAAATGATTATTTTCTAGAAAATGAAAGGGTTGTAGCAGTGATGGATTATCATCTGAAAAATTATTTTGTGTAGTTTCCAGTGCAAAGGTGGGAGAGGCCATTTATAGGAAGCTTGGAAGAGCTTCATCTACAATCTGTGTTAAAGCTACAGTGTGTCTGTGATTATAGGTGTCTCAAGTGTGTTATTGGGACAAATTTCTTCATCTAAAGTCAAGGAGGTTGCTTTACCCATCAAATATTTTGTTAATTTTCACCTCTAATCTTTTGGCTATGCTACAATGTCTAGATTTTGTGATTGTAATTGTAGAAAAAATTGTTAAAGACATTCCTACAGAATGATGCCCTTGTTGACTGGGCACAAAATTATGTTTTTGGCATGGGGGAGGGTTATGTGGGTGGAATCTTTCCACCACACTTATCACCTCAAAATACAGATTTTGTTAATGTTTTTGATGCATTCAAGCAATCTTTGGAGCTTAGTGACCCAAGTCATCTTAACATGGCATTTACATGATACAACCTTAATGTGGGGGCGGAAATGTCTGAAATTTTGAGAGAAAAATATCATTATGTTTCTTTCTTTCTTCATCATAATTGTATCCATGCAGCCTCTTATGTTATTCAACACTAGCCAGTTAGTGCACATTTGGCTTTGCAGGGGTTTGCCCAAAATTTGGTTCAGAACTTGGTTCAGAATAGAGTTGTTGTTGTGGTACTGGATATCAATATTGCGCACAATTCTCAAAATATGGATGCGAGCAATGGTGAGCAAGGGGAGAATTATGTGGAGATTATGAAAATGGAAGAATAAGTATAAGATAAAAGGTGTTTTTTTTATTTTGATAAGTGACATGTCCAGGTATTTGAATGCAAAAAATTTGAGACATTTTTTTGGATAGGCTTAAACGATGCAGAATACAATTTCGAATGAAAGTTGTTAGCTAGTTTTTTGGTTAGGCTTCATTAAGGAAAAAATAAAATTAAAATGATATGGCCAAATTTTTCTACAATGCAATGTATTTTTTAAATTATGGACATGTAATTCGACAAGTTAGATGAACACCAACCAGAAGTTTTGGCTTGTCTGTATGTAAATAATCTTGACAATTGGGATAAGATTGTAATTTTTTTTATAAATTTGGAGCTGTAACCAGAGGTTTTCTCGGTTCTTTCCTGCCGGTATGCTCATCAAACCAGGGTTTGTCAATTTAATTATATATAAAATAAAATATTATTGTGACTTGCCACTTTTGTTAAAAAAATAAAATAAAATGTAACTAATATCCCCTTTAAATAAGAGTAATTGAGAATAAATTATTCCAAATATTATAATTTCCAAATGCATCTTCACAAGTAAATATCATTAAACATTAATTCATAAAAGTCTAGGATAATTTATTTTCATGAATACTAAGATTTAAGTAGATTCCAATTATTTTAGAAATGGTTTCTTAAGTCAAATGAATAAATTATTTTTCATATTGATGGGACTCCAGGGGTAATCTATGAACCTTTTTTTCATGTTAAATCCAAAGCCACTAGTATTCATTTAAAATTTATTTTGAGCCATTTTCTATTAAACAAGGAATTCTACCATTTTCCTAATAAGTGATTTTGGTACGTGGTAGTGACCTTCAAATTTCAAAAAGAATTTTTAATAACACTTTGTGACTAACTCTAGATAATTGACTCTTGAGGCTATTATAATAGAAAGCAATAAATAATTTCTTCTATTATATTTATCCCTATCCTATGAATTTATTATATTAGTAAATCCATCATCCTATAATCTTATGAATACAAATTACTTAAGAAATTTTATAATAGATGTTTAAAATTGATACCCAATAGCTATTAGTAATGATTACCAATATAACAATACTTTTGTAATAACCATGAACATGGATAAGTGTATGCTTATCCTTTGATCAAAAATAAATTTGGGTATTCAATTTAAAATAATACATTTAAATTTTATAATCAATTTGTCCTCATTGAAGTGTAGTGACCTTTCAACTTGAACTTCTAATGGAGACATGAAAGGTGACTTTTCAGCTTCTATGTAAATGTTAAATAGGATTAATTAAAAGCCAATAGATATAGTGGTAAGCATACATCTCTTTGGATGAGTTTTTTCAAGTCGCAACATACATCTCGTCTGAGAATTTTGTAAAATTATATTAGCTCTCTCAAATGGAGTCCATTAGGTATACAAATCTCTCACGAGATTGTCCAATTGTATGAATCCAGGACATACATCTCATCCATGAGCTAGACCAAGTTTTGTAATATCTTTCATATTTTGAATAAAATGATGCTTTTCATTTTTTTTCACTTTGTCTATTCTAATCTACAAAATACTTCCAACACCTTGTTGAGTATTGTCCCCTAAATTCACAGAAAAATTCGGATCATCCTCCTAAATCATGTTTTTAAATTAATGGCAATGACTTATTTCAGATACGAGAGGATATTTGGTTCCTTCTTGAGGTAAAAAATTAATGCAAATACTTCTATTTTAGTTAGTCTTACTATTGTATAATAACTAAAATCTGGATGATTATAATAGGTAAATCACTAGACATCTTATGATCAATTTTTTGGAGTCATCAGATAATGGTTATGATATTATTTTTGATAAGGGAAGCATGGATTTTGAAAGGGCCCAGGCCCTTGTACAAAAGATATAAAGATAGGCATTAAGCTCAATAGAACAACAAGGAACCAAAGAGAAACAACAACGTACAAGAAACTAAAACATTACATAACCATGTAGTCACCAACCCATATTTAGGGTGGTTTGAAACCAAAATGTTCCAAATATTTTTGCTTAATCCTATACATGGATCCATCTGCCCTAAATTTTTTTTTTGAACAAGAGAGATTTTCAATATCACCAGTAGAATCTTTATGCAAACTAAGAACCATTGAATCCATCAAAAAATGGTCAATAGGAGCTTTCCCCCTATTAACATCCTTTTGTGTATCGTCAAAGGGAGAGGAACACTCTTTAACAACAATGGGCTTAAGTTCCTTTTTCCTCCAAATGGGCTGGTGTTTCTCGTTGCTCGAGAAACTATTGGTAGCATGACCCACTTTGCAACAATATTGACAAATAATTGAAGTGTCTTCAAAAATATATGTTGCACCTACCATCCCAATTTGGAAGATATAGAAATTTGAGTAGGTAGCACCATGTCTTTTTGCACAATCACACAAAATCTAGCAAAGAACAACTACTTTTTGAATTTAGTGAACATATCAGTAGTAGAGTATTGCCCAAAAGTATTGACAAAAAGCATGAAAACCTATTCATCCCATAACTCCAAAGGAAACCTTGGCAGTTTGACCCAAACAGGGAATAAAATGGAGTCATCACTCAAGGGATTAAACCCTAGAGGACAATCCTTAGACAAAGGCTATTTAAGCCCATAAACCAAGGAACTTCATGAAGAACCCTATAGCAATCTTCAAGAGAGGAAAAGGAAAATAAGAAAAAATTATTCAACATAGAGACATCCTCAAATTGGCCTCTTAGTTTCCAAATCTGAATCACCCACTTTCTAACAGAATCAATGTTGGAACTATTACCACAGAATCTCCCAACCGAAGAGTTACTAAACTAATAAATTGTTTTAACGAAAAGGGAATCAGGGATAGAAAGTACCTTCCCTTTGTCCATGGTATCGACAAGGAAAAACTCAATCCCAGGCACACTCTCCTCAACATTAGCTAAAGAGAAATCTCTCACGCTAACATTATTAGCGGACTCAAGATCAACAATAGCCTTCACAACTCCTAGAGCCCAATCAGGAGTGACAGTAGAGGACTCGGCCTCCACACTAGGGACAAAAGCCACATTCTCCACAATAATAGCTACCGAACCATCTCCCAAACTATCATGCATAGGACTAACAATAGCTATGATATTGTTGATCCTATCATTGGCACAATGATAGCAATTTTAAAATGTGTATAAACTCGAAAATTATATATTTAAGCACGTAAATTAAATGAATATATTATAATGAATGAAACGAGGTTTTCAAATCCATATAAAAGTGTTGAAATATTTTGAAAAAACTTATGTGACTATAATATAAACTTCATTTTGTTGATCCTACTATGATGATAAAATACCCCACTTCTCCTTGGATTAGTGTGTCTAGAATTTGACAAAGGATTACCTTAAGATGTAAACAACTAATTAGACTAATTTTGATGATAAAATTTGAATTATTAATGTAGGGTAAGTTATTTGTATGAATGCAAGCACACTTTTGTTATGCATGGTAGATATTTCAAAATATGACACAAAATTTATTAATTAGGATAAGGCTTATTTTATCCATTTAAACTGTTAATCGTTTAGTTGGAATGCACGCAAGTAATTGGTGATGTGGAAATCCAAAAAAGTATAGTTGGTCAATATTTTAATTACATTGGTTTGTCGTAGTAGGGTCAAGTTTGTGTCATTCGAATCTAGGTTGGAGCCAAAACAGGCGTATATGAGAGGTTTAAGGAGTTCGTGGTGTGGATATTAGTTAGACACATGTACGAGTTAACACTCTAGTGACAAAATCCTCATGTGCACACCATTCTCATTACATATATTTGTGAAGAAGGTTGTTCTAGACTGATATGCAGATGATCTTTTTTATAGTTCCCCACCAAGGTTCACGGGGTTGATCCTCAGCTGATATTTAATATTTTTTCAGCTGCTACAGATACTTCTAATTAATTAAGTCATTGGGTTGGTAGTGTAGCAACACTGGCAAACTGGTCATCTTCTCGGTTGGTGTCCTTGACAATAAATTTACTTCTACAGTGGAGCCCTAAGGTAGTTTGGTTGCAGTCATTTATATTTCCAAGCTAGATTTACACTTTCTTTCAATAACTAATTGTCTAAGGGATTTGTATCTTACTGCAGGAACATTCTTGCTTTATGCCATCATATGTATTTTTTTTACTTAAATCTTTGTGGCATTTTGTAAGCTGGTATTCATAAGAACAAAACAGTCTTGCCAACATTTGGAAGGAATTTCGCTGCAATGCCCACAAAAGCATTTTTTTAAAAATATGATAAAGGATGCTTGGAGGATATGGAATATGACTTTATCCCTGCCATTGCATTTGATGTAAATTAAAAGTTTTTCCACAATGGTATTGTGCAATTTGGTAATCAAAGCATTCGTGAAATCACTTTTCCTTAAAGGGATTTTATCAAATACTTTCAGTGCCTTGTTTTGCATCTTCATTTCACATGTCTATCCAAATCAATTGTTCATATCCTGCAATCATTGCATTCCATGAAACCACATTTCTTTGAGCCATTATGTCAAAAGTTAACATGCCTCATCTACCCCTCCACGTCTTGGTTCAATGCCTCATGCACAAAATACGATCTACAATGTTCTGTGAAAAAATATGAAAACAGTTTCATGTGCCTTGTCTATATACCTTCACATTTTTCATCCATATCTCCCGTAGCATTTCCAACTATTTTGCAGACGATGAGATCACATTTAGTTGAGTCATCTAATTCTATCAAAAAAATTCGTGAACCTTGTTTATATTTCCACATTGTGCATATATCTCTACCATAGGATTTTCAACTAATATATCTGACAAGAATCTTTTTGATGGATCTACATACCCTGTTCTAAAGATGCCATTTTGGCACAAGAAGGGAGGATGCTGTCAAAGCTTTTGGATTTTGGCTTCACACATGTCAATTGTGTTTACTTGAAAGTTTATAAAGCATTTTCAACATATCCAAATTGTGCATATCAAAGTTTATAAAGCCTTTTCAATATATCCAAATTGTGCATATCGTGCAATCATTGCAGTCCATGAGAGAAGATTTTTCTGACACAAACTGGAAACACCTTGGCGAAAGATTGGACTCTGAAAGTAGAACCCAGTTCTAATCTTGTTATCACTTATAATGCTATGTTATCAGCAGTTTTATAATTTTGGACATCAACTTGAAGAAAAGAATTGATGCTAGCCATTTTTCTTAGTTGTTACATAATCTTTCATTGTCTCCCAATATTGATTTAGCTTTTATAAGCGATTTCTCTATTTAAAACATCTATTCAATTTATATTTTTTCTTTCGTCTTTGATAAATTCTTTAAATCAAAGTGAACTTACAAGAATATGAAATATCTCAAAGATGGGAAGTTGTACACATAAAAAATGACTGCCATTAAATTTAGTTTAACAGCGATCTTAGCGATTAAATAATAATACAGTCTCTGCATAGAGCAGAACTAGCAAAGTGTCATGGGTAGTCTAACTTGTCAAATCCCAAATTGAAGTGTCAATAACTTGGTATTTAAGAAACTCCAGTGTTCACATAAATTGTAACTAATAATACAAATGATATAAAGAAATTTCAGAATTACAAAATTTGTAATTAAAGTATTTATAAATTCAATTATAGGTCTCTTATCAAATTTGTAGGAAATTCTATATAAATTACAATCAAAATAACTATTGCACTTCCTTTCGATACAAGTGTACTAAAATCTATAGTAAAATAAGATTACCTCCTAACTTAATACCTAAAGTAGCATTTCTATGTCCACTTGCAAACTAAACCAATGCTTTCAACTGGATACCTGATGATGCCACAGTATGTAACAAAATATTCCTACTCTGATTTGGGCAAGCAAATTTATTTGTGCTGCATTTCTCTCATTTAGAAACACCATTTGACCAAATATCCTGTTGTCAAAAATAACAGAAAAATGATTATTTGCAGTAAACATAATAATATGTAGCTCATCAAAACCTTTTTATTCCTTAATCAAATTAACATGCATGTATAAGAATCATAAAGATCAATTCCATAAGAAAAAAAATGTGTGTTTATAAAAGAAGGAATGAAGCAAACAATGCTATGACACACAGGAAATTGCTGTGCAGTCTACATATCTCCATTGAAAAGGATTCGACCGCATGACTACAAAACTCATTAAAAACAAAGTATATTAATAAGTATGAATAGTTATTGATTGACTAACTTAGAAGTAACCTACGTCCTCCATCTTCTTCCATTGCCATTGACTGGCTAAATTCTAATATCATAAATATATAAAGTTACTAAGTGGTGAGAGTGATACTAGTGAGAGTAGGATCATGGTCATCTAATTTTCCCTACATTGAAAAATATACTATATCATGATATTTGATTAGAGACGAGCTAAACTATTAGTTCCACCATGATTTTAAAATAAAAGATTCTCTCAGGATATATTTTGCATCTTCAATAGCCCTACATTAAAAAAATATAGTTATCATGACATTTGAGTAGAGAAAAACTACAATACTAGTTGTACCATGATTTTAAAATAAAAGATTATCCAAGGATATATTTTACATCTTCAATATGTTCTTTTCATTTTAGATGTTTTCATTGAAGAGTTTAGAAGTTTGCTCAATTTTATTTTCATAAGAGTTTTAAATAAATTTTAAAAATTGTTCCAAACATATTGTACATTTATGTGTAAAAAGAGATTAAATACCTTCATGATTTGTAATTTAGTTGAAACAAAAATCGACAAGAGAGAAATTTAGCTTGATCCATATGATGGGTCATATCATATAATGAAATGATAACATTTAACTTGTAATTAAAGGATAAAACTATAACATGTAATATTAATATTGAATGTTCAAGGTGATGTTGTTTAGGTCATTAAATAATAATTATATTAGTCTTAAATTTTATTTAAATTAATATAATTTTTACCATTTTTTTTAGTCAAACATATTATTGGTAAATTTAATTTTAAAATTCAATTAAAATGTAATATAGATATAGTGTTTTATCTCTAATATATTGGATTATAATTTTCTTATTAAAGATATTGTGTAATTGTAAAAAAATTTCAATATCTTCGATCTACAATAATAAGAATGAATACTTTCAATATTTTAAATTTTAATTATTTTTATTTTGATTTATGTGGGTTTGCACTTTAAAGTTATAGAGGAGAAAATTAAATTCCTTTAGATTTTTTCCCTCATTTGTGTTACTTGTGTGAATGGCTTTAATGTATAGTTATAGTATATTTTGGGATTTTTTAGTATCCTCATTGACCTGAAATTTGATCCAATATTCTTTTATATCTCATCACTCTTCTCAAAGTAGTCTTAATGCATTTCTTATAATATTTTCCACTCTTGATAGGATCAAGCTATTGCTTTATCTCATTGAAAAAATCATGAACATGAACACATCCCTCTATTCTATATTTTGAATTGCCAATAGTCTACAGCTAAGAATCCCATTCATGATTATGAACTATCTCCATGTAAATAACAATGAAGAGTGAACCTTGTGTTTGATATGCATATTTTTTAGCCCTTATTATATTCAAACTAATCTCGTTTTCTCTATACAACTATAGTTCAGTTTTCTTCTAATATTTTTATAGCATATTTTATATTATTTTATTGGTGAGTTGGAAACACCTTATAATGCAATTTTTTTAGCTATGGTATTGGTTCACTAATGAAATTATCTCTTTCAATATAGATACAAGGTTCATTTTACAAAATTATCTAGGGAGTGAACTTATCCACATTCCTTAATAGTATCAATTGTTTTCACTCAACAAACTTTGATCCATACTAGACTCTTTGTGGGACCATTTAATTTCAAAAAAGGTCACTTACCATATTTTCTTCCATTTATAATGGCACAATTTTCAACATTAACAAAAATATTACCACCACTATCATTTCTCTTATACCCTCTTCTCTACTTTCCTTACATCCATGTAAGGCATGTGGGATAAAATATAATGGCTCCAAGAAAATTCACTGTTAGCAACTCATTGACGGAAAATTCACCATCAACAATTCACCGTGGGAAAATTCACCGCCACGGAAAATTAATCACCAAAAATTCATGCAATTAATTTTTTGCACAATGAATTGTCATGGCAGTGTTCCTACGGTGAATTATTGGCAGTGAATTGTTCGCGATGAATTTTATGTATGCCAAATATAATAGAAGTTACAAAGGATACATAAGTAAAATGTATATGGTAGTTAGAGGGTGGTAGTGGATGTGTGTGCAAACCATCTTTAGGGGAATGAGTGTTCACATATACCACATTTACATGAATGGTCTTCAGTCTAAAGTTGGTTAGTGAAAAACCTTTAATGTGGCACCTATTTGGTGTCACCCCCCCCTAAAGCCACATTAATGAATTTTATTCACATGAACTTTCAACTTTGGATACCTTGATTTTGAGTGAAATTACATAAACAAATAACCCTTGACCTTAGCTTTTTAAATATATAAATTTTATTTTTAATATTATACTTTTTCTTTTTTTATAATTAGCATAGGATTGTTATAGAAAATAATGAAATGTATTTGATACACCAAGAGGTGGAAGCAGAAATCTATGTTCCACTTATGGGACACTTGTTGGTTTAACAATTTATATAGAATAGTATGCTCCAATTATAGACACAAGGAAATTAGATTATATTTCATTATATATGGTATTGTCAATATGTATACATGTCCTTTAAATGTTCTATGTTTTCCCTTCAATTCATATTGAATTATTTCACTATCTAGACACAAATGATTTATTAAATAATATTTTCATCATAAAATGAAATTTTACAAGAATGTGAGTCTTAAAGTAAACTTTCTAAAGCATAAATTTTATATATTTATTTTAGTCATATATTTATATTCTATTTTCTAATCCAAATAATTTTATTAAAAATTCAAAGAATTATATTTATCACACATGAAAACTAATTCTATTAAAAAATCCCTTCATACTAATGACCTTTCAAAAATATAACATATTAGTTGATTTGGGCTATATGGAAATAGATGCATTATGGGAAAATATGTCTAAATTAACAATTATTTTTGTTTAAAACATGATATGAGAAACTAAGAGAATATAGATCCTAGAAAATGATATGAGAAATAGCAAAAGATGAATATAGACTTATTTTTGGTATTAACACAATTTATAATTCCACACTAGTAAACAAAAATTGAAGACCAAAGTCACAACTTAGATTTTCACACTAGATGTCCTTTTAGTGATTTTAACTCAAGTATTCACAGTGAGAACACAATGCTTTAATCAATTAAGCTCAACACTTTACTTAATAATGGTTTTTTTTAATCTACGAAAACATTTTATTTATAGCTCAACTTATATGTTACAAAAATATGTTACTCATTAAAAAAAATATAAAGTGAAAGAAACACTTTATTAACAAATAATTAAAATATGAGGAAAAATTATTTTTATTTAAATAAAAAAATAAAATTAGGTTAGGAAATATCATAAATCATTAGTTTATATTATCTTCAAATTATTTATTTTTTCTTATTATAATTGAGAGAAAAAAGGAAAAAAAATATCATTATGCAATACCAAAATAAACCAAAAAATGAGACATATTTATGCCATCAACACAAGGAAAGTTGTAAATGATGTCAAAATATCATTTTAAAAAATCATATTTGAGGTATCAATGTGTTTATTTAAATTAACAAAGAAAATTAATTTGAATATATATATACTATAAGTGATGAGGAAGGGCACATAACATGTTTTAATTGTAAATTTATTCACAAAAAAGTATTTTGAAACTATTTAATAATTTAAAAAATATATGAATTAATTTTATATCAAAGTTATGGATAAATGTCGCTTAATAATAAAAATATAATAATAATTTTATTTAAAATAATACAAGATATGTCAATAAGGTTGTGCTTAAATGACAAGCCCATAAGGTTCTCAAGATGGAGATTCATATTTGAATCTCCAAAGTGACATCTATTGATGGAATTGTATTTGGTGGCTCAAGGAATTCCATTGTGGTTTCTTAGTTAATTAAAATTGAAAAAGTGGATTCTAAGTTGAATATGTTGAAGGGGAGGAGGTCACCCTTGTGACCTTCACTAATGTGGGGCCAGTCTAAATAAATCCTCATCACCAATCAATCAATAAATAAATAATAATATAAGATAGAAATTAATTATATATATATATATATATATATATCATCTTTAAAATATTCAGTATTTATCATTGCAATTAATAGAATGTGATAATTCTAATAAAAAAAAATTATAGCCTCTAACAGCTAAAATATCACTAATATATGTGTGTATGATTCATTTTACTTAATGTTTATGTATATTTGAATATATTAATTATTTTATTTCAATATTTATATGTGAGATATATTACATAAGGTATAATTGATCATTTCTAACTTGTGTGATATAATTTTAACATTATAGATTAATGGTGATTATATTTTCATTATTTAGATATAAAAGATTAAATTCTTTTTAGGAAACCTTATTTTTATCTATCTATTAGATATTATTTAATGTTGGTTGTGTAAGAGAATATAAATTTTAAGAGAAATATTGATTCACCAAAAATATTTTCCTTTCAATTTATTTTGTTTATTTATAGGTTCTAAAAAATATTCTAGTCATCATCTAGGAATTACAGTTCCTATTGCATTCAATCACATTTTCCCATTTCTTCTTGTGGTTGGGAAAAAAACAAGAACAATATAGACAAAGAGTATGCTGATATTTTATTTATGTGAGGAATATATTCAATTCTTAATTGCTGCTATCAATATTTTTTATGATGAACGTATTTTTCTAATTATTTCTTAAGTGTTTAAGATATGAGGAAGTAGCTTATAGCGGGAAAAAACTACACCAAAAAAAATGTACACACACGATTGAAAGATAGGGACAAAGAATCACCCCAAGAGAACCCAATGTGGAAAGAAACTCCCAAAGTGCAAGTCCTTATCTTCTCTTGCCACTATCTTCCCTAAATATTTACAAATGTATTGCCTTTTCAAGTGTTTTTGGACACCAATTAGCATATCCATAGTATCCAACCACTTGAAATGTTCTACAACTTGTTGCAAATGCACACTCTCTTACTACACTCCACTTCCTAGAATACTCTTGAACAAGAATCATAATCTCTTACTGCAATCTATTTTTAGAGCACTCTTGATGTAGAAAACATCTTAATGAAAAAATATCCCTCCCTCTTCATTGTAACATCCACATTTCACAATTAGACTATCAATAAGTTCAACAATCTAATGCAGTGAATGATAACCACAGAGGAATGTAAGAAGAATGTGATAGTCAGAGTAGCTTTATAAATATACTAGCATATATATATATTATCATTAATAATATATATAAAAAACATCGCGAGATATCCTTCTCAAGGCGTCTATTTCACTTTTATGTGAGTAACTGATCAAAAAATAGATGCCTCGAGAAGGATATCTCTTGGCGCGTTTGTATATATTATTAACAATAATATATATATGCTAATAGTAGCTGCGAAATGCGTAACACATTGAATAAATTAATATATTTATGGTTATCATTAGAGTTAGCATTTAGGATTAGGGTTTATATAATGGTTAGGGTTAGCAGTAGGGTTAGGGTTTGGTTTAGATTTATTATTATGATTAGGGTTAGGGTTTAGTGTTAAGGTTGGGTTTATGGTCATAGTTAATGTGAGAATTATGTTAGGGTTAGGGGTAGAATTATGGTTAGCATTAGGGTTTGGATTATAATTCTAATAGGTTTCAGGTTAAGAATAAGGCTTTGGTTAGTGTTACAGGTAGGGTTGGAATTACTATTAAGGTTTGGATTGGAATTATAATTAGAGGTAGGGTAAGGATTTATATTTCATCAGAGCTATGGTTTAGGTTAAGGTTAGGTTCAAGGTTAGGATTAAGATTAATATTAGCATTAGGGTTAGGATTTGGTTTACGATTATGATTATGGTGACGGTTAGGGTTTATACTTATGATTAGGTTTATAGTTAGCATTAGGGTTTAGTGTTAAGGTTTAGTGTTCTACATTGAATAAATTAATATAATTAGGGTTATGATTAGGGTTAAAATTTAGGGCTATGATTTATATCATAGTTAGGGTTAGCATTAGGGTTAAATTTTATATCATGGTCAGGGTTAGCATTATATTTAGGGTTAACCATTTAGGATTAGGGTTTATCATAATTTAGGTTTATGATTATGGTTAGGGTTATGGTTTAGGCTTATGGTTAGGGTTATAGTTATAGTTAGGGTTTAGTGTTAAGGTAAGTGTTAGCATTACATTTATGGTTAGGGTTAAAATTTTGTTCTATGGTTAGGATTATGTTTAGGGTTTACATTAATGTTTGGGTTAGGGTAAGAATTATGGTTAGGGTGAGGAAATGGGTAGGATTGGGATTATTATTATTATTATTATAGAATGCTAGGATAATAGTTATGGTACGTTTAAGTTCAAGATTAGGATTAGTGTTAATGCTAACCCAACCCTAATCCTAATTCTATTTCTAACCATAACCCTAATCCCAATCCTAACCCTAACCCTAATTAATATAATTTTGGATCCATCATAACCCTAACCATAATTAAACCATCTTAAATCTATCTTAACCTTAACCCTAATTGTGCCATAACCCTAACTCTAATTGAACTCTATCCCTAACTTTGAAAGAAATCTCTCCCCTCACACAAACCTCAATCTTAATCCTAATTCTATCTCTAACCTAGCCCCAACTAATCCTAACCCTAACCCTAATTCTATCTCTAATTGTAACCTAACCCTAATCTTCACTCTATCTCTAACCAAAACCCTAACCCTAAGCCAAATCATAAAAGAAACTTCAACCCTAACCCTAATCCTAACACAAATCCTATTCCTAATCCCAACCCTATCTCTAACCCTACACCTAACCCTAATCCTAATTCGATCTCTAATCTTAACCCTTATACTGACTCTATCTCTAACCCAAACCCTAATCCTTACTCAAACCCTAACCCTAATCCTAATTTTATCCCTAACCCTAACCCTAACTTGACCCTATCTCTAACTCTTACCCTAACCTTAATCCTAATGCTAACCCAACCCTAATCCTAATTATATCTCTAACCATAACCCTAATCCCAATCCTAACCCTAACTTTAATTAATTTAATGTTGGCTTCATCATAACCCTAACTGTAACCTTAACCCTAATTAAAATATCTTAAGTGTATTTGAACCCTAACCCTAACCCTAATTGTTCCATAAACCTAACTCTAATTAAACTCTAGCTCCCTAACTTTGAAAGACATTTATACCCTCACAAAACCCTTAATCCTAATCCTAATTCTATCTCTAACCCTAATCCTAACCCTAATCTTGGCCCTATCTCTAACCTAACCACAACTAATCCTAACCCCAACCCTAATTCTATCTCTAATTGTAACCTAACCCTAATCTTCACTCTATCTCTAACCAAAACCCTAAATGTAAACCTAATCATAACAAAAACCTCAACCCTAAACCTAATTCTATCTCTAACCCTAACACTTACCCTAATATTTACCCTATCTCTAACCATCACCCTAATTGTAACCCTAATCCTAATTTTATCTTTATGTCTAACCCTAACCCTAATCCTAATTCTATTTCTAACCCTAATCCTAATTCTATCTCTAACCCTAACGCTAACCCTAATCCTAGCCCTATATATAACCCTAACCTAAGCCTAATCATAATCATAATCCTAGCATAAACACCAACCCTAATCCTAATCCTAATTCTATCTCTAACCCTAACCCTAACCCTAACCCTAACCCTAATATGAACACAAACCACAACCCTAATCCTAATTCTATTTTTATTGCTAACCTTAACCCAAACCCTAATCCTAACCCTATTTCTAACCCTAATCCTAATTTTATCTCTAACCATAACCCTAATCCCAATCCTAACCCTAACCCTAATTAATTTAATGTTAGCTCCATCATAATCTAACCCTAACCTTAACCCTAATTAAACTATCTTAAGTGTATTTGAACCCTAACCCTAATTGTGTTGTAACCCTAACTCTAATTGAACTCTAGCCCTAACTTTGAAAGACATTTCTTCCCTCACAAAACCCTCAATCCTAATCCTAACCCTAATTGAACCTGAACCTGAACCCTAAGCCTAATTCTAATTTTATCTTTAACCCTAAC
Organism: Sequoia sempervirens; assembly: GCA_007258455.2. NCBI lineage: Eukaryota > Viridiplantae > Streptophyta > Pinopsida > Cupressales > Cupressaceae > Sequoia > Sequoia sempervirens. The sequence continues at coordinate 1,210,716 of VDFB02004800.1, read as the reverse complement.
CCTAACCCTAATCCTTTCACTATTTCTAAGCCTAAGCCTAACCATAACACTAATCTGAACACAAACCAAAACCCTAATCCTAATTCTATTTCTATCACTAACTTGAACCTAAACCCTAACCCTAACCCTATTTCTAACCCTAACCCTAACCCTAATAGTAATCCTAATCCTAATTCTATCTCTAACCCTAACCCTAATCCCAATCCTAAACCTAACCCTAATTAATTTAATGTTGACTCCATCACATCCCTAACTCTAACCATCACCCTAATTAAACCATCTTAATTCTATTTGAACCCTAACCCAAATTGTTCCATAACCCTAACTCTAATAGAGCTCTAGCCCTAACTTGAAAGACATTGCTCCCTTCACAAAAACCTCAATCCTAATCCTAATTCTATCTCTAACCCTAACCCTAACCCTAATGTTGGTCATATCTCTAACCTAACCCTAACTAATCCTTTAACTCTAACCCCAATTCTATCTCTAATTGTAACCCAACCGTAATCTTTACTCTATCTCTAACCAAAACCCTAACCCTAAACCTAATCATAACAAAAACCTCATCCCTGAACCTAATTCTATCTCTAACCCTAACCTTTACCCTAATCTTTACCCTATCTCTATCCATCACCCTAATCATAACCCTATGTGTAATGCTAACCCCAACCCTAATCCTAATTTTATCTTTATGCCTAAACCTAACCCTAATATTATCACTAACTCGCACCTTAATTCTAGTTCTATTTCTAACCTTGATCCTAATTCTATCTCTAACCCTAATCCTAACCCTATCTCTAACCCTAAGCCTAAGCCTAATCATAATCATAATCCTAACATAAGCCCCAACCCCAATCCTAATCCTAATTCTATCTTGAACCCTAACCCTAGCCCTAATCCTAACACTAATTGCAACACTAAAACTAATCCTAATTCTATCTCTAACACTAACCCTAACCATAATCATAACACTAATATCAACACTTATCTCTATCACCTCCTTTATCTCTCACTCTTCCCCCTCTATCTCTATCTTTCAATCTCTCCCTCTCCCTCACTCTTTATATCTTATTATGTCTATGATCTCTCACTTATTCACTCAATCTCTCCCTCCATCTCTCCTACTCTCTCTATATCCCTCTCTACCTCTCTCTATTTATCACTTCCTATATCTTTACCTTTCTCTCTCCAACTCCCCCTCTTTCATTGTCTCCCTCTTTTTGTCTCTATTTATCCCTTTCCCTCTTTGTCTCTCCTTCCATCTCTCCCTCTATATATTTATTGATTTGTCTTTTTATTTGAATTTCTATATCTCATCCCCTCCATCTTTCCCAAGTTGTATCTATCTCTCCATCTCTCCTTTATATCCCTATCTCTCCCTCTTTTTATCTCTATCTCTCCATCTCTCCCCCTTTCAACATATAACTCCTTTCTATATATTTATACTTCTCTCTCCTATCTCTATTTTTCTCCTTCCTCTCCCTCCCTCTCTATATATTTATACATAATTATCTCCCCCCATCTCTCTCTCTTATGCATACACACACACACACACTTCTTGTTTCTCCCTCCCTATAGATCTACCTCTATCTCTATATCTATCTCTCTACCTCTCTATCTCTATCTCTCCATATTTCTTCTTTCATCAATACCTCTATCTCTATCTTATTATCTCTACATGACTCTCTACCCCTATATCTTTCCATCTCTATCTCTTATATATCACTCCCTATATCTTTTTCTTTTTATCCTCCCTCATTCTCTCACTATCTCTCCCTATCTCTCCATCTCTATATATTTACGTCTTCCATCTCTATCTATCCCTCTATCCTCTCTCTCTATTTATCTCCCTCTCCTCTCTA
>VDFB02004800.1:1108643-1208754 GCA_007258455.2 Sequoia sempervirens | reverse complement strand
TCATAAATTAATTTTAAGATGCGAAAATAAGGAAGAGTAACAACACATACCACCATGAAGGAGGTATTAGTAATTCATACTATAATAACAAATAAGGCCATAGTTCATACAATAGTTATAGAATAGATAGATACCAATGAGAGAAAGGAAGAAATGGTGGAAGTGACAAAAGATGTTTCTATGGAACTTATTTCTAATGTGGAGTTAAAGGTCATAGGAAATTTGAATATTCAAAAAATACAATAAGATACCTAAAGATAGTATAAGAATTGCACATATAGGGGAAGAACCTAAAATCCTAGATGAAAAACTAGAGAAGGGTAAGTCATTCATCATGTAGAGATATTAGTTGAGAACAAATATTATGTAGGGATAAGAACCAACACAATAGAAAACCTTGTTCAAAATAGTATATAGAATTGAAGATAAATGTTGTGTAGTCATCATAAATAGTTGTAGTATATATAATCCAATTTCATAAGAAATGATTGACAAGTTGAAGTTGAAGAGGTTAGAACATCCTAGTCCATAGAAAATCACTTAGTTACAAGAGGAACACAAGGTATTGTTAAGTGAGAAATGTTTGGTTAAATTCAAAAATAGGTACATCATGGTGAAGTTTTATATGATGTCATGCCAATGGATGTATACCATTTGTTATAGGGCAGGCCATGGAAATATGATAGGAAAGTTATAGATTATGGGATAAGGAATACTTACATTGTGATGAATAATGATAGGAAACATATTTTAGTTTAATTAAAGGAGAAATAAAGGAACATGTACATTATCTCTATATATATTGCTTCATAGATAGGAGTAATTTCTTGGATGGTCTAGGACATGAGAGAATTTTTTATATTCATTCCTATATTTTCTAGCATTATAAATATGAAGGAAGAATAATGCAAAAGGAAGTTTTTTTTTTTTATTGAGTATAAAGACGTCATATTTGATAATATGTCATATTAATTATCATCATTAAGGATTATTAGTCACCATATGGATCAAACCCTAGGAGAAATTTTACCAAACAAGGCTACACTTAGAATGAGAATAATGAAAAATTAAAAATTAAAAATATAGGTGCAAGATTTGCTAAAATAAGGGTTGGCCAAGAAGTTTAATCTGATGTGCAATACCCATGGTACTAGTAACCAAGAATAATTTCAAGTGGAGGATGTTTAAAAATTCAAAAATAAATAAGAAGATCACAATCAAATATAAATTCCTATTACTAAGAATGGATGACATAATGGATTGCTTAAGTAGAGAAAAATATTTTACCAAGATTATTTGTAGAGTGTTCATCATCATATCAAAATGAAAGAACAATATTAATGAAAGATGACATTCAAGACTAATAAAAGAATATGTTTGTGGTTGATTATGTCTTGAAAAATGAACCTAGCACATTTATGAGGTCAATGAATGAAGTGTTGAAGAAATAATTGATTAATTTTGTGATTGTTTATTTGGATGATATTTTGATTTTTATCAAGACTAAGGAAAAATGCCTAAACTATATCAAATTAAATTATTATAAATATTGAGGGAAGAAAACGTATTGATCAATGTGAAGAAGTGTAGTTTCATGAAGTTAAAATTGGTATATTTTGGTTTTGTAATCTTAGATGAATGTTTGAATATGGATACCAGAAAGGTAAGAGATGTTGGAGAGGAAATATCTTTTTTATGGAACTTGGAATTTTTCTGTAGCAATTTCACTAGAGATCCTAGTGCCAAATGTGCATCACTAAAAGAGAATATGAGAGGAGAGATGAAATAATTCAAAGACATCTAGGTGAAAATAGGAGCTTTGAATTACTAAATAAAAATACATCCAAACAACTAGTATTGACATTGTTATATTTTGGCAAAAAAATCTAGGTTAATTATGTAGAAAATAGAAATGCAATAAGAGTAATATTAATTCAAGAAGGTAGATCAATATATTATTTTAGTGATAATTTTAATGATGTAAGAATTCAATATTCAATCTATATTCAAGAATTTTGTTTGTTTGGAGACACTATTTTTTTTAAATAATTTGTATTCTCTATAAATCATCAAGCATTGCAATATTTAAATAATCAAAGTAAGTTGAATTAAATACATGTGAGATTGTTAGATTTCATGTAAATCTCTTCTTTTGTATCAAAGTACAGGGGTGGGAAATGAAATAATAATATATATGTATTGATTACAAAATATATTTTATTAATTAAATGTGAATAAAAGTTGTAGGATTTGATGAACTGAATTATTTGTATGAATTTATCTTTAATTTTGTGGAAACATGAAAGGCATATATAAATAGTCAATAAGTGTGTATAGAACTAAATGAATTGATTAGTTGATTTAGAATAAAATTTTATTTAAGGGTAACTAGTTTTATATTCTATAGAGGAGGGGGATCGGTTGCTCCAAGACTCCAAGTCATGGGAGAGTCCTAAGCAATAGGATGCCCTAATCTATCTCAAGCTTTGCTAAGTGATTCGGGAAGGTTAAGATTTTAAGGCTGAAAAGGAAGAGCAATCTGGATGCTACTATCCTTCTACTAAACCAAGTGTTTTAGAAGGTCAGACGGGCTAATTTCTAGAGTTCAATCTATTGCCCAGACAACTTTCTACCCAAGGACAATAGTGTAGGACACATACTCCAGCGTGATGCATTGGCGTCTTAGTGGTGTGTTGGCATCTGTATGAATAGAAGGTATCAGAGACAAATTAAAACATAGGGGAATCAAACTAATAGCCTAACTAATGAAGTTTTATGCCATGAAAAAATAATAGAAAAGGTCCAAAAATTAAGTATTTAACAAGAAGAATACTATAATTAAACTACGATCGAATTGAAAAAGGAAGTAAGAAAGTGGTATCGAAATCCTTGCAACTTGATTCTTCAAACAACTCCAACCGAGAAGAACCTACACACCCAAGACCAAGGAAAATGTTGGGGTTGATTTTAGAGGACTGTCTCAGTTAGTCCCCCACTTTTTTTTTCCACCTCCATGGACAACCAAATAGCAACAAGTGTATAAAATGATAAAGAAATGTATGGAACTGGAAGTACCAAGCAATAACACAAACAACAATATGCTACTATGCAAATATGATGATGTAAAAGAAAGTGATAATGGAATACATCACCTTCACAACTACGTGCTCTCAAGGCAAGTAGAGGAAGGAATGAGCTTGCAAGTTCTCCAACAACAACGCTATTGTAACAAACAGAGTGGAGGAGCCAAGAAACTAGTAGCTTGTAGCTACAATTGAGTGGTGGTGAAGCTTGGAAGTGTGTAGTTGATCAATGGAGCATGAAGAATTCAGTTGAGAAGCAAGAGAGAGTGAAAAAGTTGGATAGAATGAAGAATTAGGAAATTTGAATGGAAAGAAGGAATAAAAAGGGTCATTTGGCGTCGGTCAAGGGAGGCATAGAAGTTACACTTCACTACCAATGGAGAAACATAATGCCATTGTGGATTCTAAAGGCAGGAATCCTATCAGGACGACAATGTGGAACGCAGACGTCCACACAGTGCACACACGTCCATGACAAAATTACTCCATCGACATGAAAATGAGCTATTGGGTGAATAGGGAAAGGTGGGAAATGTGTAAATTGCATCATCAGGTTTCATTTTCTAAGGTAAGGGTGATTTAAATGGGGAATTTTCTTAGGGGTGCAAATTCACTCCATTACATATTCTAATAAGCTCAATGAGGAATCTTTTGATAAATGATAAGCATAGATGTGATTAAGCAAGTCATTTTGATGTAGATATGACAATGGTATTGGTAAGTGAGAACTAATTTTAGCCTAAAATATATAAGGAGATGATAAAATATATTTATACTTATAGATATTATCAAGTATCAAAGGGAAGTAGTCATAATATTGTATTGCATCAACAATTACTAGTCTCAAAGAGACCTTGGGAAGATATCAATATAGATTTTGTATTAGGCTTTCCTAAAATACATGAGACGGTATAATTTTATATTTATAGTTATTTGTAGATCTTATAAGATTAAATATTTCATTTGATATAAGAAGACAAAAGATCTAGTGCATTTACTTTCAAGATCTATTGTTTTATAGAATTTGTGAGATTGCTTGGGTTTCTTGGAGTATTATTTTAGATAAAGATATTAATTTTATTGGTTAGGTAGATATGATAATTTTTTTGGTTACTTTTGAAAGATATTATGGAGGAAGATGAAAATAAATTTAAATTTTAGTTTAACATATCACACATAAACTAGTGGAAAAGTAGAACTTATGGATAGGAGTGTAGGAAATTGGGATATAGTCCTAGCACATGGATAGTTTAGATATTTAGGAAGATTTTTGGTTGGAGAGAAGATAGGAAAATGGGATATGATATAACTATACAAAGTTTTTTCATATAAAAACTTAGTAAATAGAGGTGTACAAGGAAAATACCATCTGCAATAACATATGGTAGTATTCTAGAATAGCATATGGCAGTATTATAGAATGGATATATTAGAATTAAGAGAATTTAGAAATGAAGAATTTTTAAAAAGTGTAGAAGTAGAAGAATTTGTGGAGGAAGGAAGTACATATTGAGGTAAGAAGCCACTTGAAGAATATGAATGGTAGATATTGTAAGGAGAAGGATGATGAGACAATAATATATATGGAATTTACATTTGAAGATGAAGTGTGGTGTCTCTCATAAAAGAAAGATTTCTATTTGGAAAATATAATAAGTTGAAGATAAATAATTTTGGCCCTTACAAGATTAAATCATTGTAAATATTGGGACAATTAAGATGATATTTTTAATTTTAGTAAGACTAAGAAAAAAAGCCTAAAATATATTAGATTAAATTATTCTAAGTATTGAGTGAAGAAAATTTATTGAAAAATGTGAAGAAGTTTATTTTCTTGAAGTTAAAATTGATATATTTTGTGTTTGTAATCTTAGCTAAATCTTTGAAGATGGATCCTAAAGAGGTAAGAGATGTTGTTGACTAGACTATACTAATGAATGTAGGAGAGGAAATATCTTTTCATGGTTTGGATTTTTATTTTTTATTTTTGGTAGAACTTCATTAGAGATCCCGGTATCATATGTACACCATTAAGAAAGAATATGAGATGAGAGATGAAATAATTCAAAGACATCAAGAGAAAATAGGAGCTTTGTGTTGCTAAATAAAAAGGTATCCAAACAAGTATTATTAACATTACTAGATTTTGGAAAAGTATTCTAAGATAATTATGTAGCAAGTAGAAATGCAATAAGAGTATTATTAATTAAAGAAGGTAGATCAATAGATTATTTTACTAAGAATTTGAATGATACAAATTTTAAATATTCAATCAATGGTTAAGAATTTTATTTCGTAATCTAATCTTTGAATCAATAAGGAAACTATTTTTCTGAAATAATTTGTGTTTTCTATAGACCATCAAGCATTACCATATTTAAATAATCAAGTTAAGTTGAATTAGAGACATGTGAGATGGGTAAAGTTCAGGTAAAGCTATTCTTTTGTATCAAAGTATAGGGGTGGTAAATAAAATAATGTTACATATGTATTGAGTATAAGATCTAATTTATTGATAAAAATGTGAATAGAAGTTTATAAAATTGGATAATTTGAAGCATTTGTATGAATTTGATCTTTAATTTTTTGGAAGCATGGAAGGTATGCAAGTAATAAATGTGGATCTAAATAAATAAATTGATTATTTAATTTAAAATAAAATTTTATTTAAGGTTAATTAGTTGTATATTTTAATTTTTTTGGTGCATAAGGAAAATTGTATTAAATATCAAATTCAAAATTACATCTTTCAGACAAACATCAAGTGTCACAACTGTGTTTTAGCATGGTTGCTGCAAATAGAAAACAAGACACCTGATCACCCTGGAAAGCCAGACCCAACTAGGAGAGATACCAAAACTTTGGAGAGGTTGGATTATGTGTTTTCCTTTGTGCCACCGTTGCCACCATTGCCACCATCACCCAAAAAAAATTGATACCATCGCCACCACCATTACACTATCGAGAGCCACCACCAGCCAGAGGGAGGAAAAAACGTATGATACCAAAGCCCAAAATAGACCTCATGCTTGTAAAATTATGTAATAGTGAAAGCAAAGCCATAGAGAGAGCAACAACATACCAACATCATTATTCAAATTCCACTCCTTCAACAATTAGATATTAACGAAAATGCCAGCACCAAACAACCCCACCAAACGGTTCCAAGTACAAATGATGTTTCAAGAAAATGAGGTTGCATCTTGACCTCCTATGCTCCTATAATGCTTCCCACTTAAGGTTTAGAAGGAACAAATATCTTCTCACAAACATCCCAGGTATGAGTGCTCTATTCAAATCACTTAGTCTTGGAAACCCTACACGAGCTCAGCAATAATTATTGCCTCCTCTACTCCACCTAGGAGGTCACCCATGATCAACTTCCTCACCATTAGAAGAGTGACCACCTTAGGCACCTCCAAATCCAACAAATTGATGACAAAGCGAGATGCTATTGTTAATTTTTATAACCCATCAACAGATTAATTGCTTAATAAATTCACAGAAAGAAATCTGATTTATAACAATTAATAGAACTAGGTTAATTAACAACTAATAACAACGGAAGAAAAAATAACAATAAGCCAATCACAAAAGGAAAATAACACAAATTTACCCAGGAAACCCCAATGCGGGGAAAAACCTACAAATTTTGGATCTTCTATTCAGCCTAGCAACAAAATTTTCTTTCAGAAATACAATATGAGTTTGCTACAACAATCTTACATTTATAGAGCCTAGCTGCTTTACTTAGCGTGCAAGGAAAGAATCTTTCCTTGCTTTCTTTGGCTTTAATTAAACATAAAATTACTATTGGATTTATCTTATCCTCACAAACTCGAAAACATTCTATTAAAGAATAAAAATCCTACTGTTGCTAAAAATCCAACTCAAATTATTTTAAAGCATATCTAACTTGAGTTGCTTTAAAGTGATTTAAAGCATATCCAACTCAAGTTGCTTTAAAACAAATCCACATCCCACCTTTCGAGCTACAAAAATCAACACTCCCTCTTAGCGAGGAAGATGTTCTGCACCACACCCAACTTATCCCTAAAGAATTCAAACTTGCTCTTCATCAAGGCCTTCTTTAGGATATCTGCTATATGTTCATTTGTAGGAATGGAATGGAGCTTCACTATCCCCTTCTCCACACAATCTCTGATGAAGTGGTACTTGATCTCAATGTGCTTTGACTTGTCATGAAAAACTGGATTCTCAAAGAGTTTGATACAACTTTGATTATCATAGTAAATGACTGTAGGATCCAACTCCTGATCAAAGAGCCTAGCTAGAATTTTCTAAAGCCAGATAGCCTCACATGTAGCCATACTAGCTGCCATATACTCAGCCTCTGCAGAACTTAATGCAACTGAATTTTGTTTCCTGTTGTACCAAGAGACTGCTCCTGATCCCAAACTGAAACTACACCCTAAAGTGCTCTTTCAATCAGCTGTATTGCCTACCCAATCTGCATCAGTAAACCCCTCGATCTTCACTCCATCTTGTTGAACATAATTCAGCCCATAATCAACTGTGCCTCAGAGATAGCTCAAAACATGCTTCATAGCTATCCAATGCACATGTTTAGGTTCCACCATAAACTGACTAAGCGAGTTCATTGCAAAACTAATGTCTAGCCTGGTGTTGACCAGATACATAAGAGAGCCTATCAACTATCTGTATAAAGTCGGGTCCACTTCCTCTAATCTAGAAGCATCAATCTTCTTCCAATTGGTCACAAGTGGCATTGACATAGGCTTACAATTCTCCATTCTGAATCGCTTCAAGATGTCAATTAAGTACTTCACTTGTCCAAGGAAGATCTCTCCCTCTTTCTACCACAACTCCAATCCTAGAAAGTAGTGCATCAACCCCAAGTCCTTCATCTCAAACTCTCTTGCAAGATCCCACTTGCAGTGTGTTATGAGCTCCTCTGACCCTGTGAGAAATAGGTCATCAAAATATAACAACAATATGAGAAGTTCACCCTTCACCTGAACATAGTACAGGTTCGGATCCACCTCACTCTTGATGAAGCCCACACTCTGCAAGTAACTGTCAATACATGAATACCATGCCCTAGGAGCCTGCTTGAGTCCATACAGTGCTCTTTTCAACTTGCATACATGAGAATCCCTCTCATGTGCTTCAAATCCTTCTGGTTGCTCTATGTAAATCTCTTCCTCAATCACCCCGTTGAGGAAGGCCATCTTTACATCCATCAGGTGAATCCTCCAACCCATTTGTGCTACTACAGAAATGATAGCTCTTATAGATGAGTACCTAGCTACTGGAGCAAAAGTATCATCATAGTCGACTCCTTCCTTCTGAGAAAATGCCTTAGCCAAAAACTGGGCTTCGAACTTCTCCACACTACCATCTGCAGCATGCTTAATCTTATACAGCCATCTCGAGCCCACCACAAACTTATCTTCTGGTCTTGGTACTACCTCCCACACATTGTTCTTCATGATGGAAGAATACTCTTCCACCATGGCATCTCTCTACACTTAGTGCTTGGATGCCTCCTAAAAGCTGGAAGGTTCTACTTCAATTAATTCACTCATAAGTGCCACATACTCAGAATAACATTTGGGAGCCCTTCTCTGTCTGACTGAATCTTGAGGATCACCTACATATTCTTGAGCCTCTCTCAGTGTCTGCTCAGCTGCCCTATTTCTCCTCTTTTCTGTAATAGGAATCTGAGGTTGAGGAATTATTGATTCCTCCTTCTAATCACCCTACTCAACATGCTCGCTCTGCTCTCTAGCTTGAATGACTGAAGTTTGAAGAAATTGTGATGCCTCAACTATGGTTGATTGCTCCCCCTCATTCATCAAGTTGCTAGATTTCTGAAGAGCCCTCTCTTCCTCGAACTTTACATCTCTACGAACAATTTTTTTCCTGTGAGCAGGAATGTAAACCCAATAAGCCTTAAAAGTTTCACTGTACCCAACAAGGATACCCTTCTCTACAGTAGGTTCAAACTTGGTTCTCTTCTCAATAGGAATGTGACAATACACAAGGCATCCAAAGATGCGAATGTGCCCCAAGTCTGGTTTCTTACTAGAGAATGCCTCTTCTGGAGTCAACTTGCCCAACACTTTGTGAGGGCTCCTATTCTGTAAATACATAGCTATGTTGCAAGCTTCTGCCCATAAGAACCAAGGTAGATCATGATCATGAAGCATGGCCTTGGCTGCTCCAACTATAGCCCTATTCTTTCGTTCGGCAACCCCATTCTGCTGAGGGTTGTATGGAACTATCAACTCTTTCTTGATACCTTCCTAAGAACATAAATCTTTGAAGGCATTCTAGGTATACTCGCCTCCATTATCAAACCTCGATATCTTGATCTTCTTCCTAGTTTGGTTCTCCACGAGAGCCTTAAAATCTTTGAACCTACTAAAGACCTCATCTTTATTCTACATGAAATATATCCGCGTCTTCCTAGATAAATCATCAATGAAGGTAACATAATACTCATATCCATTCAAGGATGTTGTTGACATAGGTCCACACACATCTGAGTGTACGAGATCCAAAATCCCTTTAGATCTAGTGTCGCTGTTTGGAAAATTGGTCTTGGCATATTTCCCAAGTGCACAGCCTTTGCACACCTCATGCTTTTTTGTTTTTATCTCAGGCAGCCCTGTCACTATTTCCTTAAGAATATTAAGTGCTCCATGGTGAAGGTGAGCCATCCTCCTATGCCACAATTCTCCTATCCCTTTACAGCTACTAACCAACACATGTGCTAGCTCAAACTATAACCAAAACAAGCTGCCATGCCTGACTCCAATCACTTTTGCAACCTTGGAATCTTTGGGACGGATATAGACTTTTCCCCTCTCAAAGGTCATGATGTAACCCTTGTCTTCCAAAGAAAAAACTGAGATTAAATTCTTTGTCATGCTAGGGACATACAACACATCCTCCACCAACAAAGGTTTTCTAGACTCCCTCTGAAACTTGACGATGCCAATACCAGTTGCATGGTACTTGGCATTGTCTCCGAGATCAATATAGAAATCCAGCTTCTTCTCCTCCAACTTGGTGAAACATTCTCTGACTCCCATCATGTGGCGAGAAGCCCCACTGTCAATATACCATACCCTATTGGAAATTGAACTTGAGAGACAGGCAATGAGTGAAAACTCATTCTCAAATCGTGATGCAAACTCGTCCACCTCTACTGTAGCAGCAACTTGTTTCTTCTGCTTGTCCTTATTTTTCTTATTCAGACATTGACTAGCATAGTGACCTATCTGATGGCAGCAAAAACATTTTATCTTTCTTAGATCTTTCTTCTTCCCACTCTTGAAAGAAGAACCTTCTGTTTGCCCTTTATTAGACTTCTACTTACCCTTGTTTGCAAGAGCAATATTTTTTTCGTCTTGACCCTTCTTCGTCTGATCTCCTCGATGAGCACCTTCATGGATCTCCTCCTAAACAAAATCATCCCAAAGTCTTTCCCAATCAGGTAACTGACCTCTGCTGACAACACACTTGACAAACACTTCCCAGTGCTTTGAAAAACCATTCAAGGCTATACGCACCAACTCATCTTCATTAATTGTCTCTCCAACAACAACAAGCTCATCCCTGACCTATGTCAACTTGGACAAGTAAGAGGTCACACTCTCACCTTTGGACATTTTGGTATTATGCAATTTGTCCTTGAGCATCATCTTACGACTCTTATAGTCACTCTGATAAAGTTTTGTGAGCGTATTCCACATCTCCTTGGCGGTGTCTTTCCCCGATAAATGAGGAATTAAATGATCTCTTACTCCATCTAGGATAATCCTCTAATCCTTGGCCTCTTTGACTTCATGCGAATCTAAGGCAACAGGATCATTTTTTGGTGGTGTCACTTCTGTACTAGCATAGATCCACAACCTGTTCTCCTTGAGAACGGATGTAACCCGAGCCTTCCACTGCAAGAAGTTAGACGCACCCTCAAGCCTGTACTCATATCGAACACTGGTTGCCATAGCCACAAAAGAACTGGAGATGAATTTTTATTTTTTCTTGAAATCTGCGTCACAAATATTGGCTTCGTATTCAGATTTTAGAGCTCTAATACCATGTTAATTTCTATAACCCAACAATAGATTAATTGCTCAATAAATTCACAGAAAGAAATATGATTTATAACAATTAACACAACTGGGTTAATTAACAACTAATAACAATGGAAGCAAAAATATAAATAATCCAATCACAAAAGGACAGTAACACAAATTTACCCAGGAAACCCCAATGCAGGGAAAAACCTGCAAATGTGGATCTTCTATTTAGCCTAACAACAAAATTTTCTTTCGAAAATACAATATGAGTTTGCTACAACAATCTTACATTTATAGAGCCTAGCTGCTTTACTTAGTGTGCAAGGAAAGAATCTTTCCTTGCTTTCTTTGGCTTTAATTACACATAAAATCACTCTTGGATTTATCTTATCCTCACAAACTCGGAAACATTCTATTAAACAAGAAAAATCTTGTTGTTGCTAAAAATCCAACTCAAATTGTTTTAAAGCATATCTAACTTGAGTTGCTTTAAAGTGATTTAAAGCATATCCAACTCAAGTTGCTTTAAAAAAAATCCACATCCCACCCTTCGAGCTACAAAAATCAACAGCTATGTCCGCATTCGTTCGACACCACTCTACTGTTTCCATGTAGTCATTGCCCAAAAGGATTTGTGCAACACCCAGCACTAAGGGAACCCAATCCCTGAAAACCAATTTTAGCCGATTGTACGAGATATGACCGAAAAAAGCCCAAAGTTTTTGTGTGGATTTGAGGCAAAGCAATATCTCCAAGGCTTTGTAACATTAAACTGTGTGGCACAAATGGGTGATGGAGGAGGTATTTAGTGACCGCAACATGCACAAACCATGCAAAGAAATGTCATTACTGTCCTCTGATGTCATGAGTCATTAAAAGCTTTACTGCTAATAACCTTTCCCACACTTCAAACCTGCCACCAAGCATCAACAATAAATGTCCATGCCCCCCCAACTATAGTGTGGACCACGCTAACCTAGTAGGAATGTCCTAGGCATCATCCTTGCTACACATAGATTGCCACCATCTAGGTTGTTGCGGGAGGCATTGCTTCTACAAATCCTAAAAATATTCAAAAAAATTCATTCTCTTGAAACTGTCTGCACCTTCATTTTCTAGTTTATCAACTTCTACACCTACCTCCATGTAGGTATGTCATATATCATACTTGGTTAAACCTTGAAGCACCTCCAAGGCTTCCTCTAGCATCAGTTGAAGTTTCTAGTTTAGAAGTATCCCTATTTTCACGGCTTGCACTATCACCATAGAGTATCCCTCCATGACGATCCTCCATGAACCTAGCTCCTTGCATAGGTAGAGACCCCATAATAGGCCTTGTATTTTTTCCACTGTTTTGGTGTCTCCTAGTAGAAAAATAGAGTGTAGTGCCAGGGTGCAACCACATGAGTCTCTTATGCAACACCATGCTCTGGAGGCTCCCGGGTGTCCTTTGGACACTCTGTCGAAGTTCAGCTTGTGTCATCCCTCTTGAGGAAAATTCCAAATTGCTTCCTTGTGACTTTCTTTCCTTCCTTCCTACTTTTCTAGGCCTGGTTTTTAGGTTTTCAAGTCATACCACCCTTTCCTCATTTGGGCATTCCATTCCATGAATTTGATATTTTCACCATTCCTTAGTGCCACCCATGCATTTACCACTTCTACCATTGCGGCCTCCAAATGGTTGTGAAACATCAAGAAGCTTCTCTCCTTGTATGTGAACATCCTCCTATTTCTCTCCTTCCAGAGCTCCCATACTATCAAGGAGGAGCATATCTTCCAAAAAAAGCTGTAAAGAGAGCCTTTCTTAAGAATTGGCCAAAAGGAGAATATGGTCAATATATCATTTGGCAAGGTACTCGACCAACCCAATTTTTCACACAACCACCTCCAACATGCTTGTGTGAAGGGACAATATACCAGGATGTGATTAACATCCTCCTCTATTTTCTTGCATAGGGAACACCTTGTCGGTCCTTCATAGCCCATTTTCCAGAATTTGTCTGTTGTGAGTACATTGATTTGCATGGCCACCCAAGCAAAGGTACCTGCCTTTGGTAGGAACAATTTTCCCAAGCACGATTCAAGAGGTAGTGTTGTCTTTCTCTCTTTTGTAAATAAAGATGTGTAGCCTTCCTTGGCCTTATAAATCCCAGTTGGCGGGCTTGCCCAGACCAATTTGTCTTCACCCGACATGATCTACACTCTTCTCTTCTTTAACAACCCCACCAACACATCTATGTTCACTCGATGCACTGGCACTACCCCCAAATCTTTCCAAGACCACACTATTCACCCTTCCACCCTTTTCTCTATTAGGTAATCGCTCACCTTGGTTCCCCATACTTGTTGCAGTGTGGCCTTTATTTGTTCCATTGTTACTAGGTTGTCCAAGCTCAAGTAGCCACCCCAAGAGTCCTCCCAAAAACATGCACCCCTGCCATCCCAGATGTCCCAATTATGGTGCTTTAGGATGATAGGATGACAAAATTTCATGAAGTCCCAGATCCTAGAACCCTATGGGAGACACTTCGCAAGAAAAATGCTATTCGCATTCATGTTATCCAAATACTTGTGTCATAGAATTCTTGCCCATTTTGCCTCACTACTGGCATACATATTCCATACCATATTTTCCCCTAGAGCTTGGTTCTGCTTGAGGATGTTGTGGATTCCCACTCCACCATTCTATTTTTCCCCACACACCACATCCCAGGCAATGAGTGGATATTTCTTTTGTTCTGAAGTTCCCTACCAAAAGAATCTACACATACTTTGGTTAATTGTGGTTATCGTGCCCTTAGAGAGAGAAAGGCATGATAGTAGGTAAGTAGGAAGGGAAGATATCACTACTTTGATCATGATAATCCTCCCAGCCCATGATAGCCACTTTCCCCCCCAAGAAGACATTTAATTTTCCATCCTCTCTACCAATGGGTCCCACAATTTGCAGTTGTTGATGCCTTTGGCAAATGGTAATCCCAGGTAAGTAATTGGGAATTTCCCAATCTTGAAGTTTAATACTCTCTTTCCACCTTAAGCTCCTAGAGACAATGAGTGTTTCTAAATAGTACTTTATATTTTTCCTCACTGACCATCTATCTAGAGTCAACACCGTACTCTTTGAGTGTTTCTTTGAACACTCAGGCTTCTTCTTCTCTTGGGGTCCCAAAAAGCAAGGTGCCATCAGCGAATTGTTGATGAGAACATGAAGGCAACCCACTTGTGACTTGCAAACCTACAATTCTACCTTGCTTTTTTGCCTAATTGATTGAACATCCCAATGCATCTACCATGAGGATATATAGGAATGGTGATAACAAATCACCTTGCCTCAGGCCTCTTGAGGCAACAAAGAACCCAATTGGTTCACCATTGACCAACATTGAATAATGGGGGTTGAGATGCAGTTAAAGATCCAATTGACCCATGATCTATCAAATTCAAAGGCTTCCAGGACTTTGCACAAGAATCACCAATTGACTGTGTCATATGCCTTCCTTATGTTGATCTTGATTAGCATTCCTGGCTTCCTACTATACTAGAGAGAATGGATTACTTCTTATGCTATGATGACACCCTCATTTATTGATCTACCTGGAAAAAATATTGTATGCTCTTCTGCAATCAATGATGACATTAGAACCTTCAAATGATTTGTAATTACCTTTGTAAGGATTTTTTATAAGGTGTTACAGAGTGCAATTGGGAAAAATTCTTCTAACGAGCTTGGTTTCTCTTTCTTTGGTATGAGGGCTAGGAAAGTGTTGTTTACTTCTCTCAATAGATTTCTCGTTACCCTAGCTTCCTCCAATTCTTCAAGTTTTGTTTGAGTAGCTTCAATTTTTTGACTATGTAGAATAGTTTATTTCCTTTCAGGCGCTCATTTCTCCACCAAGTTTCAAGCATGGAAAGTAACCCAAGATCTATAAACCACATCTTCTCAAATATGAATGAGCACCTTACTAGAATTTTTTCGCCCAATATTTCCAACTTGATTGGGTAGTGATCAGAGCCTGAATGAGGCACTACATTGCATTCGAAAGTAAAGGGGAAGTTACCTAGATCACCGCCAAATAGAAACCTATCTAACCTCTCAGCTATGTTGTTAAATCACGTCCTTTGATTTGTCCATGTAAAGGTTCCTTCGGGCATCAGGATTTCCATCAAAGCATTTTGTGTTATGAATTCCTCAAAATCCACATGTGACTGGGATCTCATGTGTAAACCTCCCTTGTCACTACTTTGTAGTAGTGCATTGAAGTCACCACCCAAGATGAATGAATTTCCATACTTCATCTACATTAGATTCTCAATTTCCAACCAAACCTCTTTCTTTCTCTAGATTGATGTTGGTGCATACACATTGACCAGTATGAAGGATCAATTATCCTTGTAGCTCCTTACTCTACATGCTATCCAGTATTGGTTTGCTGCCACTTCTTCTACACATATTGCTTGTAGCTTTGAAAGGGTGAGTAGGCCTCTAGACACCCCCTATGCTTCCCTCGAAGACATTTTCCATGCTTTGTGCCTCTGTTTTAGATTCTCCACCTCCAGCCGACCTAGTCTTGATTCTTGTAATAAGATCACATCTGCCTCTATGCTAGCTAAAAAGCACCTGACTAGGCATTGTTTCTTAAGGGCGTTTAAACCCCTAACATTCCAACTTATGATTCTCATTGTCCCTTGGAAAGGGTAATGCCCTCCCCTGACCTTAAAAGCATTGTGAATTTTTGTTTTCCAGAACCCTCCTTGTCCATGGCTCTCTTCTCTTCTTTCAATTTTCTACCCACTTTCTTCTTATCACCACAATCTAGCTTTCTCTTACTAGCCAGTGTTCTTTGCACTCCTAGCTTCCCTTTTTGTGTTTCTAGGCTTTCCTTTGCTTCTTGCTATGCCCTTGCATCCTATTCTTCCATCACCCTATCCTCACTTTCCATATCCTCCACACCTCTCTCAAAATCATCTTGCATTTCTTCTTTTGCAGACCCTGTCATGGTCCATTTCATATCCAAGAATGGTACAACTGCAAGTTGTTTACCTCACAATCCAGTTATTCTATTTACACACAACCTTCAGTTAGAAAGTGATCCTTGAATTTTTTTGCTACCTCCTTTACTATGGCTCAAAAATATTTCCCCACCTCCAAGATTATTTCCCAATCCCTTATTTGGGATTCCTTCTCCTCATAATTGATCAATCTCAGCTCATCTTTTATCCCTTTTTCACACTTCCTCTCCAAGTTTACTTTGGATTTGAAAACACTTTCATTTGTGACTGTATCAACCTTCGAATACTACTCCTGAGACTTCAAAGCCTCTGGTCCTCCTCTCAAGGTTCCTTCTCCTTGCTCCATGAATCTCTTTCCCTTGGGATTCGGGTTATTGATTTCCTAACATGAACCACTCCTCCAAGATTTCTTGAGGCGATGTTCTTCCATGAATTCCCATACTATCTTCTGGAAATGGCGGCCATCTACATGAATTAGTTCTAAATATTCCTTGATGTGATTCCATGAGGAGATTTTAACACAAACCTGTATTGTTCCCTCATTTCCAGATTGAATTGCCTCCTCATCCACCCTTATTACTTTCCCCATGGTTTCCCCTATACAATGCAAGGAAACATCACACCATAATTTTGAAGTAAAATTTGAAAGGCTAACCCATACCATCATTCCTTCAAGGTGAAGTTCTATCACCAAGGCACCAAATGGAATCCCATCCCCTCAAGCATCAACTCTTTCCTCTCTAGGATTTCCTTCTTGATTTGCACCGAGGAACATTCTATGAGGATGTAATCATCTTGCATGAATTTTACTTTGACTTCTTCATTCCATTGATCCACCCACCATTGCACCATCTTCTCCCTTGAGCAACTGCCACCCCACCATTTCTAAAAGATTACACATTCCTCCAACTTCAACCTTCTTTCTTCTGTCAATTTCAAAGGTATTATAATTGTTGTGCTAGAGTGTGACATGTTTCCTTTGGTGCCATCCTTAGAAGTCGACCTCCTTGCCACCCATGGATGCTTTTTCCCACCTCTTTGCACCATTGAAGGTTGTTGAGGGTGCTTTCCTTTCCTTTCAAGATGATTCACCCCCTTTGTTAGTTGTGATCACTTTCCCAATCTCCAATTATCCGCTCCATCTTCCCTATTGTTTCTATTTTCCCAAAGTTTGCAGTGGCACTCCATCTTCAAACATTTCTTCCCTTTGGGTTAGTATTGTGATCAAGCCTTTCCCTCTCCCACTCACTTTCCTTTTTGGTTTGATTCCATATGTTCATATTTAGCCATGGAGGTGTCATATTGGATCTCCTTTCACCATGATTACAATTTTATTTCCACCCTTGCGATCTCGTGTTGTGTGAACCATTCCTCCTATACAAAGTGTGGCATCGATCCACCCATCTGTCATTCACAAATATTGAGTACAAAGTGTGAGTTTCCTCCTCCAAACTTCTCATCTCTGTGCGACCCTCCCACAATATCCTATCTTCTTTGATGTCGCCCATTTCCTACCCTTCGGATCCCCTACTTTTTTTTTTCTCTTCCTTGCCAAAGTGTGCCATCCTTGAAGCATCATGTTAATTAATTATCTATTATAATAATCTCAATTAGGGAAATTTTGATAAAGAAGAAGCATAGCATTGGTTGTTAAGAATTCCTTTTTTATGTAGATATGATAGTGGTATTGGTAACTGAACTAATTTTAGCATAAAATATTTGATTATTTGATATGTTCATAATTGTAGATTTCATCAAGTAGTAAAGGAAGTTAGTCATAATTTATTGTAATGCTTCAATAATTACTAGTCCTAGAGAGACCTTGGAAGATATCAATATATGATTTTTTTTATGGTTGCCTAAAACACATAGAGGGTATAATTCTAAATTTATAGTTATGTATAGATTTTATGAGATGAAACATTTCATTCTATATAAAAGAAAAAATATTTAATGCATATATTTGATCTATTTTTTGATAGAAGTTGTGAGATTGCATGGGTTTCCATGAGTAATATTATAGATAGGGATACTAATTATTTTATTAATTTTGGAAGATATTATAGAGGAATATGAAAGTAAATTTGAATTTTAGTTCAACATATCACCCATAGACTGATGGAAAAATTGAAATTTTGAATAGGAGTTTAGGAAATTAGGATATGGTCCTATCAAAAGGAGAGCTTAGATGTTTATGAAAATTTTTGGTTGGGGAAAAGATAGGAAATTGGTACATGATTTAACTATAAAAATATTTTTCATATAACTTAGTAAATAGAAGTTCAAGGAAAACACCATCTATGATAGCATATGGTAGTATACTATTGATGCAACAGTTTACAAGTAGTAGCCTTATGGGAAACTTAGCTATTGAGGGACTTGTGCACATAGCTAAGTGACCTCTGGGGTTTTATCAAAATTGGCTCTTCGTTTTTTAATGGGGGGAGAAAAGGGAAAGAAGATAAACATAAAATAAACAAATCTAAGCTAAGGCGATGGGCCAGATCAATAATGAGATAAGTAAGCACATTGTGGAAGCAAAGGCTCAAGTAGTAACTAGCATATATCAAATAAATAATTTCCTAGCACTGCAAACATAAGAACATCAAACCATTTGCATAATATAACCCACATAGCAAGCTAACACAAAAGAGTAGCAACATGATCTGTATTACACCAAGCTATATGAAGATTACAGAAGCCTTGAAATAGATGTTCGTATATTTCAAAAAATGCAAGCATAGTTTAATGTCCTATCAAATGCTTGAAAATAGAGAGGCCAAATAGAATGGCATAGTCTATAAGTTCAGATTTAATATTAAACATTAAAGAGGCTAATTCTCAGTGCTCGGGAATTTTTTCTATCTAACAACAACCATAAAATGAAGAAAGGGCCACTTAAATAAGCTAGACCACCACCTAGAGGCTCCAACCAGAAAGATGCTCTAGTGAAGTCACCAACAGAAAGATTCCCAAGCATCAGTGCCAAAAGAAAGAAGGAAAGGCAACACGCCAATAGGGACACTTCGAGGAGAGATGGGCCACATAGCAACAAAAGGAAAGGAAACGCGGCAGAAAAATGGAAATAGTTGCAACAACCATTGAACAAAAACAATGGATGCCCAAAAAAATGCCATGCAGAAAGCTCTTTGTAAAGGTAACTATGGTGTGGGCCCCATCCGAACAGAAAGTAGGTGGAGGTGACATGTCAAGCAACTGAAGCTAGACAAAAGGAAGGAGAAGTGTCTCGAAGAGAAGCTCTGATAAGATGCCACGTGGTAGCAGTTAGAAAGCTGTGAGCGGTATCAAAACAAAAGGTGGAGTTGTGGAAGGAAGAAGGACCGTGAAGGAAAAGAGCAGTGCGCGAATAAATATTCATAGCTTTGGTGATTCACAGGGGAATTTCGCCTGCAGAATGAGAAACTCCAGATCATGGACTTCTAGACCAATCCAAACTCCAATGGACTAATTGCTCATAGCTTGGAGAGAGTAGCCTGAAGGGATGTCCAGACCTCATTTGATGGTGCAGAGAGAGTGCGCAAGTTTTCATGTGCCATGTTTAAATCAATAATTGCCTTAAAAGGAAAGATTTCCACCAGATATTTTTGCCTTGAACTCAAGCTAGAAGAAGAGTTGTGCTAGCTAATGCACTATGTTCTCGATATTGGCGATAGTCGGAGGTTGATCGAAAGATTGGAAAACAAATAGATCTTGTTTTTTCTCTTCAATCCTCTCAATGATGTGTTATATGCCTGCCACTGTTTGGTCAACCAAGAAGGGCAATGGAAGCCCTTGCTGAATTAGTCAAGAAAATTTAGCTTGCAGATCATAGGTAATTTGGGTCAGCTTTGCTCTGCATTCACCGACATGCTGGATGGCTTCATGCATAGAAATGAGAAGACTCATGCTCATGGCCATTGTTGTTTGATCCTCAACCCCGACATTACTCAATGCCTCATCAGAAGCTATATACAATTTGGTCAACAATTTCCTGGCCTCAGGAACTCTATCAGAAGTCATTTCCTACACCCGTTACATTGTTTCACTAGAACTACCCCGCATAAGTTGGTAGCATGCACCATAAATTTGTGAGTGGGTTGTAAGGTAAGGCATAGTGACTTAACCTTATCCCAGTATGATGCATGTAGTTTGGCTATTTCTAATGGGTTCATTTGGGATGCAGGAGGGTGGGATCTCAAAATGTCCACCTCTATAGTTCTACTGCTCAATTCTACTTTCAACTCCGCAATGCTTCTCTCCAGGACTAAAAACTGATTTCTTAGAGAAAAAATTTTGTCCTCCTTCTCCTTCAAGACTAACTTAGCCTATTTTTTCTTTTCTGTTTCCTACTCCAACGTAGCATTCATTTCATTTACCTCATCATTGGTACTTTTTCAGAGCTATTTCAAACCATCACTTGCTTGCTTCAATTCATTGCAGAGGGCCACCTCGGTCACCCAGGATTGTTCAATTTATCTCCGTAGGGCTGGAAAAACCTCTGCACTTAGAGCCTAAAGTTTAGCAACTTTGTTCTCAAAGGAATTCCTTTCATCCCGTAGCCGATTTATTTCGATCTCTTGAGCCTTATGCTTATTGTACCAAATCTCCACCTTTCCTTTCAGGCCTTTCATTTCTTCATCTTTCTTCTTGATTTGGCGACTGATCTTGAGGAAATCAGTTGTCACCACCCTTTGGGTTTCTTCCATTAGCTCTACTTTGTCCTGAAGATGCGCATATTGCAAATCAAGTCCTACGACATTGGAAGAATAATCATTTGGCTACATTTCTCCACACAGTTTGATGACACTAGGTGTCACATTCACAAACATCAACGAATTTTGACTTTCGTTGAACACAGTCTACATAAGGGGCTCCGCAGGTTTGTTTGCATCATTTCCCCTTTTCTTTTGTATTCAAAAAGCTTGGGCACATTTGGAAATATCCATCTATGAGAAATACGCTTGGGGCGAAATACCTAATCCACCAATGAAAGGAAACTCTATGGGAAATGCTAATGGGAATGACAATGTACTTAATGTATCAGCGGATTCGCTAGGTCTCGCAATGGTCCCTGGGGAAAAAGGTGGGATAAAATGACTGCTCTAAGATGGAAAAAACATATCAGGGAAAAATGTCGGGGAAGTAGCCACTTAACGCTGAGGTATCAGAGGCACAAATTGCTGACTTAGTGGGCTAGGATGTGCTGCCATTATTTGCACCTAAAGGGTAGTAGACATAGGAGGAGGCGAGTGGGGACCCCTAAGGGAACCAATGTTGACCTGCCTTGGGTGACTAGTGAGAGGAATGGCTGGCGCAAGTGACATGGAAGAAGTAGGCACAAAGGAAACTAAAGACATAAAAGAGAGAGAAGGGGAGAAAAGTACCTGAGTTTCCTGAAGATTTGTAGTAGATACAACTACCTCATCACACTATTCTTCTCCTCCTCTTCCTGCTTCCTTTGTTTGAGGTCTCTTCTCTTTCGGGGAATCATCTAGGTCCAAAATAACCCATCGACGATGCCTAACAGAGCCCAACCTCTTCTTCCTTGATATAGAGGAGCTAGTTGGCTCTGATAGCTGTGTATTTGAAGAGATCTCATGTTGCAACTTTTGTCCACTGACTATCTCTCCTTGCATGAGACCTTCTTCAATCATTGGAGCCTTTTGGGATACTTCTTCTTCATGCTTTGTAGCTGCATTTTCCACCTCAATGAACCTCTCATACTCCAAACTATTAGGAGAATCATCACTGTCTGAATGCTTGTGGTACCAAGCATCATCAAACTAGTTGTCTAAGTGCACTTCCTAAAAGAGCCCGTTAGTCTTTTTTATCTCTTGTCTATAAATCCATAAATCTTTAATCTTTTCAGGATTCTAACCGAGCCTTGCTAGCTATAGAGGAATTGATTTATTATATGGTTCAGGTTAGACTTGGCCATTATATGATAAAAATTCAGCCAAGGTGGTCGACCCGAGCTAAAAGGAATGTGCTCGAGGCCGACGTATAACTTCTCATTTCCCTCATCTTCATTTCTCCGAGGGTCCGAAAATGACTTAGGCTAGTGAGGGATCTTAATTCCTACCTCTACCAAATTACCTACTGGATTATAGAACCAAGTATCACAGATAACCACCAATCCAAGGTGACCTAACTTGGAATACAACACTTCAGAACTATTCACCCTTGGATTCTTCTTCTTGAACAATGTTATAGAGCCAAACATGATTGGAAGTGTAAGATACGAAGTTAGATGCTTCCCTCCCCAATAATCATTTTCAATATTACACAACTGTCAGAAAACTTCCAAGGCCAACACCTTGTCTAAAACAAAATATAGGAGCCAGAAAGGCTCTCAGACGAAACCCTGCATGCAGAGCATTGTAAAGTCTAAACCAAAGAACCAATCACAAGGCGGTACAAGGCCTCTCATCCATGATATTTGACTCTATGTCAAGCACACAGACCTCCTACTTCCCATTTGATCCAAAGCTCTTAAATTCGGAGCTAGGAATACGTCTAAAAATGCATAATAATCAAAAAAATATTTGAGGACAAGAGTCTAGGTCGAAACTAGTTTTCTAATGCCATTTTCGTCAAATGCCACTAGGGGTAGAAATTGCTTGAAATAATCTGGGTTTTGATGTAAAATCATGTAGGCCAAGAAAGAAGAATACGTGAACTTGGAACCAAGCTCAAACCCCTTCAGCTGTCAGCACATCCTTTCCACAATGACTTTTGCAAAGTCCATCAATAGAGGCTCTTTATTCTTTTTTAGCATAAAGCCTATGCTCATATGGAAATCCGAGACTTCCTTATCCGTATCCAACCCGAAAACCAATGCCAACATAGAGAAGATAGAAGCCATGCCTACTCTAAAAGCACCCAGACTAAGAGGAAAGCTAGGAGGGACGAAGTTATCTAGTGGCTCACCCGTTTTGGCATTATAAAATTTTTGCATTGCTCTCACCGTCCTCTAGTAATTTCGCAGCCTAGAAAGATCGAAATCCTCAACACCCTCAAGAGCATTAAGAGGGATGCACAATATATCCTACAGAGCCTGGTGATTGATTACCACCCTAAAATTATGGCCGCTTATAATTCCTAAATCGGGGTCGAAGCTTTTAGCATATGCAGCCACAATCTATGGACACTAGTGCACCAAAGGAACCATATACTGAGGGAGACAACAATTCCACAATCGGCTAGGAAAAGGATCACTGATGCTTTTCATCTTTTCGCATGCAGCCTCTCTTAAAGTTTTGGGGTTCTAAGACAACTCTGAATTTTGGACATTATCCCAATCCTCTAAAACCAAAGCTTGGTTTCCAGGAGAAACTATGTTTAACATTTTCTAGTCCGCCAGCTTAGTGCAGGGCCATGAAGGTTTCGCTGGAATGCTCGGGGTTGCGTAAGAAACCTGGGTGTAGATATTCACGCATGACACATGCATCCTTCATTCCTCAATGTTGTTAGTGGCGATGGCCTGAGTTGAGCTTTCCACAATTTCAACCATTTTACCTATATTTCGAAGAACTCTCCTACTTAGTTTTTGAAAACCTTTCTCTGTCTTTGCAAATGACTAAAGCAGTTACACGTTTTTCTAGCCTCACACGATTAATGACTTTTGCATGATGCTCCTATCTATCTTTTTTATTTTTGAAAATATCAGATTAGCAAGGGTACACGCTATCTTTCACATTGACTATACCATGCAACACTAACCCTTTCGTGCGTGTGATAAAGCCGCCAACTCACCAAAGTACTTCACACATAAAGAGATGTGACCTTGCATTTGGTAGCTCTAATTTTTCTTGGAAAAGGTACCAAATTAGCAGTGCCATATCTTTTTGTGAGCTTTTGAATTTAATGATTACTTGATTGTAACATGGCAGATCAACTGATGAATTCACCCTAAGAGATTTTATTTGATATAATCAAGACGGAAACATTCCTTATGGTGACAGATGGATCCTTCTTCCTTTTAAAAAAGGCTAAATTCAAAAAAATTGAAACTACACTTGATTATTCTCATTATTTCACATGCCACAACACAACTTGTCAGGGCTCTTTCATACCATTTTCCTCTGATGTAAACATACCTTGCTTAATTAGTCCTTGGCAAGAGTAGCAATAGTCTTGGAAACACCAATTAGGCTTACGTGCAAGAAGACCCAAGCTTCCTTCTTAGGAAAAATTAGGTGCAGGCAACTGAAACGCATGATTGGCATCAAGAACCTTCTATATGTGAAATCCATAAAGTGGGTTCTAGGCAAAGACTATGTAGAATATGAGGACTAGTATAGAGTGAACACCAGTATTAGTTTCCACTTTGTAGCTTCTCTGTTAGACATTGGCATTTCTAAGAGGAAGATTTTGAGGCAGACAAATCAGGTATTTCTCGAACGCTACTTGGAGGGGTTGGAGAACATCATGAGAGCTGCCGAAATTGGCTGTGGAATCCCATCTATTCACAACCTGCACTGACTTGCTAAGGGAGGAGGACATGTGTCGACTAGGCCCTTTCTGTGTGGCTTTGAGCTTGAAACTCATGAGGAACATCGCCACAAAGTTTGCACTGCTTACCATTTCCTGATGAGGATGCACAACATTGAACCCTTTTGCGAGGTGCAATGGTATCAAAACTTTAAGAGGATGGTGTTTCATTATTGTGTGTCAACTACTGCCATTGTTGGACCCTCGAATTCCTGAAGAGACATCCAGAAGATCCCTCTTCTTTTTGTGTTTTAAACATTCTCTACAACACTTGTTAGCGACAATATATGTATTTTTGGAACATGGCCAGGGCCCCATTACATCAATATGTATACATATGTAAATATCTTTATAATCAATACAATACATAAATTTCCTATAGTCTAGTTCTTTTCTTCATTTATCTCATTTCCATGCATCGATGTGGTTGTTGATTTTAAGAAAGCATGAAGAATGACCCAAAACTAACAAAGTAGGGAAAATATATTCCATTAACTGGAATACCAAAGGCCTCACCCTCCATTGTTTTCAACTCAAATGAGTTGTGTTGCTTACACTATGTGATTCTAAATGGTCCTTCCTAAAGACTATCAAACTTTTCATGTTGACCGGGCTTCGCTCTGCTCTCATTAAATTTGAGCACCAAGTCTCCACACTATAGACCCTAGTCAGAAATTTTCTTGTCAAACCATTTCTATACTACCTATTGGTGGTTAGTCATTGCCTCGAGAGCATGCTCTCATTTCTCCTGAACCTCAAGTAATTCTTCCAACCGCATCTCCATTGCTCCATTTTTCTCAATTTCGAGAGACTTGAGTAATTGGATTGCAGGGATTTCCATGGAGATTGGCAACAACACCTCCTTCCCATATACCATCTCATAAGGGGATGTTTTCAATATTTTTTCAGTGTGATACAATCTGCCCATAGTTTTTTCTAGAGGTGTCTATGCCACTCCATTTGATGTTCTGAACCTATTCTCTTGATCAGCCAGATAAGATTCTTGTTTGCAGATTCGGCAAAGCCATTTCCTTGTGGATAGTAGTTGGAGGATGTCTTTAGGAAGAATCCATATTTTAGTGAAAATTGGCTGATTTTGGAACTGAGAAAAGCTCTCGAATTATCCAAGATAATTGTCTTTGGTGGGCCAAACCTGGCTACCAGTTTTTCCAGGAAGTTCACAATTTCTGCCTCAATTGCATTTTTCAAAGACACAGCTTCAGTCCACCTAGTGAAATAGTCAGTTGCCATCATGATCCATCTATGTCCAGCTGATGACAATAGATTGATCATGCCAATGAAGTCAAGACCCCATTGAGCAAATGGCTCTTCCACTACAATTGGTTTTAGTGGCATGGCAGCATTTTTCCTTCTCCCAAAAAAAAATTGACACTCATTACAAGACCTCACCAATGAATACAAGTCCTTAAATAACGTCAACCAAAAATAACCAACATACATAATCTTGATTGTAGTAGTTTTTTCTAAAAAATGTCCTCCGGCTGGGCCACTATGGTACTTCTCCAATATATTTTTTGCTTTCTCTTGTCTTACACACCTTAACAAGACACCATTGAAGTTCCTCTTGAAAATAACTCCCTCCAAGAGTACATAGCCATTATTTTGTAGCCAATAGAAACACCTTTTAAATTAGGGGAGGTTAGTTGGGGACTTCCTGTTTGCATGAAATTGATTCTGTCATCTAGCCAATTGTCTCCATAACTCTCTTCATTCAGTAGCACGGGTTCTGGGACTTCAACCTCGGTCATTGCTTTGTTGTTTCCAACCAAATATTCACACAGTCCCTTCCCTTTCATATTCTTGACTAGATTGACCTCGATGTCATACTCTAGAATCTTCATTATCCAGTTAACCTACTTCTCAGTGATTTCACCTTCCATAATATACTCACACGCTAGGGTGCGACACACAAACAATCACCTTGCTGCATGATATGGGGTGTCAGAACTTCTTTAGCCCCTTTACAATAGAAAAATCTTGCTTCTCCACAAAGTTGTACTTCACCTTGTAATCTTTTAGAGTGCACGAATCGAAGGCAATGAGAAATTCTCTTTTATCTTCATCGTCTTTCTGCATCAAAATAGTAGCGATACTCGTGCTACCACCAAAGATATACATGAGGAAGTCTTTCAAAAAATATAGATTAACCAACATGGGAGATGAAGAGATGGCTTCTTTAATCTATTTGAAATCTTTTCTAGCTTCCATTGTCCATTTGAAAGCTTGGTCTTTTTTCAACATCAAGGTGATGGGCTGAAAAATCCCCACAAAGTCTTGTATGAACCAGTTGATGAAGCTAACCTTGCCCAAAAAATATTGAAATCCTTTTTTGTTGATGGGTAGAGAAAGTTCTTTGATCGCTTTAACCCTTTCTAAGTCGATGGCAATACCTTCCTTTGAGGCGACATAACCCAACAACTTCCCTTGTGGGACCCCAAACACACATTTTTTCGAGTTTAGAGAAATCCCAAACTCCTGGGAATTTTGGAAGACAAGCTCCAGATGATCAAAATGATCTTCAATAGATTTTTAGAAAACCGTTAGGTAATCTAGATAAATAAGAATGATCTTATGTATCAAATCCTTGAAAGCAAAGTCCATAGCTCATTGGAAAGTGGCTCCAACATTTGAAATTCTAAAGGGAATTTTAGCATAAGTGTATGTTCTCCACTTGGTGGTAAACATCATTTTGTGTTGGTCATCCTCCTTCATTTGAATCTGATTATAGCCTGAGAAACTGTCTAACATTGAAAAAATCTCAGAACTAGCAACTATTTACAAAATTACCTCCATAAAAGGTAGAGGGTAGTGGTCCTTTAGAGACGCTCTATTTAGGTCTCATAAGTCAACGCATAGTCATATATCACCATTGTTCTTCCGAACCGGCACCAGGTTAGACACCCAAGGTACTATGTTTGATCGGGAACACTATCCGGGATTCAATCAACTTCTTTAATTCTTGAGCCATTAATGACTCAATCTTTGGATTTACTGGCCACTACTTCTAACACATGGGTTTTGCTCCCTCTAGTAGTTCAATGGTGTGTTGGATAATCCTGGGATCATATCCCTTAAGATCATCATATGACCATGCTACCACACTCAGATACTTCTTGCAAAAATATTTCAACCTTTCTTTGTTCTTCTATGAGACTCCTTTTCTAACCTTAAGGATTTTATCCTCTCCAATGTGCAAATTGGTGTAATCACCTTTATCAGCTACAAACTTTCTCTTGTCATTTCTCGCATCATTGAAATAAAATAGACTCTCGAGGGTAACCAAACCTTTGGGAAGCTTATTTGACTTAAGTTGGACCACTTGATCTTCATAGGCCTCAACAATCTTTGGCTGAAATTGGTCAGTAAATTCTTCAGACAACTAGAGAAACTATGCAATATGAGCATCACTATCAAACACTTGCCAGTTTTGATCATTATTTGGGACTGCAAGCCACATGATCACTCACACTGAATGTTTGTTATTGATTAACTCAGAAGCTGGCTCAAAATGAGCTCCGACAGTTGCCATTCAATTTGTTTCAGAGTTCTACTATCTAGGTATGACTTGGATATTGAATGCCTTGAAGCCTTCAATTAGGTCCCATACCCTCTGTCGGTATGATCGCATACTAACATTCTTGGTAGTTGATAGCCCTCGAATTTGGTTAACGACCAATTTTGAATCTCTGAACACCTGTATTTGCTTGGAACCCATTCGTTCTACTAAACTCAAGTCGTAGACAAAGCCCTCACACTCAGCTTCATTGTTTGAGCACACAAACTAGAAACGATATGACCTCAAGGTCTTTTCTTTGGATGGAGATACCAAACATATTCCAACACCAACTCGTACTCTACATATTGCTCCATCAAAGTGCAAGGTCCATAACTCTGAGGTCCCTTCACTCTTAGACTCTTTAGTCACTCTGGGAATAATTTGATCCTCCTCATGTATGACATATGTTCCTAGCCCAATTGCACGATAGTTTCAAAAAGGGTCTGAATTTATAAATTCATTCAAGAGAGCTTCCTCATTCTCAGTCCAGGAACTACTTGCTTCTTCATCCTCAAGGAGTTCGGCATTAGGCATCTCTTCCAAGGTAATTGAAGTATGTGCTACCTCAAAATTGATCATGGCTTCATCAGCCACATGCTCAGAATGCAAAGGTTCCAACAATATATTCATCTTAGCTCCATATTTGGTTCTTAGGATCAAGTGTGACCAGTCAAAAGAGAGATAACCTCCAACATTTGCAGTGAATTCTTGGGACAGACATATCCCAAACATAGGAGGGACGTCAATGAAAATAGTATCTTGATTCACAGTAATGTTGGGGCAAGTAAACAATGTCATAGGAAATCCTTTGATTACTCTGACGATGTCAACCTTGTTCTCATTGAGTTGCATAACTCCTTTCTTAAGAGGCTTTGTATTCAAGTCCTTGAGCTTCAACTACTTGCTTGGGCATGACGGTGGTGCTAGCACCAGATTCAACCATACAATTATGCAGTAGCTTTTTACCAATGATAAGTGTTAGAAAGAAAGGTTTGGATTTAGGCTTACCCTTTTTTTTGACTTGATTTTCTATTAATTGATTTTCCAAAACTCTGTCGGGGCTTGGATTAGCTATCTTATCTCTTGAGGGTTGTTTGAGCATCTTCATGCCCTCTTCTCTTGATAATGCCTCTTGTAATAGCAACTTTTGCTCTGAGATGGCCAAGATATCCCACAAAGAAACATTAGCAGAATATTTCTTTAGCTATTCCACAACATTGAATGACGTTTGTGAATGATGAGCTATAGTAGTTAGCTCCTTCTGCCTTGCAGCTAGTACATCTGGTTGTTTGGAAACTGTCAGGGTGGTCATGGGAGCTTTTGTTTTCTGAGGAGATGGATTCTTGGAACCTAGAACAATGACTCTAGACTGCTGCAAAACTGATGACACACTTGTCGATGGACTAAGCGTTGGATTAGGTGACCCTTTAGTTTTCAAGGATGTGAATTCTCTGGTGAGCCTCTGCTTGGAATGGGTATTGTAATCTAACTGTACTTGCGATGACTGGGTCACTAGAATGTTGTTTGGGTATGTTGACTCCTCTTCCTCTATCCAAGAAAAGAGTGCTTGGTCTAGAGCTATGTCTAGCTCTTGCTCTATAGACATTCCTTACATTTGAGGGGTGAGAACTGTGTTCTCCATTTGCTAAGAGGTAAATGCATGACCTCTGGAATTGGGCATGATGCCTTGACTACATTGCTCTGCTATCTTCTGTTGTAAATTCCCTCATGGTCAATTTTGGGGCATGTGTGCATCATTGCAAGGGAAAAACCATGGATTAATCTCATCAACAATGTTTTGTCCTGCTACCAGCTCTTTAATCACACTAGGATAGATGGTCTACATCAACATGGTCACAGAAATGACCTAATTTCTCTATTGAGCTTGGGTATTATTGCACAATCTATCCTGCCATTGATTCTACTGAAAAGGAGGTTTCCCACCTTGGTAATTTTGGAAAGTAGGCTTCTGGTAGGTATACTATTGTCACTTCATACTAGTTAACTCATTTCTCACGGTTCACAGCAGCTCCTTCATGTCGCTCACCTCAACCGCCAAAGGGTTATGCACTGGAGCCAAGCTCAGCATCATTCCCGGGTACACATACATAGACTGGGGGGTGCAGTAATGTTGGTTGTTAAGCTACCTCTAGTTTTTCTATAGTTGATTCCAGAACAATGGCATAATAGGTCATGGTGCCAACTTTTCGATGGTGATAAGATTGTTCTCTGCGGTGACAACAAGGCTATATGCATCAGGTAAGGTATTTCTGCCAAGAGATTGTAGCATCACAAAAATATCAACATTTATAGACTTTAGATAAAACATGAGCACTAGATTTAGAGGTGGAAAACTTCCTACAGGGACCCTCTACCAAGTCAAATGAAACCAAGCATTAAAATCGGCCAAAGCTTTGAATGAGGAGTCTGCTTTATATTAGCAAGCTGGTGATATAGCAAAGATTTGCCACCATTATTTGAGAAGCACTCGTAGAAAGGATTCCCAAGCTGATCCCAAGTGCCAATTGTATTAGCTGGAAGAGTACAATACCAGTCCAATGCCTACCCTTTGAAAGAGGCTGGGAGCAACCACAAAGCCAAATATTTGTTAGTAATGCCATGAACCAGACATACATTAGCCACATCTTGCAAGTGCTCCATTAGAGTTCTTGAATCATCCCCAGTGAACTTTGGCATGGGCTTTAAAGTAGAAGTTGGGATTGGAGCCCACACTACAGGTGGTATAGGGGGTATCAAAGGGCTACTAGCATCCCAGGCTACAAAATTTCTAGCCATCTGCACTAGGGATGGAGGAGAATTTAGAGGAGAAGTAGGAAGTGATATGTTAGCCTACTGGCCTCTCACCTTGATTGAAACTAGTGGTGGTATGAGCAAGCCAGGGATTCTTGCGGTTTGAGACCTAGTAACAGGCCTATGACTCATACACTATTTTGGATTGTGAGCATTTTAGTTGGTCACACTGGGTGTGCCAGAAAAAGAATTGTTGATGCAAAAGTTTGTAGGCAGCAACCTTATGGGAAATTTAGCTATTGGGGGACTTGTGTGCATAGCTAAGTGAACTCCAGGGTTTTATCAAACCAACTCTTTATTTTTTAATAGGGGAGAGAAAAGGGAAAGAAGATAAACATAAAATAAATAAATCTAAGCTAAGGCGATGCACTAGATCAATAATGAGATAAGTAAGCACATTACAGAAGTAAAGGCTCGAGTAGTAACCAACGTATATCAAATAAAAAATTTCCCAAAACTGCAAACATAAGAACATCAAACCATTTGCATAATATAACCCACACAGCATAAGCTAACAAAAAAGAGTAGCAACATGACATGTATTACACCAAGCTATATGAAGATTACAAAATCCTTGAAATAGATGTTCATATATTTCAGAAAATACAAACACAATTTAATGTCCTATCAAATGCTAGAAAATAGAGAGGCCGAATAGAATGGCACAGTCTGCGAGTTCAGATTTAATATTAAACACTATAGAGGCTAATTCTTAGTGCTCAGACAATTTTTTCTATCTAACAACAACCATAAAATGAAGGGCTGCTTAAATAAGCCAACCCACTGCCTAGGGGCTCCAACCAAAAAGATGCTCTAGTGAAGTCACCAACAGAAAGATTCCCAAGTGCGAGTGCCAACAAAAAGAAGGAAAGGTACCATGCCAACAGGGACACTCCAAGGAGAGATGGGCCACACACCAGCAAAAGGAAAGGACACATGGTAGCAAAATGGAAACAATTGCAACAACCATCGAACAAAAACAACGGACACCAGAACAAATGCCACACAGAAAGCTCCAAACAAAGGTAACTATGGTGTGGGCCCCATCAGAACAGAAAGTAGGCAGAGGCGACGTTTCAAGCAATCGGAGCCAAACAAAAGTAAGGAGAGCGTCTCGAAGAGAAGCTCCGATAAGATGCCACCTGGTGGTGCCCGGAAAGCTATGAGCGGTATCAAAACAAAAGGTGAAGCTACAAAAGGAAGAAGGACCACGAAGGAAAAGAGCAGTGCATGAATAAATATTCACATATTCCAATGAATGTATTAGAAGTAAGAGAAATTAGCAATGAAGAAAAATAAGTGTATAAGTTGAAGAATTTGTAAAATAGAGGAAGTACATATTGAGGTAATAAGTCACTTCAAGAAGATGAATGGTATATATAAGGAGAGGGTTGATGATAAAATAATATATATATCAAATTTATATTTGAAGATGAAGGGTTGTTCTATTGCTTGGTCAAGGCTCTAAAATTTTCAATTGACAACTATCCCACATCAGACTCTGTTGTGCATGAATCAGGATCCCAATAGAATCCTCCCAATCTGTCCAATCTGCTCCATCTCTACTTTTCTTCAGCAATATCATATTGGTAGAACCTGAAGTTTAGTATAGGCCACATTAAGATTGGTGGCTGAAAAGTTAGGGGAAGCTAGAACCGCCCTTTTGTCCTTCCAATGTGAACATATTTGTCAATTCTTTTAAGAGTTGTTCCATAGTTTTGGATGGAATGAGGCTCAACCTACTTGAGATCATCAGTTAAGTTGTTCCATCTTTGTGAGAGGTATCTCTTCACAGTTTCCTCTCTTGCTTTTTCCTTTGCCTCATATTCACTATAAAATTCTTCTATCTAAGGCATAATCCTATTACCATAGCTCAGTTTGAGAAGCATTTTGTTCCATTCTCTAGAAATATCCCCTGGATTCCTTGATTCAGCCCTAATGGTTAGGGGAATGTTGGATTCCATTTGCTTATAAGCCCCATATTGTTGTCCCCAACTAATATAATTTTGCACCCAAGACATAAATTCCCTTAAGTGGACATGCCCAACATATAACAACGGATTCCAATCATGGTCTTGAGTCACAACATAGTTATGCAAATAAAACTTACACAAAAAATTCTTCATTTTAGGGGAGGCAATCCAATAAGCATTTAAAAATTTAGCAGGGGTTTCAATAGAAGGGTTCAAACCTGAGACAATTCTTGCTAGTTTAAAAGATAGATATTTCTCCTTTAAATGCAAAGCATAGACCCTTGGAGGGGTCGTACATTCCAAAAAATTTGGTACCAAAGCTGCCATATCATCCACCCTCTTCTTTAAGGTGGCAACTTCTGCATCTTTGTCTTCAATTTCCTCATCTCTCTTTTGAATTTCCCTCTTCAATCTATGTTTGTCCTCCTTCCATTCCTCTTCTCTTCTTTGCATCTCTTTTCATAAATGCATGGAAACCTTATGCATTGAAAAATCAAGGGGGTTATGCATTCCTACAAACATCTTTTCTAGTACTAGTGCTAACTGTAAGGATTTAGGCTGTCCTATCAATTATGGCTTCAAGCGTACTGATTGTTCTCCCTATTTGGGCTATTGCTGCAAGAACTACTTTTTCTCTTGTTTTGGCTTTTGTTGTAGGACCTCTTGCTGCAGGAAATCTTGAATCTCCTCATACTCTTGATTTTCCATTTCTCCTGCAATGTTAGCAAGATTGGCTAGTGTTATGTTAAATGTTGTTATCTTAAATATATCTTCTTCCTCAACGTTCTCCTACTCCATTGGAGATTTTGTGTCCCCCTATGATATTTATCTAGACTTAGGGCTTCCCTGTAGAGATGTAACAAAGGCTGGTTCAACTGATCTTGCTTTCTAAAGAGGGCTCTTATGTTTTCCTTTGGTTGCAGGATGAAAAGTGTCAACCTTTCTCTTCTTAGAGCTTGGCACCTCTTTTTCTATGGGCTGCCTTTTGGATTTTTCTTTTCTTGTTTCTACTTCTCTCTTTTGTGCCCTAGTTTTCATTAGAGTGCCAAGTGGGACATCATCATCAAAATTTGAGGAAGAGCTTTCTTTCTCTAAGTGTTATGTTCCAGAAGAACTAATTTCTATGGTTTCTTCTTTTGCAGGAGGGTTTACACTAGGGCCTGCACCAGAGGTTGAAGCACCAAGAGTGGCTTTAGCCATGCTCAATCTCTTGCTACACCTACAAGGTTGAGGTATAAACCTAGGTTTCAAATTATCAGGTCTAATTTGATCAATCTTTATGAATTCGTCCCAAGTCATTCTAGATACATTATGCAGATACTTCTCAACTAACAGTTTAATCAAACAATGGTGGGAAATAGAATTTTCCCTACCTTTCTGAGTCTCGACTACCATGATTGAGAGAAGGTTGCATAGCATGTTTAGCACATTCATCCTCATTTTGTGCCTCATATGATTCAAAAGCTTAAAATGCATGAAGTGCAAATTCGACTGGCAACCTTCACAAGTGATGTATTTTATGACGTAGAAAATTATTTGCTTCCATGGCTCAGGCATAGACATTGTATTTGCTCCCTATTTATCTATGCTCAATGTAGGGTCGTTTGGCTCTATAAATTCGGCCCCAGCTGACCTGGCATCTCTAGAAGCAGGGTAATTTTTACCATCAGTGGGTAACCCTGTAACTTTTACAATTCTTTATTCATTTGCTAATACTTCCAGCCCTTTTACCATGCCTCTCTCCTCAAAAAATGTCTGGGTGAATTCTAGTGCAATGTCTTCATTGAAATCATCTAGTTTCAGGAAGTAGTCTATCCACCTGCAATTTATGAATTCGACCATGCATTATGCATCCTGCAGTAATACATTGTGCACCATGGGTTCATTTTGAATTAACACACCTCCCATTGTCTTCAATCAAACAAATGCTCTGTGGTTTCCTACCTACAATTCCATTTGAAAATCAAATTCACCTTCCTGCAACACTTGCTAACTTTCCAATGCCAATGTCAACCAAATTTTTCCTTTTTTTCATAACTTTTATTTGCAACACAACTTGGGATATGACATGGTCAATAATGGCAAGGAAGGAGTAATAAAAGAAAGTTGTGATGGAGAGAAATGGTGGTGGAAGTTGGTGTCACTTCACACATGTGAGCCGTCCTCTCACTCAAATTTCAAATTGACTCAATTTAAATTTTGTTGACATAGACTAGCATGAACTGACATGTGGGAAAAATATTCATATCTTTTTCCTCCGCCCCCTACCTAAATTTGTGCATGTGTCCTCACATGTGGAATGATGATTTAATAGGGTAGGGAATATTGGCATGCCATGGTGAACGTCCATACTAATGTACAATGGTTAAATGAAATGAACTTAAATACAATTAAGATATAGCAATTAATGCACATATACCTGAATGTGTGGAGGATTCATTGCAAAGATTTTGGAGAAAGTATCATTTGAATTTTTAGGAAATAAGTTGAGAAATTAGTGAAGATGAGGTGGGATGAGATGAAGTGATGTGATGGAAGAGAGAGAAAGGTGGAAATGGATGGGTGGATGGGAAGATGGGCGAATAAATGGACTCCCACGGAGGAGGTAGTCTTTATTATGAAAAGTACATACCTTAATTATCTAGAAGGAGGGCTACTAGGTCCACTTCCCTCAGCTGCAGGAAGCTTGGGTGCTACATGCTGAGTGAATTGTTGCAGGAACTCCCCCTTGGAAGCTAGCTTGTGATACAATTTGAGGCAATGACCATTGACAAGTAGCTTGAATTTGATTGGGTCAGTAGTGATGAGCTATACAACACCATTAGGGAATACTTCAACAACCTTATATGGTCCTAGCCACCTTGTATGCAATTTTCCTACATTATCTTGATACTTTGAGTCATATAGTAGGGCCTAATCTCCTGGTTGGAATTTCTTGTCCTTAATAAATTTGTCATGCCACTTGATTCTTTGATTCTGCACCACCTCTGTGTGATGCAAGGTTTCTCTCCTTATATTTTCCAAAGCATTCAATTGCATGATTCTTTCTCTCTGTGCCTCAGAGATATCCATTCCTAAGGTTACCGCAGTCCTAAGAGTCTTATGTTCAAATTCAATGGGCATCATGGTTGTTTTTCCATACAACTCAAATGGAGTGAACCCTATAGTTGTTTTCCAGGTGGTTCTATACACTCAAATAGCTTCTGGTAATATGTTTTCCCAATCCTTTCTGTGGATAGCTACTATCTCGGTCATAATGGCTTCAATTTCTCTATGGGTTACCTCAACTTGGCCATTGGCCTAGGGGTGATAAGGAGTAGACTTCCTATGTCTAATGTTGTATTCATTGACTAGTGCCACAACAAGGGTTGATGTGAATTGAGCCCCTTGATCAGTCACTATCTCTCTTGGAACTCTATACCTTGTGAAGATATCCTCATAAAGAAATTCTACAACTTTGTTTTCTCTTGCATGTTCCATGGCCTTAACTTCTACCGATTTAGTTACATAACTAGTGCATATGAGAATATAGGACTTACCATTTGATGGAGGGTCAATGGGTGCTACAAAATACAATCCCCACTTATCAAAGGGAGTGATTAATACCTAAGGGAAAAGTGACATCTCATCAGATCAGGTTGGTCTACCTATTATTTAGCATCTGTCATATTTTCTTGTATACCTCCCTGCATCCTTGTGGACTATTGGCCAGTAATATCCTGTGTTCAAAATATTCATTGTTGTCCTCTTAGCTACAAAATATACGTTCCACATGATTCATTGTGACATGCATGCAAAATTTCATATGTCTCATATTCTCTCACACATTACCTCATAACATGGTCCGGTTTAGTATAAAACAAATATCCAACAATCCATGAGAAAGAAAAATATTTTTCAATTAGTTCCCTTCTCTCTTTTGGACAGAAGTGAGGAGGATCTCTACCTATGACCAGATAATTAGCTATGTCAGCATACTAGGGTGTTTGTACACTGAAAGAGAATAGATGCTCATTAGGAAAAGAGTCATCTATGGCTTGATTATCTTCTAATGTAGTTAGCCTTGAAAGAAAATTTGTAACAACATTGGCCTTCCCTGGCTTATCCACAATGGTTATGTCAAACTCCTGCATCAACAATAACCACCTTGATAATCTACCTATGATCAAAGGTTTATTCATCTGATACCTGATGGCTACATGATCAGTGTGCACAAAGATTTGGTAATCTGTTATATGTAATGTTTGAATTTGTTCAAGGCATAGATTACTGCCAACATTTCTTTCTCTATCACCATATAGTTGAATTCAACTCCTTGTAAATTTTTGCTGACAAAATAAATGGCATTTTCAATAGCTCCTTCTTTCTATCCTAAAATTTATCCTATGTAATAATCTAATGCATCTGTATGGATGTGGAAAGGAAGCTCCCAATTAGGTCCTTTGAGTACAAGAGCATGATTCAAGGCTACCTTCAAATCATAAAATTCCTTGTCACAATCTTTAGTCCACTAGAACTCAACATCTTTAGTGAGCAGAGTATACAATGGTGTTGATATTGTGCTAAAATTCT
The DNA here is from genome assembly GCA_007258455.2 of Sequoia sempervirens. Classification (NCBI taxonomy): domain Eukaryota; kingdom Viridiplantae; phylum Streptophyta; class Pinopsida; order Cupressales; family Cupressaceae; genus Sequoia; species Sequoia sempervirens. The sequence continues at coordinate 1,171,160 of VDFB02004800.1, read as the reverse complement.
TGATGAAATGTCAATAATACCCTACATGGCCCAAAAAACTCCTAACATCCTTTTATTTTGTAGGTGTGGGAAGATTTGTGATTACCTCAATCTTTGCAAAATCTACTTGAATTCCTATGTAAGATATGAAGTGCCCAAGAACTACACCTTCTACATCATCATGAAGCATTTTTTCCTGTTTAAATAGAGATTTTGATCTTCACATCTCTGTAGGACTCTCTTGAGATTCTCCAATGCTTCATTGAAATCAGCACCATAGGTAGTGAAACCATCCATATAAATTTCCATGCAATCATGAGAAATATTTGAAAATATGCTAATGACTACCCTCTGAAAAGTTGTAGATGCATTGGATAAGCCAAATGGAAGTACTGAGTAGGCATAGGCCCCGCATGGACAAGTAAAAGTGGTATTTTCTTGGTCTTCTGGTGTAATTTGGACCTAGTTGTAGCCGTTGTATACATCTAGAAAAGAGAAGTATTGCTTTCCTGCAAGTGTGTCCAAGACTTGATCTATGAAAGGTAAGGGAAAATGGTCCTTTTTGGTGGTAGCATTAAGTTCCTTGTAATCAACACAAACTCTCCATTTCCCTCCTTTTTTAGGCATAATCACTAATGGAGACACCCAGTGGCTATCTAAAATGGGATAGATAAATCATGTATCTAGCAACTTCTGCAGTTCTCCTTTTACAATTTTGAGTGCATGGTTAATTCTTCTTTGTGGCTACCTCACTGGGGTGCAATCATCTCTAATATAAATTATGTGTGTGCAAAGCTTAGGATCCAATCCCTTCATATCATGATATTCCCACACAAATGCATGCTGGTGGGTCCTCAATAAGTTTTCCAATAGCAATTGTTGTTCTTCACTCAGTTTGTTGTTAACATTCAGATACTTCCCTTCTGACACCCGTACTTGTGCAATTGACTCTATCATGACTGCTTCATTAACACATGGTACCTTGAGTTCACATGCTAGCAATGCATGGGACATAACTATTTGTGTAGGAAGTCCATCTACAGAAATAGTGGTTGTAGGAAGAACATCTGCAGGCACAGTGGCTGCAGGAAGAATAGGCAAAAGTGTTTTGATTGGAGTAGCAAAATGAGAAGATGATTCTTCATCCACTTCACAATGGTTCTGAATAATGCTAACTAATACTTCATCTTCATCTTGAAGCTTTATGAAGAGCTTCTGCCTAACATCATAAGTTGCACCATAGAATTAACTTCCTCAGCCTCTTCACCAACATGTGGCCATATGGGGTTATCTTAATCATGGGATGGATGAGCAAGAGGATAAAGAACAAAAATTTTGGTGCTCCTTCCATCATAAATGGTCATGTCTCCTAAACGACATCCAAGATATGCATCTGCAATTGCTAACCATGGCCTTCCAAGAATAATGGGATACCCGCCTAGTGTAGCTTTAGGAGAAAGAATCATGAAGTCTGTTGGGTACTCCCAAGAGTCTAAAATTACCACAAGATCCTCCACTATACCATTAAGCTTAATAATAGAACTGTCAGCAAGCTACAGGATAGTAGGAGTAGACCTCATGTTTGCAATGTTTAGTTGCTGCAGGATGTCCTTGGTCATTATAGTTATTGTTGCCCCTATATCAATCAGATCATTCTTGATTTGGATCCCATTTATAACAACTACTACCACAAGACTATTTGGGTCATTTTACTTAGGGATAGTCACTTTTTCAAGCATGATGTCAGCTAGCTATCCCACCTCATGAACCGTAGTGGGGTCTTTCTTCTTCCTGCCTAGCTTCTTGAGGCATGCTTCTTTAAATGTCTTGCCATAGATTAGGACATCCTTTATGGCCTAGAATAGAGGGATCTGGACACATATATGCTTTAGCTTATCCAAGATGTAAAAAGTTACAATATCCTCCTTTTCTTTCTTCTTCTTGGAAACTTCCAATCTTTGAGGAAATGGTGGTTCTTGTTCAGTATGCTTGACTAGTACTAGTTCATGATTTTTAGGTGCACTTGGCTAAATGGGATCATTTAGAGGTTCCTCTTCCTCTTCCATGAGAAGCTCAGTGATAATGGGCTAGGAAGAGGTTGGTAGAGTAGTCCGTGAACACAAGTGGATGTCACTTACACTCACAACATATGCAGGGAATTGATTTGAATTAGCAGAGTATATAAGTTGTTGTTGTGGTCTTTTATTTGGATTGGGTGTGGGCTAAGCTGGTAGCTGAGTAGGTTTAGGTGCATTTGAGATTGAATTAGTAGGTGGAGGCATTATAGCAGGCTGTTGGGGCTGAGAAGGTGGTTGCATGTAACTATTTGGCTAGGTTGGCCATTGTTGTCCCCCTCTCCATTGATTTGTTTACTGCCAATTTCCTGGAGGTGACTAGAAATTCCCCTGAGGTTGTTGCCACTAGGGTGGAGAGTTTTGATGATTGGTCCAATCATTTGGAGGGTTACTCCAAGGCTATGGTGGATATCCTCCATAGCTGGATGGATATTGGGGTTTCCATTGGTTGCTAGATGAATAGGAATTAAAATATGACCCAACATAAGATAGTGGATCTAGTGGCATACCTTGTCTTGGAGCCCAAGGCCTCCTTTGAGCAACATAGCAAAATTGATCTTCTTTAACTTGGATTGGCTTGAACTCGTGTGCAATTTTCTTTCCTTCAATATTAATTACCATCTTGCATCTGTACTCCTTTTGTCTGCAATGGGGGAAATACCCTGCCGACATTGCCTCTGCCTCCTCTTGTTTCTTCTTGGCCTGAAGTGTATCTAGCTGAGTAGCTAGGTTGTTTATAATGTCTTGCTTGAAATCTTCTAGAAAATGAGTAATCTCCATTCTTGAAACTCCACCGGTAGATGATTTACCTATGGAAGATTGGTAAGCTCTCCCTTTCTTTGAAGCTGCCCTAGAGTAGTTTTGGCATATTTTCTTGATGTCTTCCCAAGGAACTTGGGTGATATCTCCTCTTGCCATCAAGTCCAAGGAATCAATGCAACTCTCATTGATTCCTCTCAAGAAAATTAGCTTATGTGATTCCTCATTGAGGGTATGGTGTGGATATTTTTGTAAGCAAAACAAAAACCTTGAAATATAATCTTCCAGGCTCTCATCCTCCTTTTGTTGCATTTGGAAAATGTCACCTCCTCTCATGTCACTGCCCCTACAATATTCCTTGTATTTCTCAAGGAACTTTGTCTTCATGTCTTCCCAAGTTTCCAAAGTATCACTACCTAGGCTCATGAACCATCTTAATGCAACTTCTTTCAGAGTGGTAGGAAATAGCTTAAGCTTATGGGCATTGGTGGTATAATCATAACTCTTGTAGAGTATGTCAAACTCAAACAAAAAGGTATCAGGGTCTTCTATGACAAGTCCATAAAACTTAGGGAGTGCTGAAGCAGGGATATTTTTTATGTTTTCAACTTCATTCTAATGGGAAACGGGGAAAGGAAAAGTTGGTTGGTTAGGTCTATTTCCATTTGCATCACCCATGCCTGCTCGATGTAGTTTCATAGTGAAGGGATTTTCAAGCTGATTTTGGTCCTCAAAGGAGACTTTAGAGCTAGTTAGATTAGTGATTGCATCAACAAAGGGCTATGGATCTTCTTCATCTTCTTCTGGTAGGTTTTGATAGTCAACTAACTAGAATGGATTAGGATTTTTAGGAAGGAATCTCCCATAAGCATCCATTCTCCTTCCTCTATGCATGCGGTATCAACTCACTATCAACCAACTCACACAAAGAATCAGTAAAGAATAAGGGGGGTCATTACTTCTTAAATGAGGGGTATACTAAGAACAACTTTTAGAAATACTATAGCAAGAAAACTATCAATGACTCCCAAGAACTTCCTAGTTTGACACCATCCCTGGAAATGATGCCAAAAATGTCTGCCTCCTACAATGAGTTAACAACTAAGTTCTTATAGCTATGATTCAAAGATTGGACATCTAAAATGAATAGCCATTCAATCATCATGAAAGTGCATTTAACTTGTCAACCCAGGGACATGAACTTGAAATGGGCAAGCACAATATGTGCACTAGGAACTCAAAGTAGCCATCTTCACCCTACAACTAAGAAAGACACAATGCTGAAAGTAAATTGCTTGGAAAGGAATGACGTAAATGCTAATCATCAATAAACAACCATACTAAGATGAAATGCATAACATAGATGAAAATATGAGTAAACAAACAAGACACTGCTCTGTCTACTTTGGCTACAAGAACAATCACATAATAGAATTATAGTGGATGTAGGAATAGTCGGTGCTAGATTCTTAACTAATCACTAAAGAAAAAGTAATACTAAACTAAGACTAAACTAAAGGACGAATTACTCAGCAAGTGGGCCCCCTTGGATAAGTATCATCTAAAACTAATGAGAACTCAAATGCTCAAACTCATAACTTTATTTCATTCACTGTAAATCATGAGTACAAAAGAGTAGTATATCTGTATTAATGAAACTCAAGAATGCAAGTACAATATCAAATCGTGCAACCTCCTGAGAAGGAGCATCTGATCCTTATTTATCCTATCAACTAAATAAGGCAGTCAACTCCACGAACTGGGAGGACTCTTATTTAGGGAAAACAGAGAAAGTGGAGTGGCAGTGGTTATGCATGCATGGAATCTGGTTAGACATGTAGGTCCAAACATGGATTTAGCACAACAGTAATGCTCACGCTGCTCAATAGCATTAAATTCCACTACAAGGAAATTACATTTGGCTTTCATAAGGAATATTCTATCGTCGACCTCCTTTGACCTTTGAATGATTCCCTGGTTGGACATTATGGTGCATGCCCTACTGGCGGTGTCTTCCTCAATTTAGCATCCTCAAATTAAATTTGCATGGCAATATTAGTACACACAATAATTGTATATCTGTAACCACCTCAAAGAAAATTCATTAACCACATGCAATATTAACATGGATAGTCCATATAACATTCCATCATCATTAAAGGTTTGCAAAAATAAGATTAAGCCCAATGTCAATAGTTCTGAGGAAATATCACAAAAAATATCAACACTTAATGTCAAAGTCCATGATAACTTTAGAAAATAAACTATAACTTCTACCTAAAACTAGACCATAAACTAGGCTCATCATATACCAAGCAGCTGATAACCTTGTCTATGCTACCAAATTTTCCATACATGTCTCTAAAAAATTGGAATATACTCCTCCCACATTGATAGATCTTAGAAACTATTTTGGTTTTCATCTCTATTTCTAAATTTACCTCATCACTAAACCTACCTCATCACTTTTATTTGTGATATATTTTAGATGTTTCCTTGATTAGTCTACCTACAAGGGATTCTAACCCTTCTCTCCACTATTACAAGACTCTTTATTCAAGGCTCAATTAGCAACATGGGGAAAGGTGTAGCCTATCTTGCAATCATGGCTCAAAATGGAAGCATGGGAAAATAATTTGAATTGTGATGCAACTAGGGGAGGTCCTGTAACACAACTCAACACAAAAAATCAACCAACAACAACAATTCACAAGTCACAATTCTCAAAACTCTTCACTTTTCACCAAATCAACACTCTTCCTTGTAGCATTGCCAACTCATTCAATCGGGTATTTCTTCTCTATAAGATTCTTTCAGACCAATAATTGAACCATTTCAATGACCCTTCATGGTACACAATCACATTCCAACAAACCACTATTGGTTACTTTGTAACAACTTTCTCAAATCTGGCTTTCTACCCCAACTAGGCCTCAAATTAGGCCACTTTAACAAAGAAACTTATCTTGAAACTTGACCAAAACCTCCAAAAACATGTGGGAATAAATTTATATGTATTCAAACCAAATAATTCACAATTATTTCTCATAAATTCATCCATAAAGATGCCAAAACTAAAAACCCTCTTTTTAAGCCAAATAACCTAGGGCTTATTGGAAAACACACTTCCCAACCTTATCAAAACATGAAACCACCTCAAACAGGCCTAAAATATCCTAAAAAAACTCAATTCAACAAGAAAAAATGCTTCCCTAACACAATACTCACTTTAGCATGTCAAAACCTCTCAAATTCACATGGAAAACACCAAATTTCACTCTAGGGCTTCATGCCCAACTCAACTCTTGACCTCCCCTGTACTTACTCAACATTCCCACACATTTTTAATAATTTTCAGACCCATTCCTCAAGTTATAGTGGCCACAGTGAGAGGAATGGGTCAATACACCATTTTAAATGACTTTCAAACCTTAAAACTGTGTGTCCAAGCCAGTCTCAGAAATTTAGCAATAAAATTCACAAAACTCAATGGAAACCATTCAAAATGGATTCAAAAGTAAGATGAAACAACCTAATAAGAAATCCACTTCAATTTTAAATCTAATTAGTAAATTATAGTCTGTACAATCACTCTAAACTTCAGAAAATGAAGAAAAACAAAGCATTATTGATGCTTCAAACTTCAAAATTGCTTCAACAACCTTTTCATAAAGTTCTACATTGTATTTAAGATGTTTGACTCCAAAAAAAAACTGTTCTAACTTCCTCAAATGACCTTTCAAGTCAATATGACTGTTGTTCTTCTAAAACTACCCTTTTACAATTTTTCAAATTTTGCATTTTGCACAAATTGCAACTTTTCAACACTTTTCACATTTTGAAGTCTACATCACCCAAACACTTAATTATCACCAAATATGGTTAATTAAATTAATAAATGGTCTTCAAGACCTTATTTTATGCAAACTACCAATATCCTAAAGCTTAGACCTTAAAACCTTGAATTGACAAAGATCTTTAAATGGTGCCCTTGCACCAAATTGTTTGACAATAATGTTTTCATATAGATGTATGCAAAATTTGGTAGCATTGACAATCTAGTGAGTTTTGAAAGATAGTGAGATTGATCACTATCCTACTAATGCAGTAGGGTTTTAATCACCATGAGACCCCATTTCTATGAGGCATACGCTGCCCCTACCATCTCAACCCTACTACAGTGGCAAGCTAGTGAGTGAGCTAGCTTGTCAACACTCCACTAGCTTGCCAATGTGGTAGGGTTGAGAAGGTAGGGGTAGAATATGCCTCATAGAAATGGGGTCTCATGGTGATAGGGGCAGCATCATCGTGAGATCCCATTTCTATGAGGCATATGTTGCCCCTACCTTCTCAACCCTACCACAATGGCAAGCTAGTGAGTGAGCTAGCTTGCCAATGCTCCATTAGTTTTCCAATAGGGAAGGGTTGAGAAGATAGGGGAAATGTGATAGAAACCTAGGTGGTGAAGACCCTAACCAACTCAAAATGATCAAACTAAAACAAGAAACCAAATCCTTAAACACTATACACTCAACTTATCCCAAACACACACCAAAAGGCTTGTAGCCCTCCAAAATTGTTTTTTTCTCAATATCTTTTAGAGAAGGTCATAAAAAGACCTAAAAAACATCATATGAGACACACTTCAACTCCTAACACAACATATCAAAAGGTTTTGAGAGGTTTCTTTGTAACAATATTGAAAACCAATAGGTTGCCCTGCCTTTTAGGCCATCAAATAGCCCTCTTTTAGAAAGGAGATACCTCCAAAACACTTTGTTTTCACCAAATCTCAACCAAAAATCAATAATTATGTTACAAAACAGCAAATTCCACCATTATTTCTCAAAGACTTGACCTCTAAAATGTTGTACCACCAAACCCTCAACTTTCATGCAAATAACCTAGGGTTTATTGAAAGTATTGACAAATGCGCTTACCAGACCTCACCAATACCAATGACACTTCAAAAATACTCTACACAGACTTAAACAACCATTACATGGAAGGTTCCTTCAAAATTTCATCAAAACCCTTCTTTAATACCCCATTTAGATAAGGAAAACAATGTAATTCTACCCTAGGGCATCATCGAATTTCAAACAACTTACTTCCTTTGCCTTCAGGACCATGTGGAAACCTAACCATAGTGTATGCCTCATACAAATGGGGTCTCACGGTGATGTACGTTCTCAACCCTACCGCATTGGCAGGCTAGTGAAGCCTTGAATGACATATATTTCATTTATTTGAATGGATAAATATTTTAGGAACTAATATTCGTCTCATTACCATGCTACAGGTAAAATTATCCACCATGCTTAATAAACAAAGAAGGAATAAACTAACAGATGAATAGTATGAAACCTTCAAAGAAAAGGAGAGAGAATGGGTGGCGGCATATCATGAAAAGAATAAATTGGGTACTATTGACGAAAACAAGCCAACTAAAGAGGAACCTCAACTGTCAAAAAGAGAATAGGATTTGGCAACACAAAGGGCACAAATGCGAAAGCATCGTGGTAAGACAGATTTGTATACCATAGTTGGAGACACACCGTCTAAAGCAAGTGAATACGAAGGGACACCATTAAGCACAAGTGAATATGGATGGACACCAGCTACCGCAAGTGGATATGGAGGGACACCATCTATCACAAGTGAATATGGTTGGACACCATCCAACTCATCTCAAGTTGAGAGTACATCATCACTTAAACTTGACGAAGAAGGTATGTCATCATCCCCACGTGAAGCTCAAGGTATGTCTTCTACTCCACCCTTGATCGAAGGTACGCAATCTAGCCCACCTCAATTAAATATTGATGAAATTCCTAATGTGGAGATGTATGTACCTAGGAGAACACCACCTAGAATTTTGCGTAGAAAGCTAAAGTATTTGATTAATACTGATGAGGATATTTTACAGCACATGGAAGGTAATATTCCAGTATGCACTTGTAGAAGATATTCTGATAAGATTTGGAAATTGTTTTTTGAAAGGCTAAATGAGACCATAATATGTCAACTATTTGTTGAAATGATGTGAGGTATAAAGTATTGAAACATCATGAAGACTCTTCAGTTGAGAACATCGAATGCATCGAGTGAAAACACTATTGTGAAGAATCTAATGGATGCATATGAGAGTGTGGGTAAGACCTCACACTTAAAAGATAGTAATGTCACCCGATGTGTCATTACATCAACTTTGGTAAGTAGTCAAACAAAGAGAGATTGTCAGATTAGAAAGATGAGTGAACAAATGAGAATTAGTAGAAAAACTTTATCAAAATCCATTCAAAGGCGGCAAAGAATTGAGGGCACCTACTCAAATGAATTATGGGAATTCTCGATCAGACTACCACAAAAAGATAAAAAATAAAAATTTGTTGAAGCATTGAGAAAACTAATTGAAGAGTATTGGAAGAATAACACAAGGCCATATCCAAATCAAAGGGATGTGGTAAGAAGGACAATTGGTAGTTAGAACCATTATGATGATTATCATTCTATATATTGAATTTTGTAAGAAGGAGAATTGGTAGTCAGAACCATTATGATGATTATCATTCTATATGTTTATATTTGCATACTAACGATGTTTTACAGGTTTGTGGCATAGAAGCCCCACCAAAATCTTCAAGAGAGTTCTTATAAAAAAAATTATGTGAAATAGAGGATGGCCAAAAATTCTACAGGACAACATACTTGGATGGTTCATGCAAGCATTGCGGTGGCTTGCAGCGTATGCCAGTATGTCAACATATGGAAAGCACAGATGGGGTGGGACAAAAACTAGTAGAGTTCGGGAAGTATAAAATAGTGGCATTCACTACAAAAGATGGGTCTCAAGCAAAAAGGTGTGATTTGGTTATTTAGAAGATTCCAGTGTATCAGTTTATGTCCATGTTTTGTGACAATATAGTGTATGAGTATGCAAGGCATACCCATAGAGCCCGATGGTTGGACACACAATTCAAGCTATGGAAGGACACCTTTCTAGTTGGCATCATAGTATCTGTGGTTGACATTGCAAAAAGCTACACTCTACAACCACAACATGAGGTGCAGTCGCAGTATTACAACTCAACACAGGTTTTGATATTTGTGCACATAGCATTCATTCATGCATATGATAGTACAAAGGAACAAAGGAAGGTATTGAGGGAGTATCACTTTTATATTAGTGATGATCACACACATTCTCCAGAGTTCGTGCAAGGTTGCTTCTAGATGTTCTACAGTGATTTGGCTCAAAGGGGCATAGCATACAGTTGGCATATAATATGGTCAGATAACTATACAACATAGTTCAAGAACTCATGCATGTTCTACCAGTTTGGCTCAGAGGGGCATAGCATAATGGTTGGCATATAATATGGTGCAAGAGCATGTGTGAAAATAGCATTAGCATGAGAAGAGTTAAAGTATAAAGACAATGCAAATTTGACAGATGCAAGATCAATTGTCGAGTGGTGTAATGCTTCGATGGGTCCAGGTAATGAAGGTATGTCTTTAGTTCATAGATTTGTTTGGTTGATGGATGATACTAACATTGCACCATATGAGGATTGTTGTACACTAACAAGATCAACTGAGCTACATTCTTTTCTTAGCTCAAATGCAAGTTCATGGAGTACCGATACATGGAAGATGGCATGCTTTTGTTCTTCATGTACAATGCAAGCCCAAAATTATTGTGAGTCAGGGGAGTGGATTGACAAATGGTTGACAAGTTATCTTATCCCACTTCACAGGTATCGTCCTCTGATGGTATTGGAGCTGACACAAATGGAATCATCGGTCGAATTTGACCACGTATCAAATCTAGTTCAACTAAGTAATATATTTGCTTGCTTAGTTTTTGAAATTCCATATTGTTATCTTACTTTGTAGTGTATTTGTAATGTTGATTAATTTTAAGAGCTTTGTTGCACATATCAATGCAGGGCATGTTTATGCAATTATTGTAGATGAAGACAATGATGAGGGAACAAACTATTACTTGTGTCATTGTGTTGAGGCCAAAAAGAAATTGGAAGCCCCAGTTATAGATGGAGAAAACATTGAATACCCTACAGGCTCAGTTGTTGTTACTGGAACATGGTTTAGAAGGTACCCACATAAGAGTGTTAAACATTGGTTGTTTCAGGACTTTGACACGCATCGTGAGATTCTTTATTACTGGAACCTTGTCATGGAATCTAATGTTCGTTTGACCAAATATGGGGTTAGACCTTTGAACAAGACCTTGTGGAAGGTCCACGAGTCTGACCATGAGGCAATACTTGACATAATAAAGAGTAGAGAAGATCCAGATGGTTTGTTGGATTAATTTTTAAGTATGCACATTGGTTCTTATTAATTTATACATGTATGCTTATTAATTTTTTTGATGCCAATGCTATCATCTTCTTTTACTTTTCCTATTTGTAAGTAACCTACTAAAAATTGATTGGTGTCCCCTTACAGAAAATGCAAATTTATGAGCCATTCAAGAGAATCTCAGCCAGAAAAGAAATACAACATCCTTATTTTGATGATCTTGACAAATCTCAATTATAATTTTAAGCCATTAGAAAAGTGTGTGCGAAGCTTGGTGAGAGAATTTCAAGTTATTCATTTGAAGTTAACCTTATCATGAGCACCTATGATGTATACATTATAAGAGCATCTTGAATTTCAAGTTATTCTATTCATGAGAGGTGTTGTGTGAAATAGGTATCTTGGAACTCCTAGTGAAGATGTATGACCAAGAGTGAATAAGTTGAGAGACTGGCATGCCTATCTGTAAGTGCCTTCCATCTATTTTCATTTCATTTCCATTTTGGATGCTCTTTCTTTTTCTTCTTTTACTTTGCATATTTGTAAGTAAACTACTAAAAAATGATTGGTCTCTCATTGCAGAAAATGCTGATTTATGATCCATCGAAGAGAATCTCAGCCAGAAAAGCAATACAACATCCTTATTTTGATGATCTTGACAAATCTCAATTCTAATTTGAAGCCATTATAAAAGAGCATGTGAAGCTTAGTGAGGGAATCTCAAGTTACTCATTTGAAGTTAACCTCATAATGAGCGCCTACGATGTAGACATTATAATATAATCTCGAATGTATGAGTGACATTGTAAAAGAATTGTGAGAATGGAGTACCTAAGGCATTGTAATGAGATTTACTCAAATATTGAAATTTTGGAGTTCATGTTTGGTGCAGGAGCACCTTGTTCTCTAAATGCCTTCAATAGAAAAATTTGCAAATTTTGAATTTTCAAATGTAAACAATTTGAAAAAGGTAACGTGAAGGACATATGTAATGTATTCAAAATCTCATATAGGTCATTAGGTGATTAGAGAAGTGATATTGCACAAAATTTGTCATTTGGTGTAAAAATGCAAAACTTGCATTAGTTTCACAATTGCAAAATTATAGAAGATGAAGAGTCCTCTTCTTAGAAAGGGTAGTTATTCAATGGAAGATGTAGGGGAAACATTCATAATTGATTGCAATAGCTATATAAATCATTGTAAAGGTGTGGAAAAGAGTAGAACTTGTATTCTTGAAGAAATTAGTAAATAAAGGACCCTATTTTTTGTATTGTGGCAGCACTTTTCCTTTTTTGTTTCAAGCTTGTGTGGATTGTACATAACATTATAGTTTTATTTTTGATTAGTTTTCTTTAGAGCAAGGATTCAGGTTACTTTTCAAAGTATTTTGAAGTCTTTTAACTCAGATTTGAGGAAATAAGAACAATTTTATCATAACTAGTTTGTAACCCTCAATAAGGATTTTGAGAGTCCATTAAGTGATAAGATTTCCATTCCATTGATGTAGGGTTAAGTAGGTTGGTGGAATGGATTAAAATTAGGTGTTTTTCAATTTGAACATGTGTGTAGATTGAGGGGAAGACAAGAATGTGAATTTTTGTTGCTATTGTAGATAAATTTTTGAGTTTTCACACAAGAAATGGTTCCTATAGACTAGGGTTTAGAGAAATGACAGTTTTAGAGGCTTGATGATGGTTTGATTACTATATGCAGAAATATTCCAACATTTCAAAGGAATTTACAAGTTTTTATGAGGTTTGGTAAGTGAGTTTTTAATAAACCTTATTTTTCTTGAGCCTACAAGGGTATTTGATGAGGGTTTTGTTGTTTGATGTTATATTGAAACTATTAAACTATAAAACTGAAAGATTTGAAGGTTTTGAGACTTAATACACTGATGCCCAAGGTTATTTTATGGTTTGGAGTTGATTTCTTGATAGTTGCTTCACAAAATTGACCTAACTTGAGGCACATTCTAGCGAACAGTTTATTGTTCTTAGAAAATTTCCAAAATAACCTCTTCAAATATTTTGTTATGTATTAGTAGATCAAAATTAGTTTCTAAATATGTATTGGGTCTGTGGAAACACAAAGAGATTGAAAAAGAATCACAAAATAAGAAAACTACATTGTCCACAAGGCCAATTAGGCCAAATTAACAAAACAACCCCCCTTTATTCTTCCTATCACATGTAAACCACAATTGTGCAGCATTAACTAGTCTTCCAAATCACCAATTCCTCCACTTTTAAGGTGTGATAAGCCATCTAACATAACAAACCCCAAAACCCTCTTCTTTCACAAGTTAGGGAAGGGTTTATTGAAAACCCATACTCCAAGCCTTCCCATAGCCAAGAAAATCCTGAAACACCTTCAAAAAGGTCTACACAAGCTTAAAATTTCAAGAGATATTGCTGCCCCCAAAGATTTCTTCAAACCCTAGCACTAAACCACCATTTTCCACTACAAAATGCACCATTTGACATCTAGGGAATCACCTAAAAACCCTCTATTTGCCTCCCTTGCACAAAAAAAAATTGTACACATGTTTATAACCATAACTAAGCCTTTCCACCAAGTTATAGAAGCATATAGTGGGTGGAAGGTTTGATATGACATTTTAATGCACTCAAAACCCTTAAAATAGGGTATACAGATCGACCCTTAGTAATTGGCTTGTAAAATGCACAAAATCACTTGAAATAACCAAACCAAAACTAAAATGGAGTTAAGTCTACTTCCCACTGAATTCCATCCAAAAGAGAGCACAATCACCCTATACAGAATCGTACATTTCAAGGAAACATCAAATTTTTGGTCAAAATACAAAAAATTGCAAGGAAACAATGAATTTTATTGATCTTCTAAGTACATGGTACATTTATGTTAGGCATCGTGCATTTACACTAGGCATGGTCCTCTTTCACACCCAAACATGCAGAATTGCTCTGAGCTACGTTCAACCGACTCGATCCCTTAAGGGTCCAAAGTGCAAAAGGGAAACAATCTTTGATGGAGTATTTCTTAGAACCGTGGTGCTTACAAAATCTCCATCTAAACCTATAAGATCACATTGGGCCCCTCTACAATAACCTCTCTTATTTTTTGTTATCTTGGAGTGATTTTCCCGTGGTGTCCAATTTTCACTTGATGGAAAAAGCGTCAAATACAAGCAATGAAAACTTGCAAAGTGGTACAAATTTCATTATGCAACTCATGAGACCAAACAGATTGTTCCAACACATCTGAATAGGTATTTTTACACTAGGCATGGTCCTCTTTCACACCCAAACATGCGGAATCACTCTGAGCTATGTTTAACCGGATCTATCCCTTAAGTGTCAAAAGTGCAGAATGGCTGCAGAATTCAACATGTTAGTCGGATACTGTGATTCTTAGAAAATTCTCACCTTATCCTGTGGGATCGTGTTGGGACCCTCTACAAAAACCTCTCAATTTTTGCTATCTCAAAGGCATTTTTCCATGGTGAAAATTTTTCACTTGGGGAAAAAGTTGTCAAATGCAAGTAGTTGAAAGTTGCAAAGTAGTGCAACTTTCATTCTGCAACTCATGTGACCAAACAGACTATTCAAACGCGTCCAAATAGGTATTTTTATGCTAGAGACATGTTTCTCTTTCACACCCAAACACGTGAAATCACTCTGAGCTATGTTCAACTGGATCGATCCCTTAAGAGTCCAAATAGCAAAATGGCTGCAAACTTCAGTATGTTGTTACTCAGATACCATGATGCTTAGAATATTCTCGTCTAATCATATAGGATCATGTTGGGCCCCTCTACAAAAACCTCTCTTGGTTTTCAATATTTCGGAGGCATTTTCCCATGGTGGTGAATTTTCAATTGGGGAAAAAGTTGTCAAATGTAAGTAGTTAAAAATTACAAAGTGGTGTAACTATCGTTCTACAACTTGTGTGACCAAACAAATTGTTCCAATGCATCCAAATAGGTATTTTTATGCTAGGAATGGTCCTCTTTTGCACCCAAACACTTGGAATCACTCTGAGCTACGTTCAACCAGATCGATCCCTGAAGAGTCTAAAGTGCAAAATGGATGCAAACTTCAATATGTTGTTACTCAGATACCATGAAGCTTAGAAAATTTTTGCCTAATTCTATGGGATCGCATTGGGTCCCTCTACAAAAACCTCTTTATTTTTTCTATCTCAGAGGCATTTTCCCATTGTGGCAAATTTTTAGTTAGGGAAAAAGTTTTCAAATGCAAGTAGTTGAAAGTTGCAAAGTGGTGCAACT
This sequence comes from Sequoia sempervirens, assembly GCA_007258455.2. Taxonomy (NCBI): domain Eukaryota; kingdom Viridiplantae; phylum Streptophyta; class Pinopsida; order Cupressales; family Cupressaceae; genus Sequoia; species Sequoia sempervirens. Next base: position 1,155,743 of record VDFB02004800.1, on the reverse strand, counting down.
TTCGATTTGAAATTCGTGTGACCAAACATACTATTTCAACATGTCTGAATATGTATGTTTACTCTAGGCATGGTCCTATTTTACACCCAAACATGCAGAATCGCTCCGAGCTACGTTCAACTGGATTGATCCCTTAAGAGTCCAAAGTGCAAAATGGCTGCAAACTTAGTATGTTGTTACTCGGATACAGTGATGATTAAAAAATTCTCATCTAATCCTATGGGATCGCATTGGGCCCCTCTACAAAAACCTCTCTCATTTTTTGCTATCTTAGAGGCATTTTCCTGTGGTGGTGAATTTTCACTTGGGGAAAAAGTTGTCAAATGCAAGTAGTTGAAACTTGCAAAGTGGTGCAACTTTCGTTCGGCAACTTGTGTAAAAAAAATAAATATTCCAACATGTCTGAATAGGTATGTTTATGCTAGGCATAGTCTTGTTTCACACCTAAACACACAGAATCACTCTGAGCTACGTTCAACCAGATCCATCCATTAAGAGTCCAAAGTGCAAAATGGCTGCAATCTTCAACATGTTGTTACTCAAATACCATGATGCTTAGAAACTTCTCTCTTGATCCTATGGGATTGTGTTGGGCCCCTCTACAAAACCTCTCTCGATTTTTTCTATCTTGGAGGCATTTTCCCTTAGAGGCAAATTTTCACTTGATGAAAAAAGTGTCAAATGTAAGCAGTGCAAAGTTACAAAGTGGTGCAACTTTCGTTCTGCTACTCGTGTGACCAAATATACTATTCCAACGCATCTGAATAGGTATGTTTATGCTAGGAATGGTCCTCTTTCACACCCAAACATGCAAAATCACTCCAATCTACGTTCAACCGGATTGATCCCTTAAGAGTCCAAAGTGAAAAATGGCTACAAACTTCAGCATGTTGTTACTCAGATACCATGATACTTAGAAACTTCTCATCTAATCCTATAGGATCATGTTGGGCACCTCTACAATAACCTCTCTCATTTTTTTCTATCTTAGAGGCATTTTCTAGTGGTGGTGAATTTTCACTTGAGGAAAAAGTTGTCAAACATAAGTAGTTGAAAGTTGCAAAGTGGAGCAACTTTCGTTCTACAAATCATGTGACCAAATAGATTATTCAAATGCATCTAGATGGGTAATTTTATGCTAAGAATGGTCTTCTTTTTCACCTAAACATGCATAATTGCTTCAAGCTATGTTCAACTGGCTTGATCCCTTAAGGGTCCAAAGTGCAAAAGGGAAGCAAAGTTTGATGGGCTATTACTCAGAAACTATGACACTTATGAAATATCTATCCAATCCTATGGGATCGCATTAGGCCCCTCTACAATAACCTCTCTCATTTTTTGTTATCTCAGATTCATTTTCCTATGGTGTCTAGTTTTAACTTGATGGATAAAGTGTCAAATGTAAGCAGTGTAAAGTTGCAAAGTGGTGCAACTTTCATTTTGCAATTCGTGTGACCAAACAAACTGCTCCAATGCATCTCGATAGATAGGTTTACACTAGACATGGTCCTCTTTTGCACCCAAACACATGAAATTTCTCTTAGCTATGTTCAATCAGATTGATCCCTTATGATGGCATCCAAAACAATCAAAAGGAGAAACATGCAAACGACAATTAAGAAGTCTGATTTTCCCACAAAAAAAAGCATATGATCATTGGTGCAGAGCACCTTGTTCATCCATTTGATGAAGGTCTAGTTCAGCTATTTTAGTCATGATAATGTCAAATAAGGCCATGATAGGCCATTTTGTAATCTTGCTTTTAGTTTTGAGTTAGTGTGGGGTCATTTGAGTTGTTATGTAAGTACGGCAAGGAGTAGGAATAAGAAAATAGCATTGGTAAAGGCATTGGAAGAGATTACTAATGTTGCCCCTATTGAAAATTTAGAATTTAGGCCTTAAAAGAAAGGCTAGATGAGGTGAAAAGAAGAAATTGCTTGAGAATAAGTTAGAATAGATTGGAAATAGGGTGATGTTGTGGAGTTTTATGTGTTCAAAAGGTTTGCAAGGACAAGGGAGGTCAAAATTATGTTATGGCATGATGCCCTAGTTGGGAAAAGAGTGGTTTTGAATGAAAAAGAGAGGTTTGAGCGAGTAAAAGTGGTTAAAGTTAGGGGGTAACATAATTTGGTGGTCAATTAAGTTTGTGTAGGTAGAATGAAGAGTGTTGGAATAGGTTTTGAGGTTGTATGAGGTCTGGATATGGGGTTTTCAATAAACACTAGTGAAATTTGAGAAAAGTGAGGGTTTAGAGGATAGTGGGGTTAGAGGGCCAATCATGCAGTAAAAATTGTGGATTTTATGGATTTATAGACTAGTAAATGCTTCCCGATGGTGTTTTGCAATTGGACGATTGATTGAGAGGGTGTCGCTTTGTTAAATAGACCTATTTGGGGGTTTAGGACAACGTTGAAGCACTAGGTTAAGGGTTTTGTTTCAAACGAGTCTAATGGGATTTTGAGCCATGTAAAAGTATGTGTTAAAGGGTTTCTGAAAATAATGAGGATTGGAGAGATTATTTAGAAATTTTGAAAGTTATGTCAACAAAGGTAGGTCTGCTGACCTACTAGAGAGACTAGGTGAAAAACTAAAAACAAGCCAAGATAGTGATTTGGGGGAAGAAAAGTGGTTAGAAGTTCTTTGTATGGTGAAATTGGATTGAAGACCTCCCTATCATTGCATCAATCATCCTCAAGTCTAGCAAGCACAAGATGTTTTTCAATTATCCTCCTTGCCCTTACAACAATATCCAACCAATTGTAAATGCGTACAATGGTGGAACTTCAAAAAAAAATATTTTTCCTCGATTAACAACTTTGGTGGTGAAGCATTTTGTCATTTTTATTTGAAATAATTTTCTATGCTTGAAAATTGGAGTCTAAGAGAAACAAGTGATGCTCTCACATACATTTATTATTTGGTGTGAGAAATAATGTTTCCACCATTGAGTCCATTTCTTATTTGTATTATAAATTATAACTTGCTTTCTCCTGAGTCCATTTCCTATACAAGAAATAATATTGCAAAAAGTTGACATATGAATCTTTTGACATGTTTGAAAAATGCCTCAAAGAAATGTGGTCTCATGGTTTTCTATACAAGAAATAATATTGCAAAAAGTTGACATATGAATCTTTTGACATGTTTGAAAAGTGACTGAAAGAAATTGGGTCTCATGGTGATGGACATCACCATGAGACCACATTTCTTTGAGGCATTTTTTCAAAAAACTCATTGCCTTGTCTATGATATTGCTTACTATTATTCTTTCATTTATTCCTTCCAAGCATCCATAGCATAGACAAGGTAGTGAACTGTTTGAAAAGATGTCAAGTAGTAAAAAGTGGTCTCGTGGAATGTCATGACAAGAAATGCAATTGGAAGCTGCTCCTAGACTTATTACTTATGCTATGTGAAGTAATTGCATCACTTCTTATGTTGATTTTCTAAATAACTATATTGTAGTTGAAATTTTGTCATCTATCAACATCTAGTTATTAGTTATGGAATGTGAAGTAATGCTTTGATTTTGAATGATGTGCAATGCAACGTAATCAATGATATGAATATAAACTACATAAATCTATTAAGTACAATTCATTAGTTAAAATCATTATTCTATTACCTGTGTGTAAGTTTGAGTAAATCCACTAGCACTAGGAGGTGTTCCCTCGAAACCTCCAATATTAGCCTATTCAACATCCAAAATCACATATTAAAATACCATTTGTAAAACAATGTTATTAACATGTAATAAATTTATAATTGTTTACTAGTTACATACTGAACCGATAGGTGTACTAGAGAAATAAGCAGGTGTAGGGAAAGTGTATCTAGTCTCAACACTGTGATCCTGCAATTTAATTAAATCATAAAACTAAATTAGTTAATCTTGCATTTCAAAATCAAAATTTAATAAATTAAATTCAATGAACATGCTAACTTTTACCTAAGAATCAATGCCATAAGCCACATGCAAAATGTCGGTTGCCCTTTCCATCTCCATAGCTATAGATGGATACTACGTAGCAGCCTCCTGAGTGTCGGTGGAGTCATATGAACAAGTTACCCCGCAAGATTGACACACATGGGATCAAAGCCCACCACTCAAAGACTCCCTTGGATGGCACTGTAGAATAGGGTTGGCTTGTTGGATGACACTCTAGGTCAAAGAGTTGATGGCCTACAAAGTCTCTAAGTCGACACTCTCCTTCATGATGGAAGGGATGATGATGTGCTCATGAGGTGACCTAGCGAGAGGTCATCTCCCTGGCCGTTGGGGATCCTGTTGTACATCAAGTCTATCTGGAGCCGACCCCCCACCTCTCCCCTAGAAGTCCCTCATATTAAAATAATTTGAGATTTTTTTCAATATGAACTCAGCATATAGTTTCCTAAGGAAATATTGTGGGACTTCATAAACATTGCATGGTGGGTCATCAAAAACCATGTACCACCTATCCCAAAAATATTTCCTAATCTCTTTGTGGTGGCACCAATGAATAGGAAACCAATTCGCATTGAGGGAGAGATTTACATTTGACCGTGGGTCAGTGAATAATGCACACAAATCACCTTTTGTAATTTTTAAATCTTTTACATCTTTATATGATAATTTATCTTGGTAGTAAACCCTAGTCATCTGCCTCCTATCCTGCCAACCAGTTAAATGTTTGTTGATTGATTCTACATGTTTTAACATTTCTTTTAGTGAAGTTCCCAGGGTCATTCTTTCCACAGTTGAACCGTTTAGATCATTCAACCTCTTGATTAAATACTAAAGTTTTTTTTTGTTGTTCTCAATTTCCCTCATTAAGTTTTGTTGAGTGCCAGGAGGATGTTGAGGGATTGGTGGAGGAGATTGAGGTTGTGGTTGATTAACTTGAGGATTTTGTTGTTGTTGTTCTTGTTGTGCTTGTTCAATATTTTGTTCCTCTTGTTGTTGTGATTCTTGAGGATTTTGAGAAGGATTTGTTGATTGATTAACATCTCCTACAAATTCAAAAAATAAATATCAAAAACATCCTAAAACTAACAAATTCAAAACAAAAAAACAAACAAGATTCCTTACCTCTCACACCTCCTCATCGACGTGGCGGCATCCTCACAATGAAATAACAACCATTGATGAATATTTTTGCAAAATACCTTATCCTAGAATGCGAGCATAGAAAAGGGGGTTTTGGCCATGAGCAAGAGAAAAAACACAATCAAAATGCAAGAATGAATTTGATTTGCTTTTTTTTTTCTTTTCATAGGTCATAACTCGAGCGCATTATAACACACTCATGTTATGGGCTCATTGTGGTTGAGTCTCAAGCTCAACACACCAATCCATAACATAAGCTCATTATAATGTGCTCGTGTTATGATTTTTCAAAACTTTTTTAAAAAGTTGGCCACAAATTGGCTACCCATCTTCATGCACCCGCCCTAAGACACATGTCACAATCATGTTCAATCCTATTCCTCACCTCACCTATATAAGGAATGTCATTGTACACTTTGTAATATACTTCATACCTCATCATAATTTGTATAGGTCTTAATATCAAGCAAGCTCATATTCCTCCATACTCTCTTGTAGAAGGTTTTCATTATTTTTGCATGTGGTCTTGGGTATTGAGCTAATCTTTAGCTCTTATAGTAACATCAAAAATTTCTTTAATTTATTCAACTTAGATAAAATAAATATTCATGTACCATTTCCATTGATTGAGATTCACATATATCCAAAAGAAGTGTTATCCTTTGATTCATAAAATGTCTTCACAAAATCTAGTAAAAAATTTCATGCTAAAAAATGAATGTTCTTTGCAAATACATAAAATATTATGCATATAATGATCCATAATAAACAAAATATAGACTTAGACATCCCATAATTTGTGGATCCAAAATAAAAGCTAACTAAAATAAAAATAAAGAACCCTAGCTAGAGTTGGGTTTAATTGAAACTAAACTAAAAGGTTGGAAACTGGAACTAAAGCTTAACTAAAATCCAATGGAAAACTTTGAGATATAACTTGGGTGTTTATTTTAATACAAAATTTATTTTTAAAAATTAAATTAGAAAATTTGACTGGAGTGAGTTGGGGAAGCTATCAATGAAGGTGTCACAACTTCGTTCATCCTTTCCATTGGTGGGCCCCAGTGGTATTGTAACTTTATCCTTTGATTGAAGGTAGAACTCTCAATATATTTGTGTAGTCTTATGAAAGTAGTTAACTCATCCTAGAAAGAGTGGAATCTTGTCTTCTTATCCATCATCTTGTTTATAGCTTCCTATGTCACTTGACCTTGCAAAAGCTCCTTCAAGTTCTCATCCATCATTTTAATGGAAGCTATTACTAGAGCTGGTGTTTCCCAAAAAGTACAATATGGACTTTCAATAAAATGTTTAATGTTTCTCATAGCCTGCTCATCTAGGCTCATGTTCTTATTTAATTTTCCTTTGCATTTATTCAGTGTTTTGAACCTTAACTAAACAACTTTCAAACACTCTGGTGGTTTATCCTAATCTTCTTCTTCTACTACTATTGCTTTGAGAAATTCTTCAGTATATGTTGCCTTTATTTTATATAAAATTGGGATGTAACCTTCCAAAACCAATAGATCTTCATCAATGCCTATCTCCATTTGTTGAGCTAGGATGTCCTCATCACTAATGCAGTGATGGGAGTTTATTACTTATCTTAGCACTCTGTTAGCTAAGGCCAAAAAATCAATCTTCCATTGCTTAATAGTGGGAATTCATCCTTATGGGTCAAAATGTCTAACCTCACCTTTCAGAGCTTCCTATAGTGTTGGTTCAGGAGTTGTAGCATCAACTGGTCCAGTTAGATTATTCACACATGTTGTCAATTGTGCCAACTGAGCCTTGAGATCTTCTTTAGTATTCTCATTTTTTTGCATCCTCTTAAGGATTGCAGAAATAGACATCTAGAGAGATTTTTTCTCCCCTTCTCATGTTTGCACACCCAAATCTACTTGTCTAATTTGGTAATATTCTGGCCTCATGTTGGATTCATACTTATCTACTAGAGGGACAACTATTAGAGTATTTATATTCCCTTGCTCATCCATAGTGATTGTAGATATCATTCTAGCTATCTCATTTGTCTTTGTTGAGGATTGAAAAGCTCCAAACAAGATACCTAAGATTTTTTCCTCTTCTTCTTCAACAAATGCTCTTTTTCTCTTTTAAATTGTGTGGTTTGACCATATTGGAACACTAGAAGAGGTATCCCCTTGTGAAGAAGTGATTATTTATTTATTATGAGAGGAATGAGAATCATCTTGTTCTACCTCTTTTTGTTTCATATCGACTCTTTTTTTTTTAGCAAAAGGCCATAAGCCAGTAGATATATTAATATAATATAGTTTAATGCATATATCTAGAGTTTAAACTTTGATAAATGATACATAGCCCAATTGATATATGCTTTCTCTGTACAAAAATTACATATCAAACCCTACCACCCAGATTACTACTATAATTCTTATGCAAAATTGATCTGAATAGATCATTACTTACTAGACCCTACCACCCTGATTACATATTTTCATATATATTGATAATTACATTCAACAAAAAGATTTAAAGATTAACTGCCTAAACACCCCTATTTCCCATGTTGATGGAATTCTCTCCTTGGCCTTCAACAACTAACATTTGGACTTGACTTGCAACCTAAGCCTGAGAGTGAACTGTGATGTTTATGTCTAGAATTTGCACATTTACCCTGTTGGTCTGATGATTTGGTTTCTTATCGGCTCTTATTTATTCCTCTCCAATGATTTACTTGTTTTGAGCTTCCTTGTTGTGGTTAATTTATCCCTCCTTAAGTTCTTGTGCTACATTTTCTTTCATATGGACCTCTTCTTGGACTTCCTCTTCATCCACTCTATCTTCCTCATTCACCTATTTATGTTGAGTATCCTCCTCTTGAATTGGGGTTTCATCTTCTTGGGGAGGAGGGAGAGCAGGGTCATGTGGAGGAGAAGGTGGAGGTGGTGGAATCAGTGAAGTGGTCTCTTGAGGAGGAGAATGTGGCGGTGGAGGAAGAGATGGAGGAGGATAATGTGGAAAATTGAGAGGAGTGGGAGAAGGTGGAGGAGACTCATGTAGAGGAGTAGATGGAGTAGGATGAACCTACATTTGAGAAATTTCTTCATGTGTTGATGTCCTTGTCCTTTTCCTTTGTATTAGAGGAACTTATTCTCTCATATCATCCTCACTTGAATCAATATCAATTCTCTCCTTTTATTTCCTCTTCTTGGATGTAACTTTTAAAGATGAGGCCTTTGGCACTTGAGTTGCTATAATAGATGATCCTTCAAGTATCTTCACTTTATTAGTGGCCTCTTGTGGTTTTGGAAACTCCATCATTTGAAACAAAGATTTAATTCATCTTAGGCAATAGGTTGTGATGCTTGTAGCCCTTGTGTTTACACTGTCATCCTATTGAATAGAATAATCTACATTGTAGATTGGTTGATTATAGAAATTTCCACTATAAATAGGATTCAAGACTTTCCCATTCTCTTTCAATTATTTAGGCACTCTAGCCACAATATGGGATTTAATCATTTATACTATAAACCGATAGTATTCCTTCATCCTGCCTCAAATTCTTCTTCATAATTGGCCCAATGGTCTTCTAAGGCAAGTTCATGTATGAAGAAGGAACCTTTAACCTTTATTATTTTCCCAATGTGATCAAACTTGGCCTTGGGGTCATTGTACATCTCCATGTTATACATTGCTAGTTCAACTTCTGTAGTTTTAGAATTTTGCATATTGGAGCAAGAGTATACTTCAATCTTTGCGAGAAAAATATATCTTGATTTGTGCTTACCAAAAGCCAATTTGTGGATTTTTATGACTTGTCTACACAACTCCAACAAGATCATCTTATCAGAAGGTACATTGGTAGTTTAAAAGGAGATTTTTGGAATCTAACCACTTGGATAAATGTGAAGGTTTTGAATTGGATAACCAATTCTCCCAATTCTTCAACTCTACCATGACTTCTATGGATACCCTTATTGAGAAATATCCTTCTATCCCTTTCATGATTGCATAAAAAAAAATATTTTTCTATATAGTAGTTTTTACAACTATCATCCAATTTAAGTTGTGGATAGTTTTCATGAATCTTAACTTCCCCTAGTTGGAAAGAATCCACTTTCATTAATCTTGGAAAAGTGGCTTGAGAATCCAACAAGTATACCAAATAGGATGCCATATAAAATATGTTGCTATGTAGCACACCAAATAGGATGCCATATAAAACATGTTGCTATGTAGCACATCCCTGAGCTTCTCATGGAGGTTGTTAATAGCCCAATCAATCTTCTTATTATCACTGATGAAAAGTATGAACTGTACCATCCATGGATAGAAGTCCCTAGCATGAGGGTACCCAAAATTTATACTTAGAAGTGTAATAAGATCTTTATAATCCTTTATGAATTCACTTTTGTGTTGCACTCTAGCCATCTCCAGAACTATCCTCCGTGGAGTAAGTAACAATTGGTTTTTGATGATAGTGAGGTTGTTGGTTTCATGATTTTGAAAGTAATCCATTGCATTCTTCATATCCAAGGAATCATATTGAGGAGAAGTATGGATCCTAAAGACTCTTTCAATAATATCTAAACTAATTTCTAACACTACTTCTCCTTCTGCTTCCATGATCCTTTTGTGCATTTTGTCATAATATTGAGCATATATTAAGACAAGTTTAAGTGATTGTAGTGTGATTGGGAAGGTAGTTGCTTCCACCAATCCTAATTTGAATAGACAAGTGGCACTACAGGTCCTTGATTCTGCATCACCGATTCTTCTTTTAAATTTATGTAAATTTGCACATCCATGTTCGGTGCCTCCAATATCTTCATATGGATAAAACATCTTGGAAGGAGGGTGATAATCCTTGTAATGATACTTCATCTTTGTAGGGTCTTTTGGTAAATCTTCTGCATATAAAACAACACATGTTAGGATCTACAATAAGGAATGCTTAAAGAAAGGTAAAATATCTCATGGTAAGTCCCAAAATAGCCCCCAACATTTTCCATGTTCTATTTTGTGTGCAAATGTACGGATTTGGAAAGTTGGGCATTGTGGATTTAATGATTTTATCCTCTATTTTATTAGAGACAAGAGTATGGGGCATAAACATCTCTGTGGCACACTAGCATCCATGGTTGAGGCTTAGTCCTCTTAGTGGCAAAATTTGTACCTTCTACTCTTTCCATTTCTATATATTAGAGATTCTAACTATGTTGTATGTTTTTGTAATTAAGTGATTTTCTTAGTCTCACTATTAGTAGTTTAGTTTCTATTTGATTAAATTGTGAAAGTATTCCTTTATTCTTTATCTTGTCACCTGATTTTTATTCCTTAATGTAATTGAGGGCTATTTACTCTTTGAAGAATCCCTTTGTCTCAAGTCTTGAGAGTAGTGAATCCCCTCCTTTACAATAATATTTTCAAGTAAGACCAAATTCAAACATCAATTGATTTGATTATGCTAAATGATGTTTCTTGGAAAGTAAATGAAATTAAAGGATCATAGTAGAACACGTCTCCTAGTTTGAGGTCTAATATGTAACTATGCTGAAATGTGGTAGGATATTTGATGATGGATTGGTTATAGGAATATAATGAAAAAATATAAACAAAATCCACAAGAAAATATTTTGGTCAATACAAGATTGCTTTTACACCTTAGAATTCTCCTTCATCAAATACTTAGTTTTGATTGAAAAGTGAGTCCATCACATTCCCATGACTAGAGGGAATCCAAGATGGTCTATTTCAACCTTTGACATCTAAGTTGTCTATTTTTAACATTTCCTTCACACTTTATTAAATATTTCTCATATGGCCTATTCTCAAGGGTCCTTCCAACTCTATTATCTATAATATCTTGATTTTCTTATTTTGTTTGTTATGATACCTAATTTTTCCATTATAACCCTTTTTCTACTATCTCATGGCACTCCTTCATGATACTACTATAAATCTAGAAAATTGTATGCTAGTGATATACCCAAAACTTCCAAAAATTCTAATTCATATTCATTTACTAAATCAAACCTCTTTATAATCCTACAAGGACTGAAATTCTTAATTTTCAATATCTTATATGTTATCGCTAGAAATATTTCCTTCTTGAGATATCTCATCACTTCTTGTTCACCATAAATTTTTTATGCCTTCCCTTCTCATCACCTTTCTCCTTATACTAGTGATTTTTTTTCTTAGATGACTTCTTTATTTTACAAGTACTTATTGCATGTGTTCTATAAACTATTCCACCTTCACCCTACTCTTTTTTCTTGTATTCAATACAATCCATGAGCTATTTCCATATGCAATTACAAATGGTGTTTTTCTTGTATTATTTTTAACTAAGTTATTATATGTAAAATCTACTTGCAATAGAACCCTGTCCTAATTTCCTATATTTTCTCCAACCAAACATCTTAAAAGGTTACACAAACTCTTATTTACTACTTATATTTATCCATTAGTTTGTGGGTGATATGTTGAACTAAATTTCAAGTTTTTGCTCATATTTGTTCACAATGTCCTTCAAAAATATCTAATAATTTTTTTTTCCTCGTTTAAAATAATACTCTTTGGAAAACCATGCAACCTCATGAATTATTTCAAAAATAAATCAAATACATACCACATCATTTTACTTCCTACACCCAATGAAATGTACCATCTTGGAAAACCTATCAGTCACAACAATTATAGAATCACGACTTCTTTAGGTCCTCATAAATCCCAAAATAAAATATATACTCATATCCGCCCAAGGCCCATCTAGGACTAGTAAGTACAAATCTATATTATGGCTACTTCATTTTTCCACTTGGAACATACGACACCTTGGAAAAAATTATTAACATCAATATATATTTGTGGGAAAAAAATAGTTCTCACAAGTTTGCTAATTTAACTATCTTGTCCACTCCAAAATATTTTGCTAAATTTGTGATTTATTTCTCATTGATCAAAATTTCTCTCATTGAGCTTCTAGGAATCCATGACTAACTACTATTGGACCACATATCATTTTTTATCAAATAGTCAAGTCACTTGCTTCTATCAACACTTAATAGATCCTTATATGCTTGGTATTTGCAAAGGCAATATTAGTCTCATATAGTTGCTTTGATTTCTTAAATATAATCACCTCTAATCTCATTGATACTAGAAATCTTGTCTCATGCAACCCTTTTTATTCTTTTCTTAAGCTTTAACACAAAGGCATACAAATACATAACTTCTACCTCTCTCATATGTCTTTGGTTCATCTTACCTTGGATATTCAAATATTGCAATGATTGCTTATTAGTGTAAAACATAAACCAATTTGACAACAAAAACTATCTTCAGTTCTTGAATGCTTGAATTATGGCATTAAATTCCTAGTCATGAATTGAATATAGTTTCCTTGCATTATTCAACTTCTCATTAAAATAGGCTATTATTTTCCTTCTTTAATTGAAACTACTTCAATTGCATTCCCATTTGCAAACAATCTACCTAAAATAATTTATTAAAATTTCATAATGACAACACTAGTTATTATTTCACTTTCCTTTTCATAAACTCAAAAAATAATCTAATTGAGGGGTCCACTTCAATTAGCAATACACAAATATCACAAATTTTTCTTATGAACTTTTTATAGAAACTTACTAAACAATGAAAATGTTTGTTCTCTCCAATGTTTGTTGTAGGTCATTCCATAATCGCTCTTATATTCTCTACTAAATACGAATAATTACTTAGATATTTTACATTTGATGAAGTACATGTTCTATATGGCTCTAGGAATATTCACCACCAACAATTCACGGATGGAAAATTCATGGCAAGCAATTCACCGCTATGGAAAATCTACCACCAAGTAAAATTCACCGCATTAATACTTTTTAATATATATTTCAAAAACTTTGATTTTATTAAAAATATTAAGCGGATGGTGAATTGCTGGGGTGAATTTTACTTGGTGGTGAATTTTCCGTAGGTGATTTTCGCCCTCGGTGAATTTCTCCCATCCTTGAATTGTTGGTGGTGATCTATACACCCACCAACACACACTCCAAAGATTTTCACTTTCATGAATAGGTGTCATCATTTTTATTAAGTTAGATAATAAAAATACACATATTCACAAGAAAATGTGGGTGGATGAGAAATCACACCCCTAGAGTCCAAATGGGGCATAGCTCGGAGCATAACAAAGCATAAATAGAAAAACTACTAAGCAGTGAGAGCAGTAGAAAAAGGGGGAGGAGTTGGATCCCTGTAACCTGATCTATCTCATTCATCAATGGAGGCCATAGTGACATCAAGACGATCCCACCCTTTATCATCTTTATCTTTATCTTATTTACGTACAAGAAATTGCCAAAGCCAACCGAAGAGCCAATTATCTGAACATCATATCACCTATGAACACTAAAAAGATTGACATATTCTTCCAATCTCACGTGAACTACATGCATGTTGCCATATCAGTTCAGAGAAACAGGAGATATATATAATTCAAATGCAAGTGATTTTTTTTTTCATTTGAACGCAAGTCGAATTTACAACTTATCACGGTTAATCTCCTCCCATTCTTTCGATTTACTGGAGTTACGGAACTCCTTTTAAGATTTATTCTCACGAGTTGTCGTGAGGGAGATTATGACACCTTACATATTTCCCAACGATTACGACAAAAGAATAGTACGTCAATCTTTAAGCACTTTATTCTGATCAATGGCCTTGTTTCCAAGATACGTAGAATTCACTGACTCCATGTTTGCTTTAAGAGAGATCTTTTATCATCTTACAAATACTCTTCTTCGCAATGTAAATTGCTTGCAGAATAATGTATTTGAAGTAGTAGAAACAGTTGCAGCATTAGAAGATTAACTTTATTCGTATAATAAAGTTAATCTTATAATGGTTCTTTCAGTTTTATCATAATCAAAGTTTTATTCATATAATTTTAATAATTTTAAGTCATTTAATACTTTTCATGAGTGAAGGACGACTCAACACATTCAAACTTTTTTCTCTCTCCTTGACTGTGAAGCAGCATTAAAGATGCCAACATTGAAAGAGAAGGAACCTGAGTTTCCTGTATAAGAAGGGCAATTTAGGTAATTTCTTGCCACACCCAACTTGAGTTTGAGGTTACTTTGTTTGCTTACTCCTTTGATTATATCTCTGCAGAAAATCCCAGTGAAGCTATGGCATGGAGACTTCAGTCCATTGGTTTTCTTCTCATAAATTTGGCTCTACTGGCGTGCATCTGTGCGACTGCAGAGGTTGTGTTAATTTGTACTACCCACAATCAATGTTGTTTATTTCTTCCCCTATTCCAGGTCTTTTAAACTTTATTTTCTGCTTTTACTAACAGTCTGCATTGAGAAAATATTTGTAAGGTTTCACTGTTGTTATAGGTTTTCTTCTAACAATCTGTTGCAAGGAAATGTTTTCAGCGTTCCAGGATGGAATAAAATCATTTCCGAGGGTCAAGGCAATTCAAAATATACTGTTTTATAAACAATTTTTTTGAAAGATAATAAATATATATTATTTGTTGTTCATGGCATAGCAGGTTGGTTAAAATATGGTATCGTATTTGTCGTCATCAACTTTTAAATTTTCACTGAGTTATTGTGATGGTAGCTTTTGTGCTCTCACAAATTCTCATGTTTGTAGGTTTGAACCTTCGCATTGAAAGTTCTTGGCATTCAAGCCATGAACTTCATGTTCCCAAATCTCATTGGGTCAGTGTGCTTGAGGACTTTGTACTCTTGTTGGATTACTATGCTGGCAGATTTGATCTATTCGCATTAATGTAGTGTGTTCATACAGAAGACAAAGTCCCAGTTTATATCTCAACTAACTCTTAAATATATAAAATGAATTGTATAATAATTCTATGTATTTCAATAATATATTTAGATCAAATTAAAATATGTATTATATGTGTTTTAGATTTATAGAAATTCTGACTGTCCTCATTTTGATCACGTGATCCAAATAAATTTATACTGTTCAGTTTAAAAACTAATTTTGATTAACCATGAAAAACTCATACCCGCAATAGAAATTATGACTATCTTATTGTTATTTATATCTATTCCATCCTCTCATATCAATACGTGCCTAAAAATTGTATTGACATTTGCAGGGAGAATGTTCATATGTATTAGAGGTAAAGACTTCGGGATGGGGCCCGATTCATCGCCATCCAGGTACGAAAGACCATGTTCGCGTAAGGTTTGGAGACAAAAGCCAAAGGGAGGTGATAGATCGTCATCTGAGTGAGCCCTTTGAAGGAAATAAACAACAGCCATTTGAGCAAGACAAAACTGCTAAGTTTAATATCAGTGGCACCTGTCTAGAAAGTGATGTGTGTCATCTCTATTTTAAAGTAGAGGGAAAGGATGAGTGGAAACCTGATCATGCTATTGTATATATTGAAGAAATGAATTATAAATTTTACTTTGAAGACAGATACATGCCTGCGAATTCCTGGGATGGAAAGGATCATTGCGAAGCTCAGGAGCAGTTAGCTTCTGCTGCATCAGATGATGGAAAGTATGAAAAGAAAAAGAGCACTAAAAACCAGCCTTGTAAGAAGACAGGTAGAACAAGAAGGACTCGCGTGGATTGCTAAGTCTTCTTAAAAGATTTGAGCAAGTCTGGTAGTCAGAGTTATGTAAAGTTAAGGTCGACTGTATTGGTGTGTAAAAGTTATACATGGGATAATCCTATGGATATTGGAAATTGCTACTTTATCAATGGCGAGTTTTATAAAGAAAATATTTTTAATTGTTGAAAAGTGTTGTACATATTCGTTTGTAATTATTTATATTTTACTTTTAGTACTCGTTTGAGATAGTATATTTGTAGAGAAATAAAGTACTTTACAAATATTTATGTTTAATTAAAAAATCTAAGTAAATTAAATAAATTTTAAAATAGAATATTAAATTTAGAATATTAAGTATAATTTAAAATATGTATAAATTAAATTGATTAGAATATATGAAGTGATTTGAGAGTATTTTAGGGTATAAAAATAATCTTGCATTGTACATTCCCTTCCTTGAGATCTTATATCCTTGATGTATTCTTGCATTCTTTATCCTCCTTTTACAAGTTTGTGGAATTTCTACAAACTTGAACAATATGGGTACAATAGCCCAGAATTCATCATGTTTCTCATTTTCCTACTCATATCCTCTACTTTACAAGATTGTGGACCCTATTCTAAACTTGCCCATTAATCCCACAAATTAATTTTCCTACATTATTCATTAAGGACCCATCTTCCTTTACAAAATTGGGAGCCTCTTTATGACTTTAATACATGGTAAAAAAAAATACCTCACCCACTTGCATTCTTGAATACCTACATGTTTCTTCCTCTTGAAGAAATAAAAAGTTCTGTTATACTTTAAAATCTCTTCTATTTCTAAGTTTCCCGACTTCCCATATTTTACTCATTTTCTAAATAACATATTCATCCACTCCCCAATACCAAATCACTTTCACTAATGTTATTATCTTTCATTTTTTGCATCCCATTCTCCCCAAAGTGCACCAAGTACTTGATAAAATCAATCCCCAATCATCAAAAATTATCTGCTTCCTCCTCTTTAATTGTTGAATTCTTTCATGATTGAACTAATAAATTTTTAGAGTTCTCCATCTCAAAAAGCATAAAGTATCTAGTAGTTTTGATTCCTAATCCCTATTAGAAATATGAAATAGATAGAATAACCCAAGGAAATTTTTAAGAGAAAATCAAAGTTACATAAAATGGAAAAACATAAATAATGCAAATCAAAACTTGGAGAGATTATGCAATGCCACGATGATAGAATTGCATTAAGAGCTTCCAAGATAAAAAGTACAAGCTAGTAGTGAGTTTACATAGAATTGAGGATAGGATGGAGGGGGGAAATCAACTAATAAAAGTTTACCACCAATAACCACCAACATTAAATAAAGTAATGAAAAAAGTAAATACTCCACCCTTAAAGGGTGAAGATGACTCATCACTTTATCTCATAGTTGTTAAATGATAAAATTACTTTATTATCCTAATAAAGCTTAATAAAAGTGTAGGAAAACCTGTAACTAAGCGAAAATAAATTAGCTCACTAAGAAAATAAAAACCTACACCAACACCCCCCTTAAGTGTAGCTTAAGAGTATGTAAAAGATAATGGGTCTTGACAAATGAGGCCATGTAAGGTACCCATATACCTATCAAATTATCCCCAATGAAGAAGAAGCCCCCCATAAATAGAGAGAGAATAGCCCCAACAAAATATAGAGAGAAGAAGAAGAGAAGGACTATGTAGTGGTCCCAAAGAAGTCCAATGGTAGATGCTTGAAATTAAATGCAGAAGATGGTCCATGATCATCAAACAACATTCCTCCCTTTAAGAAGAAACAAAACTAAAGGTGTATGCAAGCTATCTCCTAAGTCTTGAAAGGAATATGTAGGAAGATTGAGCAAAATATATGAAGTCTCTAAACTTAACTCAATTGTCCCCATATTGATGGTGAAAGTTGTCACAATCCAATTAGGAATTCTAGGCCACATCGTTGAAGATGAAAAACCAAAATCTCCTAAAGACTGATATAGAACACAATACAAAGACAATGATGGTTTGAGAACAGTTTTGTAATGACTATCATCAAAGAGAAGAGATAACCCCTCAAATGTGTCCTCCAACTCTAAAAAAGGGATCTAGTCCACAAAAAAAATTATGTAATACCTATCAAGAAATCACCCCACAAAGTTGTATCTAAAAGACTATGTATGTTCTACTACAAGAAGTCACTAGAGGGTTTTGAAGAATCAACATTAGAATTTGTAGTAGCAACAAATGCAAGGACAAAAAATGGTCCTCAAAGAGAAGATGCATGTCCTAAATAGTGTCATCTAGATCCAAAATGAGGGAATTTATAAACAAACAACAAATGTTTGGTAGAAGTCAGTCCTAATGGGCTGAATCAAGAAGACATAAATGACCTTGTTGCAATGAATCATTAGAGGCTCTTGAAGAAGAATCTAGAATCTAAAGTAGCAATAGGTATTATTGATGGGGCATCAATGAACTGATTGTCCACACAAGATGTTTCCTCACAAGATGGGGCAACATAAGTTTCAATATCATCAATAATAGCTTGGTTCTTCGAGGAAACATCATTTTTAGATGAAGATCCAATGTCTCCATACAACTGTTGGATGATGGTCCAAGCAGTGAAAGGGCACTTAGTGTGCTCTATGTGATGTATAGTATCCTTAGAAATAGTAAGACATATTATTCCATAGATCATGTCATTATTGTTAAACCATGCATTATTCTAATCATAGTCACTTGGCTTAGGAACTTGTCCAAGAATATAGGGTAGTAGCTGCCACTCAAGGAAGTTATTATTTATCCCTTGTTTCCAAAATTAATAGTTATCTAAAGTTATTCTAATAATAGAATGATGAAAATAATGTTTAAGAGACATGATTAACCCCTCTTATAAATAGAATTTTATCTTAGTTTGTGATAACAAAGTGCATGTATAATCCTCTGAGAATGAGTGCAAAAGACACCAAATAAGAATACCAATATACCCCCACCCTTTCACTAGTATAAAGAATCACCCCACAAAATATTATAAGGTTGACACTTTTTTAGTTTAGTTTTTTTACAAAGCTTTTTCCAAGATATAATGCTCAATAGGCCTAAAATACCCAAAATTATAAATTTTGATACAAAATGAACTTGAGAAATAATATGGAAAATTTAGCCTTGTAGTTGTATAGTGCTCTTCAATACCTTTCCAATGCCTATTTGATTCCATAAAATTGAGCTCCTAGGTGAAAGTTATAATTTTTTGAAGAAATTTGCAACAAATAGCTTTAACCTGAAATATCTGGCAAAAAATGGAAAAAAAAAAAATCAATATCTTTATAGATGGAAAGTTATTGTCTCTAGCTTTTCAGCAATATCTCTTTTGCAAACAACAAACATTATGGTCAAAATTTGTGATCTTTTTTAAAATGGTTGAATTTAGCCTAAAGTGATAACCCTCCTAACAAAATAAAAAATTTCCAAAAATTAAATGAGGGGGATTGTGAGATGGGGTGGAAGGGATGTTTTGATCTTGATTTAGGTGTCTATAAAATGTATATATTACAATTAGACCTCCAACCATTAAAAGTTTCACCTAAAGTAGATAAGTGTATTATTTAGCCTTTTTCCCAATTGGATGGACAATTTCAATACATGTAGAAAGGTATTTTTTTATGAAAGGTTGTTGTAAAAAAATTAATAAAAATGGTGTTCTTGCAAAAGGATATAATGCTCGGTGTAGAGGATTGGGTTTGATGGAAGATATATGATAAAACTAGAGAAAAGTAAATGGATTAAAAATATATCTTCCCTTGATGAAGTGGGACTATATCTTTCTCTTTTCAAATGACCAAAGTGTGTCCTTTGGTCTTATATGTTTATGTCAATCTTAGTTCAATTTTAATTTCTAGTGCCTCTCATGTTCATAGATTTGGAAGGATGGTTGCACATAGAGAATCCTCTCCATGATTTAAATGTTCCATAATTGGTTGAGAACTTAGGAGATAATTATATCTCAAGGGATAAATTTTCTTCTTGTTATTTTTTATTAGCTAATTGTCAAAATGGTTGTAATAGCTTTTCAGTTCCTTTGTGGACTCTATTCATAATAAAATGTGAGGTTTGTTTGATTAGCTTGGGATTGGAAAGTTTAATTTGGTCATGTAAAGTTTATGATAGTATGCAAATTTGCATAAACAAGAAAAACTATATATCTATTATTTAATTATATATGAAGTCCACTATATATATTTAAAATTTAAAAATATTTGTATATATATAATAACTTACATCATATTTAGAAAAGTAAAAAAATTAAAATATGAACCATCTATTACATATAAATTTAATAAATTTTCATTTAAAATTTATCACTTTCAACTAAAAAAAAATCACCATTAGAAAAATAATTATGACACTACTCATCTAAGAGAAACCTCTAATTGTTCTATATAAATATTGGTAAGAAATTATTACAAGCCCCTATATAAGATAGCAACTTTAAACAAAAAAGGAAAATGATTAAAAATCACATATTTTAATTTGAATCAAAACAAAATTTAATAAAGAAAAATATGGGATGGACCATGGAGAGGGCTTAGGCTTATTTTTATGTAGATGGATTTTAATCCAAGGTAATATTGGATGTATCAAATGAAAGTGGCTTGAAAATAATAATTATAAAACATGTATTTTAATGGTTTAATGTTCAAGTCTTCCATGAAACTACATTCATATGAATTGATCCTAAGATTTATGAGCATCTAGTGAGGAAATATAGAAGCTCTCTTCCATGAGACTATGCACAAATTGAAGAAAATATATAATACCAAGGAGGACTATATATGAATATTGTAACTTACTAGTTTCTTTATGCACAGTAGATGGGTGGGATTACATGAACACCAGAACTAAGTGTTGGCAGGAAGGGGTGAAACAATACAGTAGTAACATTGTTGTCACCAGATGATAGAAAAAATAGAAAATAACAAAAAACAATGTACAGAGATAGAAAAATATCCAAATGTAAAACACACAAATTTATATATATTCCTTTTGATTTTAAAATTACAAAAATATAAAGTACATGCTTTGTTTAGCAATAAAAAATATGCCACATATAGTTTGGACTATTGTCCAATACTGGTGATGTATATTCACCTAAAACCTAGAAAATGTGTTTCTCTAATATTTTGGGAGATAGGATAACCAATTTTCTATAAGTTTCACTTAAGGAAACCCTAGAGATCTCAATCCAAGGATGGAATGAGGGAAAGGTGTTTGCAATAAGGTGTCCTAGGGTGTGATTAAAGACAATAAGAGGGTTCACCACCAAACTAGGGCTTGGAAAGACAAGGAATGCAAAAGATATGCAAAACCTAACTATATGACCTAAATTATGAAATTTAAATGTAGAATAAAAGACTAAGAAAGAACAAAGGTGCACCTAAAAAACTGAAGAGGATTGAATGAAGACCTCAAATCTTAAAAATGTTGAATTTAATGCTCACTAGGACTCATATGCCATGATGGAAGATTTAGTCCTAGGTTAGGGTTTCTAGGAAGAAACAAGAATCTAGCAATGACAACTATAAATCCTCTGAAACCCAAAAAATAAGCTATACCAAGATTCATATGCCACAAGTGGCATATCAGTCCACTTCTTCTTTTTCAAAAAGTTAAGACCTGAATTTGTTCTCCTATCTCTTTTGTTCCTTCTAAACCCGATTTTTGGATCTCAACTTGTTACAAGACCTACAAAATAGGATATTGTGTTGATTTTCTTATGGGGTGTTTTCCTCAATCAAACCCCTAGTTTGGTAATTAAACCTTTGTAGAAATTATAGATCTTGAAAGAAAATTTGAGTGCAAGCCCTAATCTTAAGTGCATCTAAGATTAGGAGATCTAAAATGCAATAAGAACCCTATTTTAATGTGCTAGAATAAGATGCATGAATGAAACATAGAGATGGTGACTCACTTTGGGAGATTTCTAATCACCCTAATAATTCATAATAATTCATAATAATGCATGTACCTTCCCTTAGGTAAAAATTAGAGTGATAATGGAGGATGGAATCACTTAGGAAATAAGTCATTAGGCTTGGTTTGATGGCTAGTTGCATCTCCCCAACCTAGAATCCATCATGATTCGCCATAGGAAACCATCATTAATACTTAAGAATGTTAGATCTTGGATGAAAGTGAGCTTGAAGACTTGCAAAAACACTATTATGTTGCTCCAAGACTTCAAGGTCTTTCTTGCTACTTGCTCTTGAGTGCTCTTGTGAAAGAATGCTTAAGTTCTTGTGAATGCTTAGAACTTGAATTTCCTTTCTAGATGAAAATAATGATTTGGAACCTTATTTACATAGGCACTTCATTTAATTGACCATTTATTAGATCTCAAATTTAAAAATCAACAAAAAAATTGAATTTAAAACCTTAATTTCCTGCTCAAACCCTAAAAAGGGGCCACACAGGACTCATACGCCACTTGTGGCATGTGGGTCCCACCTAGGGGAACTCATACTCCCAAGGTGGCATATGAGTCCCACCCTATCTTTTCGAGGTGAGTAAATGTCGGGTTGTTAGAAATTTGAATTTCTTTGTTGATTTTATTGGGATTTCAGTCGAAATAAGCCTTGACATCCAAAATAAAGGGTCTTAGGGGCCTATTAATGATTGTTTAGAGGATCATAAATGCAAGAATGCTAAAATAGGTCCAAATTAAATGTGAAATTGTACCATCTCCAAGAAGGGAGTACAATTTTCTACACCACATTTAGCCCCCACTTTAGCACCCATTAGAATCTACATGCATATGCAAGCTAAAGGAATATGAACAATAAACTTCATTTCATAAAAGGATACTCATGCATGGATTCATTTGAAAATACGGAGGAATGAGGCCCCATTTTACCTATCTACAAAACCACAATGTTAGTAACCACATCCTACAATACCAATTCATTAGTTGTTTAAAAATCCTAGATTATCTAACTTCTTTATGAAATCAAATTCAAGGGTAGATGTATGCCCCCCTTGATTTCGCTTGCTTTATGGAGGTGGAATCAAGGTGGCAGTCTAGCCACATCAAATTATATAAGTCATATCATAGGGTATTTCCAAGTACCATACCACATAGTGGTAGACATTTGATGAGAATGGGAGAAGAATTATGAATCTGATGTAACAAACAGTGTCAAAAATAGAGCTCTCTAGCCCCTAGTATGCTAGTTTGAATGAAAAAAAGGCACTTTTAACCCTAGGGTGATCCCACAATAGTGGTTTACAATTTTTGGCCAAACTAGACACTACAATTTTTTTTCTAACTAAATCTTCAATTTCGGGCACCTATAGTAGCTAAACCGTGAGGAATTTGAAGATGATGCAAACTAGAGTTTCGTGAAATTTTGTTTATAGATTCTAAATATATTTTTTTCAAAATTATTGGAATCAGATTGCACCTCTTTTTCCATCTCCCTTGAAAACTAGTTTCTTTCATAACACAACATTTTAAAGTAGTGATGCTCACTATATAAAGCATAACTTTTTTTCCATGAGGGATCAAATTCTAATTCTTTCGAGTTTAAATTTTTAATTTGATATCTAGTGCTTCCACTTGGTTAGATAGTTTTTTATTAAATATTTTTTCCTTAATCAAGTTTTGAAGTCAAACCAATTACAATTCAAACATAGGCGGACTATATAACACGTAACTTTTTTTGTATGTATCAAAATTCAATTATTTTTTTACTTGGGTCAAGGACTTCAATATCTAGTGCATTCATATTTTTCAAATTATTTTTTTTGATAATCTTCTATTTTTCCATGTGTGCAGAATAGAGAGTTTCATTTTTGGTGAAAAACCTACATTCACAAGAAATAAAAAAATAATATAGTAAATTTTAAATTAAATTTATTTAAAATTATACTTTTTGGGAAGCTTATAATAAGGACTACATACTTACAAAAAATAAATTTTAAATTAATTCATTTGCTCCCCCAAAAGGTAAATCAAAAGTGGTTTTTTATCAGCATTTTGATAGGTGTAAAGGAGACTCCATTATAGGTATGGTTTAAAACTAGCAGGGTTCTATCCAAGGGGGTTTGATCTAAGGTAGTTTGATCAAACCCTCTTCAATTAGAATGCTTTAAATGGAAATTTTTAAGGCTCAAATCATTATATTTTCTAAAAATATGTGATTTCAGTAAAAATTAGAATCTCCTAGAAATTGTAAACTAGCTTTGTGGGATCACCTCCTAATATTCAAATGAGCTTATTTGAACATATATAAGAATAAAAAGTGAAATAATTTGTAATCATTTTTTCTTTTATATTCTTGTAGTTTAATCTCATTGGAGAATGATTGAGGATGTCAAGCATACGAGCATAATAACCCCCGACTAGATAGCCTATGTGAGGAGATAACACAAGGCGACCTGTAGCATCTGGTGAGTGGATTCTTATTTACCTTAGCTTTGTTTTTACATATTTATGTTATATTTTACGCATTTCTAGATAGATTTAGGACCTTGGAAAAAATTCACAAAGATTCTCTTTCTTTCGTGAAGTGTCCCCTTTTTTTGCAAAGTGTCCCATTTCTTCTCAAAGTGTCCTAGAAAGGGAATAAAGTGTTTGGGACCCTTAGAAAAGTACTCCAGAGAAACTTTAGCACACTTTTTGACTCTTGATTTATAGATTTGAGGGTTTAGAATGATGATAGGAGATATTTTTTCTTTTTTTGTTAGATTCCTCTGTGATCATGACAATGTCTCAGCGGAAGACTATTTTGTTGCTTACAATACCTCATCGTGATGTTGTCAGATGAGGATAGATAGACCTTGCAAGCCACTGGATTATATTGGGTGTACCTCATGCCTCCCATGAGGTACCATGATGCCATGCTCATGGAATTAATAGAGAGATGGGATCTTCAAACACTTTCGCATTTCGTCTATTGATTGACAAGATGATGATCACTTTCTAGGATGTACATTGCATCCTTTGAGTTTCCATTTGAGGCAAGAGTCTCCATTTCATAGAGTACCGTACATATAGGTAGATGTGAGTAGATATAGGGTACTATCTTGGAGGACCATCTTGAGATGAGACTATGGGGACATGTATTGAGCTACAGTGACTACTCTATGCACAATCACCACTTGTGAGATAGATTATGATATTCATCGTAGTACTAGTTTTAGTACCAGATGGTTGAGGAGCACACCTAGATGGAGGCATAGTTCATATGATACAGGAGATGGAGCATCAGCAAACCATTTATGCATGGGGTCACAACATGCATGCACATTTGTACTATGATTTATGATGATTTGCATATCATAAGATTGAGAGCATGGTGCATTGTACACTTCTATAGGTTTGGTGCCTAGAGCATATCACACGCACCAGGTTGATAGGAATTTTATCTATATGTGCTATGGGATATCCATGTTCCTTCAATTATCCACTAAGGCGAGCATGGTAGTATGGAGATTTTCATTTTTAGAGAGTCATATTTCACCAACTAGATCAGGAGGAGATCTTGTGGAGACCTTACCAGTTGATACCACATTGTCTAGATGAGACCTGAAAGTTGAGGAGGATACAAAGGGATAGGTTTTTATTGGGGAGGAACAATTATGTAGTAATACCATTCTACTATGATCATGTCATGATGAATTTTAGACAAGTATAGGTGCCACCAGTAGTACAACCATTTTATAGGAAAATAGTATGGAGTGCCTGGAGGCCAAGAGATATGAAATGACTAGCATTGGATGATGTTGCACCCAACGACTTAGATCCCAACATTCCCTCGGCCTCTGACGTTGATGATCTTGGTGCTACAAATGCATATAAGGAGTGGTGGGACATAGCACGACCAACTCTGGTATTTCCTATGGATTAGCCTATAGGCTTTACAGGGCCTCTTCCAAATCAGAGGGATGAGGAGGAGGAGACAGGTGAGGAGATAGGGGTGAGGGATGCAAATCTATTTATGAATGAGGTAGAGGAGGACTATGATGAGGAGCTAGACTCAAACTACAAAGAGGATGTGGACAAGGATGAGGATGAGGATGAGAAGATCCAATTCATGAGTGAGGGTAGTGACATAGCGGATGAGCATCTAGTTGCCCACAAGTGGAGAGAGCCAACTCCCACTTGTGTTACTAGATGATCTAATGTTAGGATCTAGGATGGTTGCACATGAATAATAAATTTTACAATGATTAATCTAAAGGTCTTTAAAACATAATTAAAATGATTGAAAAGACATTAAAGTGATTAAAGGAAAACAACAGAAATTGATAAGCTAAGAAGACAAGACAAGACAACAAATTGGTAACAGAGTTCGCCAATTGGATACATCTTCGAGCTCTCTCCAAAGGAGTGATCAATCATTCAATTATGCTCCAAGAGTCTTACAAAGTCTCCTTGATCGATTAGGAAGATGAAAACAAATTCTCTCCTTCAAGTACAAGCATTATGGCATCAATCACCTAATTCCACGTGCATAGAGAGTTCACTTCTAATTTCCTCAATTTATCTCCTAATTTTCATTACCCCTCACAAGCCTATACCACCCTTTTTATACATAAAATTTTCCCAATATGGTTACTAACCATATGATTTACAAAATCAAGTCTATATCCCCTATTTTCATTATGTAATTTTTACAACTATCCATAATCTTCATAATTCACCCTTTTACAATATAAAAATCATTGATATCCCATTTACAAATCTTCAAAAACCCCTCAATAACCTTTTAATATTTAAATAAGCTCCCTCTTCATTACCATTATTTGGGCTTGAATATCTTAAAAGAATTAAGGTAAAATTTAAAGATATTGCCTTTTAATTAGGGGATATATTTATCATCTATAGGAGATTCAGCCTCTAAACAATCTTTAAAATAAACCCGAGCTCAACATAAGCTTAGAGCCATACAATCTAGCTCAGTGGTGGAGATTCATTTTAGGGGTAGGGAAGTCACTGGGTTAACCCCTACCCCTTACCATTTTTAAAGGAAATTTAAAACTTTCATATAAAAAAACCAAAGTTGCCAACCAAATATGATTAAAGTGCAAATTTTGGCACATTGGTAGGTGCGGATTGTGGCATGTGAGAGGTCATGGGATCGAACCCTATTAAATATTTTAGTAAATAAAACTCTACATGGAACTATTTAATTCACCCAAATCTAACACATGTCAGATTCCAATTGGACCAAGTCAATGATGCCATGTCACTCTGCCACATCATAATGTTGACTATGGATGCCACATAATCAACACCTACACCTGCCACATCATGATTGTACTACCACATGTGAGTTCCTGATTGGTCCACATCATCTAACCTTGCCACGCTAGCATGTTGACATCATTTTGACATCAAATTGTATAGTTAAGTAGGCATGGTCAACCTTCAACTTTGACTAGCCATATCTTCGACGTACGAGCTCTAATTTTGGCAAAATGAGCGATGTTGGGATTATCTCATCAAGCTCTTTACCTTGATGTTGATTTTGAAAATTTTCAAAATGATCAATTTTTTCACCTTGTTGACTAGACCCTAGTACCCGGTTTGACCCAACTTTGACTAAACATGACTTGAGCACACGAGCTCCTTTTGGCTCCATTCAATTTTTGTTGGGTTCAGGTTTTTGAGCACTTTGATATGGTGATGATTTCTGGAGCATATGGAATACTTCAATTTTTTATGACAAGTATCCACCTAGATCAGTCCTCCCCATTAGAGAGATTTTGGACCTCCAAAAGTTACATTTATTTAGAATATAAGTGAGGGCATGGCCTCCCCACTTGTCCTATATCATTTTTCCATCTGTACACCTAGATCATCACCACAATTAGGACTATAATAATCTTGATAAGTAAGAGGTATTCTTCCACAGCGTGTCAAATGAGTTTGACTCGAAACTACACGGTTGAATCCTGATAGCAATATCATATAATAATCTTGTTAAACACATACATCATTCTATCACTTCCAAAAGCATTTACATCAATTGTTGCAGCTATTAACCAATAACTACTAACTAATATCAAGTTGAATAGCAATGCAAATACAAAAGTGAATGAAGCAACAACATGTATCTCTTTCACAATAGGAACATTTTTACCTAAGGGTACCTCCAAATTTCTAACCATATGTTGAGGACTTGGACCAACAATGCTTTCATTATTATTTCCTCATGTTGTATTGTTGGTGTATCCCACGAAATATGATCATGATTAGCCTTGATTTCTTCAAGTTCATGTCTAGAAACACCTGACTTGATAGATATAAGAGACAAATCTTTACTTGCATTAATCACCCTTTTTAACTACCCTATGTTTGCAAAAGATCTACCAGTCTTGATCTTGTGTGAATGTACAATATATCTGATGCCATCTTTTAACAAATGATAACATCAGTCATCCCACAATAATGGGTTACACTTTTTGGCCAAAATTGACATTGAAATCAACACTTTTAGAGAAAACTTCACTTTCTGACACTTATAGTAGGTAAACTATTAGGAATTTGAAAATGATGTAAACTAGTGATTTGTGAGATTTTGTTTGTAGATTTTAAATGTATTTAAAAAAAAAAAATTGAAATTAAATCGTAATTTTTTTGCATCTCCTTTGATAACTAGTTTTTAATAGTAAACAACATTTTTAAAAAGTGGTGTGTACTTCAGCTCGCATAACTTTTTTTCTAAAAGGGATAAAATTATAATTCTTTTGAATTTAGGTTGTTAACACAAGTATCTAGTGATTTCATTTTGTTTCATAGCATTTTGTTGAATATTTTTCTTTTAATTATGTTTTGAAGTCAAAACATTTATAATTCAGACATAGGTGCACTTCGGCTTGCCTAAATTTTTTGGTATGTATTGAAATTATTTTTTTCTTTTTTTGTTGGAATGAGGAGATCAATACCTAGTTCATATATATTTTTCAATTTTTTTCCCCTCAAATTTACTATTTTTCCACAATGATTTTTTGTTGAACTTGATGTTTGGTGAAAAACCTATGTACAGTAAAACTAAAAAAAAATATAAAATAAAAAATATATATATTAAATTTATAGTTGTTGGAAAGCATGTTTTGAGCATTACAATCATCCAACTTGGTTTATCAATTTTACTCCATTTGCACCTCCTTCCCAAGCTTCGATAGTAAAAAAATGCATAAATTTTGAAATAGTGGAGGGGAGAGTGAAAAAGGGGTGTTCATTCAAATCCCCCCTATATGGTGCAAGAGGGGGTTCATTAGAAGGGGTGGGGGGTTTCATTAGAAGGTGGAGGTTAATTAGAAGGGGGGGTTCATTAGAAGGGAGGTGGTTCATTCGAACCCCCTTCATTAGAAGGGGTAAACCATTTTAAATATTCTAATTTTCTTCATTTAAAAAATTGTAGCCCACTATTGTTGGTTTACCCAATGATTAAATTCCCTATAGAAAATAGTTTTTCGATCATACAAATGTAGGCTACCCAACACTATCCCACAAACATTTAGTGGAACCACATCAAACTGCACCTCAACATACTTGCTTGTGATTGTGAATCTTAAAGTGCATTACCTTGTTACTTGCAATTCATTGTTTTCACAAACCCAACCTAGTGGATAAGGTCTCTGATGCGGTGTAGTTTTCAATCCCAAATTCCTTACAAAATCTTCTAAGATTAGGTTAATTTGAGATCCACTATCTATGAGTGTATAAATTTTAGTGTTCTTAGCAACCACCCTTATGTGAAATAACTCATTTATTTTCCTATCTTCAGGGACATAATAGACTTGGGAAGTAGAAGCACAACTAGCAACAAAAACATTATCAATATAAGCCTTACCTTTTAATCCCATTGTTGTTATCTTAGTTTTGTCTTCAAACTTTGAACCAAGATCCATAACAACTTTTCAGCCTCCTTCTTACCTTTCTATTTACAATCCCATTTTGGCTTCAATTATGGATGCAACTACCAATAGTGATATTCATCATGACCTTTCTTGCCACAATGAGAAAAAGTGAACTTATCATCCTCCTTAATGGTAGTTTTCTTCTTCCCCTTTTCTATATCTTTCGATTTACCTTTAGGCTTAGATGGCTAATTGTTAGATTTATCAATGAAAGTACTCTTACCTCTAGACTCTAAGTGAGTGGCTTGTACACATACTTCATCTAGATTCCTAGGATTCAAAACCAAAATGGAATGTCTTAGATAAGAGTGAAGACCACCTATATGTACTTAAGAAAAGTGTCCTAGGTGTACAATGGGATATTCATTACAATAGCCCTTTTCTTGAATTCATTGGTGTACTCTTGGATAGTTTGAGTTTTCCCTTGCCTAAAATTTTTCCAATTCATCATTAACTATTGCATATGGCCTAGGGGATAAAATTTCTTCTTAAGAGTATTAAAAAATTATGCCTAAGTTAAATTGAATCTACCATGTGAAATTTTTTCTTGATTTCTACTCTCCCACCAGGTGAGAGTTATTTCTCCCAATCGAAGAGTAGCTAACTGGATCCTAGAAGCGTCATCTAAGAGACCTTGAACTCTCTAGTACACTTCCACTTGTTGAGCCCAATCATCTAATTTCTTAGAATTTAATTCCACACAATAATTAGGCAGATCAAATTTTATATCCAATTTAATTTTAGGCTTATGTGCACCCTTGAAAGGATTAATAGAAGAAATAGAATTAGTAGAAGAAGGAGAAGGAGTTTCTAGAGGCTCATCACCACCTCTTGGTCTTTTCCCTTTTCCTTATAATCTTCATGCTTTTCTTGCTTCAACGAATCTCCTTTTTCATGCTTCTTTCGTTCTTTCCTTTCCTAGTAAAGTTCTTCCACCATAGCCTTCATTTCAAGAAAAGCTTGTTAAAAACTATTCTCATCAAGATCAATACTTTTTCCAACTTTTGATCCTTCCATCCTTGGAAATGTTCTTTTTTTACCAATCTCAGGATTATATTTTGTAAGCGTAACTTCACCTCATTGGCTCTTGACTCTCATTATCATTCATCTCTGCAAACACTAATCATAACAAAGATCTGATACCACTTGATCTGATGTTAGGATATAGGATGGTTTCATGTGAATAATGAATTTTAAAATGATTAATCTAAAGTTCTTTACAACATAATTAAAATTCTTTAAAATACTTTAAAATGATTAAAGGAAAACAACATAAATTGAGAAGCTAAGAAGAGAAGACAAGACAACAAATTGGTAACCCAGTTTTCCAATTGGCTACATCTCTAGGTCCCTCTCCAACGGAGTGACCGATCCTTCAATTCTACTCCAAGATTCTTACAAAGTCTCCTCAATCGATGAGGAAGATGAAAACAAATTCTCCTTCAAGTACAAGCATTAAATGGTATCAATCACCTAATTCCACCTACACAAAGAGTTCACTTCCTCTAATTTCCTCAATTTCTCTCCTAATTTTCATTACCCCTCACAAGCCTATACCACTCTTTTTATGCATAATTTTTTCCCAATACGGTTACTAACCATATGATTTACAAAATCAAGCCTATATCCCCCATTTTCATCATGTAATTTTTACAAATCCCCATAATCTTCATAATTACCCCTTTTACAATATAAAAATCACTAATATCTCATTTACAATTCTTCAAAAACCCTTTAATAACCTTTTAATTATCTTTTAATATTTTAAATAAGCCCCATCTTCATTATCATTATTCGATCTTGAATAGCTTAAAAGGCTTAAGGTAAAATTTAAAGAGACTACCTTTTAATTAGGGGGTATATTTATCATCTATAGGATATTCAACCTCTAAATAGTGTTTAAAATAAACCCAAGCCCAACATGAGCTCAAAACCATACAATGGCCTAGTGGTGGAGTGTCTTTTTAGGGTCGGGGAGGTCACTAGGTCAACCCCCACCCCTTACCATTTTTAAAGGTAATTTAAAATTTTCAAATAACAAAACCAACCACCAACCAAATATGATTAAAGCATAGGTTTTGGCACATTGGTAGGTGTAGATTGTGGTATGTGAGAGGTCATGGGGCTAAGCCCATTTAAATCTTTTAATAAATAAAATTTTTGAAACCAACCGATGAAGATAGAGGAGAGATAAGGTGCCACGTGGCACACAGTCAATGTGCCACGTGGCACTATTTAATTCTCCCAAATTTTACACATGTCAGATTCCAACTGGACCAAGTCACCAATACCACATCACCCTGCCACATCATAATGTTGACTATGCATGCCACGTCATCGACACCTGCACCATGTCATGATCATACTGCCACATGTCAACTCCCTATTGGTCCACATCATCTAACCCTGCCATGCCAGCATGTTGACATCATCATTGTATAGTCAAGTAGGCATGGTCAACCTTCAACTTTGCATGGCCATATCTTTGACGTACAAGCTCTGATTTTAGTGAAACAAGTGGTGTTGGGATTGTTTCATTGAGATCTTCACCTTGATGTTGATTTGGATGATTTCTAAAATGATTAATTTTTTTTCCTTTTTCACCGGCCCTTGATACCCTATTTAACCTAACTTTGATTGAGCATAACTTGAGTGTATGACCTCCTTTTGGCTCTGTTCAAGTTGTGTTGGGTTCAGTTTTGTGAACACTTCAATATAGCGATGATTTCTGGAGAATATGGAACACTTCAATTTTTTATGACAAGTATCCACCTAGATCACTAGATCATAACCAAGTGATGCAACACACACCAACACTTATGAGCATGGAGAGGCTAGCACATCTTCCATGCCTCCTGCACAAGATGAGGCTATTTTTACACAATCGGCTAGAGATCTAGGTGATGACATGTTATTTATGATTATTCTTATGCTTTTGGTTTATATATGTATATATCATGATGTGTACTGATTAGCTTTGTGTGAACCCCAACCCTGATACCTGCAAAACAACAAGAATAAACAAGTTAGATAAGAGATTGCAAGCCAAAACAAGGATTCCCCATGAAATCCATTTACAACATTCAAACTAGGAAGAAAATATTAAAGAACACAATGGAAATGATAAAACAAAGATTGAATCCTAATTAGATGTGCAAACTCATGATCCTATGGGGGAATTGGTGCCAATTTGATGTGAAAATTGGCCTTTTCCCAATTCCTAAGATGCACGCTTGATATGTTGATGAAGATTTGATCCACTTTGTTGATGTTGAAGAGTGCTCCAAGCTAAAATCTGCAAAACCTAACTATGATTCAAGAATGATTGATGAAATTTGATGGATATTTGAGCATGGTAACTTTGCATAAATTGTGGATGATGAAATGAAGATATGAGCTCCTTATTTATAGAATTCCAAGATGGATGAATGTCCAAATTTGAGCAATGTGGTACTAACATTCCTCCAATGGTATGATGCCACTTGTCAAGCTATGAATGGATGGAGGATGTGCAAGATTTGGGGTTTGTGCCAATAAATGCATAATTTTGAATTTCAAATTTGTTGAAATGACATGTAAGAGGGAAGGGAAAATGCAATAAATGGGCCACTTGGCTCAAGGCAAAGGACATGTAAGATGAATTTGTTTCCTTGTTGGATGTACATGTTGACTTGGAATTTTTAAATTCAAATTGAGAGAATATTCCAAAAGATGCCTTGTGAGGAAAATAGAGATTTAATAAATGAATTATATCTATTTTCATGTGCAACTTGAAAAATCTAGAGGATGGGACATGAGATGAGATTAAATTAATAAGGTTAATTAATTTAATGAGAGAGGTTAGATGATGTGACCTATTTGACTCAAATTTATGGATTTATTTAAATCAAATAAGAGAGGAATATGATAAGAGGTTAATTAAATAAGGATTTTGATTTATTTAATTAAAAGAGATGGTGTTAGATTAAATCAAAGAAGGTTTTAATTTATTTAATTTAATGAATAGACTTTAGATATTTAATTGAATAAATTGATTATTTAATTAAATAGGGATAATTAGATCAGATGGATTGATTTAATTAACAAGAGAGAGTGACTTAATTAGAAAAAATGATTTATTTAATTAAGGGATGAAAGTTGATGAATTTAATCAGATAAGGAGATTTGATTAAATGGTTAGGGTGAGGGATGATTCAAGAAGAAACGATGTTAGTAATCAGGATCAGATGCACAATGTCAATTGGTATATTTTACTTGTCTACAAGCTTTATGATTTCTCTCTTGCAAGGTTTGTGAGAAAGTTGCATGATCTTTACCGAAAAGTAGCTACAAAGATAGTACCTCCTTCAGTCTTAAATCAAGCTATCAGCATAGACTACATTCCCTTACCTATCATGGAGCAGCACCCAGAGCTATTTAAGCCATATGTTAGATTGAGAGAAACATATGAGGGCACTACTAGGTGTGTTGATCGATCCAAGGATGCATATGAGAAGCTTCGATCATCTCAAGATCTAGCAAAGGTCAAGAGACTTCATGTAGATATTTCCAGGCTACAAGAAAATAGAGACTGCATAGAGAGAGTGCCTAGACATTGTCAGACAGGAGGTTGTGGTTGTTGGATGAGTAGGGGGCCTACAATATGAACTAGATTCTCTTGTTAGTTCACGATCACTTACTACCATCTCTCAACAAACCATCTCTCAATAGGTGCAATCACTAATTTCTGAGGGATCAAGTAGCCACAAGCCACACTAGCATTGCATATTTGATGACATGTACTTTTAAAAAATTTGGATATATATATGATCTTTTATTTTTGCTAGTTTATGCTTATGTGTTTAAGTTAAATGGAAATGTGATTTATCAAATAATCTTTGTAAGACTATTTAATAAATGTCTCCATGATCTAACATGTGTTATGTGATCTAATTAAAACTATTTTAGTTTCTTTTAGATGCAACATTATGATTAAGTATATTATGCTAAATTAAATGCACCCATGATCTAATTAAAGAACATTAAATGCATATAAGGATATAATATAACACAACATACAAGATGAACTTGAATAGTATGAAACCTAAAGTAGCCACCTAAAAATTAATTTAAATAATTACTTTAGTATTCAAGACACACAAATGATTGTTTGTTAAGAACAAAGTGTAGACATCAAAAAATTGTCCTCTTACGATACCTTGTCACAACATCGCATCATTTAGACACCTTGTATCAAGTTTTTCCCTAGGTACCCATGTGTCATCATCTATTTAATTAAATAAATTTTATTTATCTAATTAAATTCATATTCATAATCCATCCATTTCTCTAATGTTAATTAAATAATTTATATTATTTAATTAATTAATTCATAATCTATCCATTCCTCTTAATGTTAATTATTATTTAATTAATGAAATCATAAATTCAAAGTTAAATAAATACAAAATTTATTTAATTAATAAAATCCTAAAAAGATTTTCTCACTTTCTTTCCAAAACTAAACTCATGTGTATATAATTAATTTATTTAATTCGATAATTCATCAATTATCCTTCTTGTATTTTTCAAGATTTTTTTCCTTTAAAACAAGAAATGAAATCTTTCCATATTTTTTTAACATCTTATCTCATTTCGTTGTATTTCCTCTTTTTTCAAAAATCAAATCCTTATTGAATCTTGTCAAATCTTATCTTCGTCAACATCACAGCTCTATAAATACAGCCTCTCACAATACATTTAGGAGGGGATTTGTATAGCATCCAAACTCTATCAAAATCAGTCTTTCATCTCCATCTATCATTCTCTTCATCAGTCATTTTCGTCATCAAGTCGTTACACTGCAATAGTGAGAAATAAACATTCCTCCTCTATTGTCAACCTTTTAAATCTTGCATCCTTGTGCAGGTGGAGAAGAGAAATGGAGATAAATCGAGTTAGCGCAGAGATTAGTTTGTATTTGTGCTTCTTATTGTGATTTCCGTGTTGTTTCGTACTCTATTGTGCTTGATAGGATCTAATTAGTTTGTTGATTTCAATACTCTAAAATATGATTTTTCCCTATCTACACAAAGCAATGCGAGAGAACATAGAATATAATCTACTAACCCTAACACCATTGTGTGGCAATGATAGGTTCTTTAAGAGGTGTACCATCCATTTCTATTAACTTATATGCTCCACACCCATAAATTTCTTGAATTATCTAGGTTCCTAACCAATTAGGGCTGAATTTTCCTTTTTCAATTGGGGTGGCATTTATGTTATGTTGATTTTAAAATAACACCAAATCAACTTTAGTAAACACACGAGGGCTAACATTATTATTGTAACTATGTTGGATTTTTCTAGAGTAAGCATGGAGATGTTCAAGAGTGTTGATGTCCTACTCATCAAGCATTTCAAGATGATGCAATAGTTGTTATTTATAAGTATTATTGTCAATAAGTACTTGAAGAGCAATCCTTAATAAAGGAATCTATAACTCCAAGGGAATTATCGCCTCAGTACCATAGACAAGGTTATAAGGAGTGTTTCCAGTTGATGTTCTAATACTACTATGATAAGCCCACAACACATATGTTAATTGTGTATGCCAATCCTTATTATGTTTTCTTACTATTTTCCTTAAGATTTTCTCAAGAGTCTTATTATTTGATTTAGCTTGACCATTAGATTACGACTAGTAGAGTGTTGAAAAACAATGTTGAATGTTGAACATTGGCAATTGTTGAATGAAGAGGAATGGCTTCTACCCATTTCGTGAAATAATTTGTTGTGGTAATTATAAAGGTATGTATAGAAAAATAAGGAGGTGAAATATTTCCAATAAGATCTAGACCCCACATCGAGAAAGGCCAAATAGGAATTTGTACACAAAGCTCAAAAGCAATAGCATGAATCAAATTGCTATGCTCTTGACATTTGTGGCATTTCTTAACATATTCAAAGCAATTCATGTTCCATATTCCTCCAATTGTATCCTATGTGGATTAATTTTTGAACTAATGATCCTCCCCCAAAATCTCCCCCATAAGCACTTGCATGAGCTTCCACAAGTGCTATGGAGATTTTGAATTATTTAAGGAATCTAAGTAAAAGACCATCGAAGGGCCTCCTATATAGCACATTAACGAGGATTATATATCTAGACGTGAGTTTCCAAAGGTGAGCTCGAATATCCTTAGTTCCCAGCTCAAGAAAGGTACCTTCTTTTAAATAATTAAATATCGATGCATACCATTCACTAGAGCTTTCCATGGTGGTTGATAACACTTCTACGACTTTAGATTCTATTGATGGTTTCATAATTGTATGTACAATTAATGTGAAATATTTTGAAGGATCTTGAGGAGATATCAAAGAATCCACACTTTCCATTGCATTTGCATGTTGATTATCTTTTCATGGGATGTTATCAATGGTGTACGAATCAAACTTGTCTAAAAAATCCATTGTGAGATCCTTATATTTTGATAATTTGTCATGCTTTTCTTGATATGTTCCATTTATTTTCTTAATGAATAATTGTGAATCACTGAATATATTAATTTCTCATGCTCCTAGGGTTAAAGTGGTGTGTAATCTAGCAATTAATGCTCCATACTCTACTGTGTTTTTTGTTCATAGGAATTTTAAGCAATAGGACAAGGGAATAGGATTTCCTATAGGAAAGACTATTATAACCCTTGCATTGGAGCCCATTCTATACTTAGAACTTTCAAAATACAACTCTCATCTATTAGTTTCAATTATCAACACATTATCACCAAGGAATGAATCATTATTAGTTAACACGATGGGAGAGGGAGTGTCAACTAACTGGTTGGTCAAGGCTTGTCCTTTAATTACTTTTTGCAAGACAAATTTAAGGTCAAACTTAGTTAAAAACATAACCCACTTAGCTAGGCATCTCGACAAATCTATTTTAGTGAAAAGATGTTTTAAAGGATCAAATTTTTTCATTACATGTATTTCAACATTTAGTAAGTAATGTCTCAATTTTACTAGTAGTGAATACAAGAGTCAAAAATTGTTTTCTATCAGTGTGTATCATGTTTCATAATCAATTAGAGTTTGGATAATGTAATAAACAAGATGTTCTTTACCATTTTCATCTTTTTGAACCAACAATGCTATGAGGGCATGGGTTGATGTTGTTGTGTAAAGGATGAACATTTTTTCCTGCATAGTGTGTTGTAAAACAGGTGGAATAGCAAGGTAATATTTCAAACTCTCAAAATCCTATTTACAATCTTTATTCCAATTAAACTACACCTTCTTCTTAAGAAGAT
This sequence comes from Sequoia sempervirens, assembly GCA_007258455.2. NCBI lineage: Eukaryota > Viridiplantae > Streptophyta > Pinopsida > Cupressales > Cupressaceae > Sequoia > Sequoia sempervirens. The sequence goes on along the minus strand of VDFB02004800.1, from coordinate 1,117,825 downwards.
GTGTAAAGGGTAATGTTTGGTTTGCTAGGGATGCTACAAAATGACAAATAGCCTGAAGTCTTCCTTGTAAAGTGCGAAATTGAGAAACATTTTGAGGAAGTGGCATGTTATCTATAGCATCACTTTTCTACATTTCTACCTCAATCCCTCTGTGAGATACTATAAAACATAAAAAAATCCACTATTGACACCAAAGACACACTTTTTTGGATTCAATCTCATGTTATATTTCCGCATTTGTTCAAATATTTTTTGAAGGATATTCACATTGTCTTGTCAATTTAAATATTTGGCTAAAATATCATCAACATAATCTTCTAAAATTTAATGTATGTAATCATGAAATATCAATGTCACAGATCATTGATATGTTGCACCTGCATTATTTAATCCAAAAAGAATGACTTCCCAAAAAAATGTACCCCAAGCTATAGTAAATGTTGTTTTGTATTCATCTTTAGGGTTGATAAAGATTTCATTGTACCTAGAAAATCCATCCATGAATGAAAAAAAAGCATCTCCAGCAGTCGATTCCACTATCATGTCGATATTAGGAAGGGGAAAATCATCTTTTAAAGATGCTTTATTTAAATCATGAAATTTTGTACACATCCTAATACGATTATCAAGTTTTGTGATGGAAAATTTTTTTAAGATCCAAGGAGAATAATCTATAGGGAATATCAAACCAGCATCAAGGTTTTTCTCGATCTCAACCTTGACCAATAAGGCTAACTTAGGATTCATCTTTTGTACATATTTTTTCTAACTAGTTTAGCATTTTTGGCAAGGACTATGTTGTGTGTTACTATTTTAGCATCAATTCCTAGCATATCTGAATAAGTTCAAGAATTTTTTTTGGAAAAGTCATGAAGTAAAGTTGCATGGTCTTCTTGTTCATCTTCATCTAGGCACTTTGCTACTTAATCACTTTTTCTTCATTAGTGATAACCATCGGTATATTGATTGTATCTCCCAAATAAAGTACAGTTTGTTTCAAAAATTTAGGGTTGTATTCTTTGTTGTCTTTATCAATCTCCATCCTTTCATTTTCTCTTTCTTCTTGCTTAGCACTAATCATAGCACATGTAGCCTATTTATTTTTAGGAATAAATGGTTTATCATAAACTCCTAACATTTCTTCCAAGACTTCATCATCTTCAAGGTATCCCAATGATTCTTTACAAGTTGTATCAATCAATTCAACATGCTTCAAAGTGAGTTTTTTTAGGGTTAAACACATGATGATTTTGATTTTTAACAAGGGTATTTTCATTGCTTGTGTTATCTTATAAGGTAAATATCTTGAACCACTTTTTGCTTCTTGTGTGTTAGGCTCTAGGTGATCCCACAAAGTTGTTTTACAATTTCTAGGAGATCCTATTTTTTGCTAAAATCACATATGTTTAGAAAATATAATGATTTAAGCCTTAAAAAGTTTCATTTAAAGCATTCCAATTGAAGAGGGTTTGATCAAACTACCTTATATCAAACCCCCTTGGATAGAACCCCGCCAGTTTTAAACCATACCTATAACGGAGTCTCGTTTACACCTATCAAAATGTTGATAAAAACCCACTTTTGATTTACCTTTTGGGGGATCAAATGAATTAATTTAAAATTTTATTTTCTTAAGTATGTAGTCTTTATTATAAGCTTCCCAAAAAGCATAATTTTAAATAAATTTAATTTTATTATTATATTTATTTTTTATTTTTGTGAATGTAGGTTTTTCATTGAAAAATCAAGCTCTATGTTCTACACATGTGGAAAAATATAATATTATCAAAAAAAAATGAAAAATATGAGTGCACCAAATATTGAAGTCCTTGATCCAACAAAAAAAATTGAATTTCAATACATAAAAAAAAATTATGTGTTATACAGTCCACCTATGTCTGAATTGTAATTGGTTTGACTTTGAAACTTGATTAAGGAAAAAATATTCAATAAAATACTATGAAACCAATTGGAAACACTAGATATCATAGTTACAAATATAAATTCAAAAAAAATATAATTTTATCCTTCATGGAAAAAAAAGTGCAATCTGATTCCAAAAATATTGAAAAAAATATATTTAGAATCTACAGACAAAATTTCACAAATCATTAGTTTTCATCATCTTCAAATTTCTCACCGTTTAGTCACTATAAGTGCCTGAAAGTGAAGATTTAGTTAGAAAAAATCAATTCAATTTCTAGTTTGGCCAAAAATTGTAAACCAGAATTTTGGGATCACCCCTCTATAGGAACACGGATTCCTTGCTCTTTCCTTCCACATCCTTTTACACTATAGCCAAGTTGTTTCATAAGGTGATAACCTTTTCCATAAAGTTTCTCCATTTCTTTCAGGCTTGGTGGTTGTTGATAGTCTATCTCATCAAAGTTTGTTGTATAGCTTGTGTCTTCTTATAGAGTAGATGAGATAGATGCTTGTAAGTTTTCTTCCAAATTCTGCATCGACATTATCAGTGGTTGATTTTTTTTTAGTTTCTTTTGCTATGATTTTTTATTCTCCCATAAACGAAGGTTTGAGGTCTAAGAAACCCTAATCATCTTCCAATAGCTTTGAAACTTTTTCCATCTCTTGTTTCTCTTCTTTCATAGGTTCTATGTTTGATGTTGGAATTAATGTATTCAGAGGACTTGCCATTCCTTTTTCAACTTGTAAGAAAATTTTAAGCTTGAGATCTATTTCAACTTGGTATACTTTATTTTTATAGACATACCTCATGATACGATGAAGAGTTGAAGGCATTGCATGTATCTCATGAATCCAAGGTGTTCCTAAAAGAAGATTCTATGAAAGATCATGAGGCATAACATGAATAGGAGTTTTTAAGGTATCCTTTCCAACTATAATAGGCAAAGTAATCACACTGATTGGTTGCTTTCCTACATTGTCAAATCCTCAAATCAATAAGGAGTTAGGTTCAATTCTTGATTTATCCATGCCAAGTTTGAGCAAAAGGACCTCACACTACACACATTAAGCGCAGAGCCATTGTCAACAAGGGTTCTTTCTATTCCCCACCCATCATAGGTTTCTATTATCATGAAGGCATCATTTCTCTTTCTTATTTCTAAAGGGGATAACTCATGTTGATGAAAAGTAATGTCTATGTTAACCGTATTCATTCCTCGAATTACAATTGCCACATAATTTGCATTTGTACCAAAAGGAACCACTACTTTTTGCAAGGTGGTTTGAAGCATAGTGTGATAATTAGGTGAATTTTGAATTATATCCCATAGGAATATTTTGTGGGACTGTTCTTAAGTTTTTCAACAAGATCATACGCCTTCCCACTATTCAAAGGAAAATGAGGAGCATTAAGCAATACAGGGTTAGGCAAAGGTAAGGATGTTGGAGTTGGTTGTTTTGGTTGTGGATTGTTTCTATTGTTATATGTATGAGAAATGGTATTATGATTTGATCACTTTGAAACATTATGCTTAGGTGGTTCAAGGGTAAAAATGGTTTTTTTTTTAGTTTGAGGTTAATGTGAAGGTGGGTAAAGAATGAGTTGAGGTTGGATGACATTAACTTATCTTTGTTTTAGTTTGTTGTAACAAGCCTTAGTGGATGAACCTTGTGAGATGCAATCCTCAAGAGCTTCATCTAACATGTCAAAGTCATCATAACTAAAAGCCTTGAGGGTTAGGTTAACTTGGAAAAAGAGATTTGACATACTCAAATAACTATGCTTTCTCCAATTGGCTCATCAATTTATAGGTGTTTTAGGTTTTTTTTTCTAATGAATTCCAAATGTAATCTAATCTAATTGAACTATGAACTAATGCTAGGAATGAAAAGTAAAACAATGTAATTTTATCCACAATTGAAATAAATATAAATTAAGCTTAGATCTAATGAAATGCATGAAACAAAAACTCAATAAACTAAAATAGAAATCTAACAACAACAAAATAAAACATAGAAACATTATTTTTAATGTTGTAAAATGCAGTTTCAAATTTGACATGGGCCTAAATATCCCAAAGGGGCGTATGAGTAATAATAAGGTTTTTTTCATGGATTCGAATTTTGATAAACAGTCAACACAAAATACCAAAAAAATAGGCAAAACTACCTATACTAGGACTAAACTGCCCATGGGATGTATGAGTCCCAAATTAGGGCTTTTGCACAAATTTTAGAAATTTATAAGTGATTTTTATGCTTTCTATTTTGTATGATGTCTAGACTAAGTGCAATTACAATTTTCAAATGAAATCTAATGATGCAAGATGCAAAAATGTCACCTATAATGCAATTTCACTAATGCAAGATTTTGAAACCCTAGATGGAAATTAACTAATGAAAGACCTAATGCAAAGTTAATGCAAGCTATATCTAGGACTATGATGCACTCCAAATCAAAAATAAGGTATTCTAAAGAATAGGTTCACCAAAATGAAACCTAGAAAATCTGGTTCTCTAATCTTGTGGGAGATAGGATAACCAATTTTCTACAAGTTTCACTCAAGGAAACCCTAGAATCTCAATCCAAGGATGGAATTAGTGAAAGAGATCTGAAATAAGGTGTCCTAGGGTGTTATTAAAGACAATAGGAGGGTTCACCACCAAGCTATGTCTTGAAAAGACAATGAATGTAAATGTTATGCAAAACCTAACTATATGACCTAAATTATGAAACTGAAATATAGAATAAAAGGTTGAGAAAGAATAGAGGTACACCTAGAAAATAAAGAGACTTGAATGGAGATCCAAAATCCTGAAAATACTTATTTTTTATGCACACTAGGAATCATACACTAGTAGGGGAGATTTACTCCCAGTTTGGGTTTTGGGTCGAAATCAAAATTTGGAACTGTTGAATTGGGATTTATAGAAAAAAGTTTGAAAATAGGTATACTAGGACTCATACACCACTAGTGGTGATTTAGTCCTAGTATCAAGGTTTTTCCAAAACTATGATATCCTCTAATTCTTTCCTGAAGCTTCCCTCTTGCCAAATCTCTGGTTTTGAAACACTAAATTCTGCTCTGTAGGTGATTTTTTGTAATCTTGCATGTAAGGTGACAACTTTGAAAACTTTGTAACCTTTCTCTAATCTTTCTCTTTAATGAATCTTCAACCTAGATCTAAAAATCACACATCAAAGAGAGGGGAAAATTTTGTTTTGTTAGTGGATAGGGGTTTTCCTTGGTCAAACCCATTTTTGGTAATCAAACATTAAAATGAATAGAAATATAATGAAAGAATGATGAATGAACAAATACGCAATGTTGCAATTCACCAAACCCTTGGAACAAAGGTTGAAATTTTGTAAGTAATGGCTAGCATGAATGTGGATCTTGGCCCTTTTCCTAAATGATATAGATCTTGACTTGAATGCTTACTTGAGTCATAAAACCCTACATCACAAATGTAAACTTAAAAACAAACATGATGTATGATGACTTTGACATAATGCATGATACTTGAATAATTCTTCAAAATTATTTATAATCACCCTTGAATTCTCTAAAATTCTTGAATTCTCATAATATCACTTAAATTTCTAGGTGACTTGTAAGCTTTCCAGGAGAAAATATGTGAAAATACCTTGTATTTATACTTGTTTATGCCAAATTTTCTAAAATTACAACACTAGAATCTAACATCAAATCTAGGAGAATAAAATCCCACCAAGAACTTAAATTCAAATCAGGTCTAATCTAAGCAAGAATCATACACTAGTTGGGGTGTATGAGTCGTATTAGGATAAGCTTGGGACACATTTTTCAAGAAATGATTAGTTTTATGCCAAATTCAAATCTAGGCCCTGAAACATATGTGGGACCCATATGCCCAAGGTGGTGTATGAGTCTTAGACCACTAAATCTAAGTCATACAATCCAAAATCATTAATTTATGATTGATCAATTGATATCTTTTAGGATCATCCTTGGAAAGATGCATTAATTATGGCTTGTGGATGCAAAATCATTCCAAATAAGGCATAAAGAAGCCAAATTTTAGTAAGGAGGGCCCAAAAAAATGTGAAAATTTAGAGGGATACTTTTTTTACACTACATATAGCCCCCACTTTAGTGAGAAGAGGAACTTGGTTCAAAATCACACTAAAGTAGACAAAATTGTATCAAGAGGGGTCCAAATGCACCAATGATAGTGAGATAGGATGACAATGATCAAAAGGATTGTGCAAGCCCCCAGGATCAAGATCCTATGGAAAACCAACATAGGCACAAAATAAAACACATGAAAATGATGTAAGGAGCGATAACTAGGCACAAGAATACACTACTAAAGACAAAGAAAAAGAAAAAAAGAACAAAAGGGGTGGATCAAGCTTCAACCATTTGTCCCACATGCTATGGATCAGATCTAGGTTCTTTGTCCAAGAAATTTTACAAGTGGAACACAATGTCCACTATAAAATCCAAACACACACTCATAAGGGCTAGTGGAACCTTAGGTCATCCACTAGATGATCCCTCAATGAGACACATGCGCACAAGACCGGCATGCACTCACATGAAAAACAAGTGGCTATGGGAAATTTGTGGATAAGTTTAGCTCCATACATGCAACCATACCAAAGCTATACCTCATAATAACTTTGATAAATTTTTACGCAACAATGAACTTCTAGCTTCATGAGTCAAGCAAAGCTTTGTATGCTTGAGACTCATGAACAAACAAGATGGCTCCATAGGCAAGCAAACTGTGTTATGCCAGGTGGCCATACCACAGATGTTGTAAATGAAAAATAGTGTAAGGAACATTCAAAAGATTTTTTCTTAGTTCATGTAACTTGGTCTTAACTTAGGGGACATTGTGTCTAATGTCTCCAAGAGAGGTCCAATCGAAGAATAGAAGATTCACAACTTAGGGGATGCAATGTGTTGCATCAAGCCACTAAGAGGAATATAACATGTGCTAAGAGAGATCATACTCTTGAAGGAAATCAGACCCAATGTCGCCAAAAATAAAAAGACACGTCGTATGAAGTAAGAAGACTACACAATCAAACATGAGTTGTAAAATCCAAAAGAATAATGCCAATGTATACCTTCACTTTAAAGAAATTGCTAAACACCATGTTGTGAGCATTTGCATTAAAGTAGCAAATGATAAATGCTAACAATAAAAAGGACATGAGAGCTTACTTGGAAATTTTTATGCCAAGTCATATGTTTCCAAATAAAGTTACATCATGAAAAGTACAAGGGGTTGCCCCCAAAATTGAAACTCCAAACATATGCAGGATCCATCTATTTGGGGTCAATATGTATTTGCTACAATTTTTTAATAGAGCTTGAAACTATCATTATTCCTTAAATACTAATGGAACAAGAAGAATGACACAAAGAGAGTGAAAACAAAGAAAATATTTTGTGAACATGGAAGATACATGAATGTATCAATGCCTTGCATCATCCCCAAAAGGAAAACACAAGAAAAATAAATAAAAAATAAAGGAAAAGATTTTGGGTCAACATGGAAGAGGCATAAATGTCTTGACACCTTACATCATCACCAAAAGAAAAACACCAGAAAAATGAAAAAGATAAAATGTTTATGACATAGAGAACAATGTAGGAACAAATAGAGGAATGTCACAAAGAGAGAGACATCAAGTAGAATAGTACGAGGGGATATCACATTGCGCACATTTAGTCACATACAAAACCTAAAAAATAAAATAATGCAAAAGACTAGTAAGCCACATGTGAGTCAACATAATAGTAGTTCATTTGCATCCCAACCGTGTTGATTGTATACAAAAGGCAGACAACTAGCCAAAGGGACAATGAAAAATTTGTCACTAGGACAAGGCAATCTAATTCATGCCTCCACTGAGTGCAAGAAAAGAATGAGCTGAGGTAGGTGATGGGAAAGAGTTCCTTGCATTGTGAATTGAAATGAATGAAAAGAATGTAATAGTGAGAATGTTATGATCCTACAACTATTATAGGGAAAGGAGTAAAAGGACATGGTTTAAGGAATTATTTCTATTATATCAAACTTTTTAAATATTTGTTTTGAAGCACAACAGTCATCAATACCATGTCTAAGAACACTATCGTATCGACATGGAACATTTGTATCTTTAAGATATATTTTTGGCTTTTCTCTCAATGCTAGTAAAAAAGGACATGAGAGCGTACTTGGAAAGCCCTATGCCAAATCATATGTTTCCAAATAAAATTACATCATGAAAAGGACAAGGGGTTTCCCCCAAAATGAAACTCCAAACACATGAGGGATCCATGGATTTAGGGTCAGTGTGTCTTTGCTACAATGTTTTTATAGAGCTCGGAAATGTCATCATTCCCCAAATACTCATTGAACAAGTAGAATTACACAAAGAGAGTTAAAAAAATAAAAAATTGGTCAACATATAAGAGACATGAATGTCTTGACGCTTTGCATCATCCCCAAAAGGAAAACACAAGGAAAATGAAAAATATAAAATATTTATGACAGAGAATAATGTAGGTACAAATAGAGGAATCTTACAAAGAGGGAGAGATCAAATGGAACAATACAGGGGAGATCACATTACACACATGCAATCACACACAAAACATGAAAAAAAGAAAAGAAAAATAATAGAAAGGCACATGCAATTCAACCTATTAGCAATTCATTTGCACTCCAATTGTGTTTGTCATAGACGAAAGGAAAACAACTAGCCAAAGAGACAATAAAAGTTTTGAACTAGGGTTATTACCAAGTTCAACACTCTTCTTAGAAGAATTATCATGTAAGCTCATAAAAGAGGAAAAAAATGTATTCAATTCATCATGCACTTCTTCATCAATTTTAGAAACCTCATCATCATTATCTAGGCTAATCACAATGGGAGATTGAATGATAATGTCTAAAAAAGTTTTTAGCTCTTGTTGCAATATAAGATATTTTTGTTGCGGAAAAGAGGGAGACTCATCGTGTATTGCTTCAATCAAGTTTGGATTTTGATTTTCTTTGTTATTTTCATCATTTAATCTTCAATCAAGAGCACAAATTCTATGCATATGCTTTCTAGCATTTGGGTATGTGCAGGATCATCATGGAAAAAATAGGCCCTTAAGTGGCAAAAAATTCAAAAAAAAAAGAGTTAGGCAACTTGATGTAAAAATTTGAATAAGTTATCTATATTTTTTCAAAAATATGTAAGAATAGAATCTGTAGAAAATTGAATG
>VDFB02004800.1:1085125-1108543 GCA_007258455.2 Sequoia sempervirens | reverse complement strand
ACTCAACCTACTAATAAGATCCTCAACTTCTTTTCTATTGTTTTCAATTTCACTCCTCAAATTTTCTTGAGTGCCAGGAGGGTATTGAGAGAATGGTGGGGGAGGTTGATTTTGTGGTTGAGGCTGATTTGATTGAGGATTTTCCTCCTCTTGTTGACGATTTCCTACAAATTAAAAAAAAAATTCATTTCTAAACTAAAACAAACAAAATCAATTGAAAACTAACAAATACCAAACAAATACCAAACAATACTTACCTCTTGCATCTCTTCGTCGTCGTGGCACCATATTTGTGAAGAAATCCAATTGCTCTTGATGAATTTTGACCTCTCCAAAAACGCGAGCGCGTATAATAGGGTTTTTGGCCGCGGGCGGAGTTAAACAAAGCAAAAAGGAAATGAGAAATGATTTTGAGTTTGCTTTTTTTTTTGCTTTTAAAAGCTCAAAACGCGTTCGCGTTATAAGACGAATGTGTTTTGAGCTTTTTTTTCTTTTTTGGCCACAAAAGTGCGACCATCTTGGTGCACTTACCCATCAAGTCAAGCTATTGGAGTTCTTCATTGTACATCTTCATATTCGAGCATCAATGGTGTAGTAATTTTATGACATTAGCATTTGCATGTTATCTATTTATCACTCTCTTTTCATCTCATTTCATTGTTTAGGGTTTGATTACCAAAGTAGGGTTTGACCAAGGCAAACCCCTATTCTCTAACCCTTAACCATTTTTCCCCTTTTGCATGTGACTTTTGTATGTGGATTTTTCAAGCAATAGGTGTTGAAAAGTGATCAAAAAGTGTACAAAGTCAATCAAGTCAACATCACCTTATTTCAAGCTTGGAGAGACTTTCTGCCCCGTTTTCTGCAAAATCAAGTACATATGTCTGTCAAAAAAGGGAGTGCAGACCTGAGACTACAAGATTTTGTCCCAAATTTCCCAAAATCTACAGGAGGAATAAGTCACCACCAAGGGTGAATTAGTCCCGCTTCCAAGCCTGAAAACTGATTTTGACATTTTTGGATACCCATTTGGCAAATTCCCCTTCTGACAAAGTTTCTCGAAACTGGGACTAAGTTGCCTAGGCTGGCCTAAGTGTCTCGATCAACATTCCAATCAAATTTTCAGGATTCCAGAATCTTCCAACATCAAACTTCTGATTCTAGGTGCATCTCTTTCATTCTATTATGTCATTTCATCATTTAGTTACATTCTTAGGCATTTTTGCATATCACATTGTGTTTTCCAACACTTCACATTTTCATAGTTTTGCATCATTAGATCACTTCAATTTTAGATTATAGCATTAGGACATCTTAATTAGGCATAATACATCTCTTTAACATTAGTCTTGAGTGTAAACCCTTGCATTTTTGTCCCCCATCCAATCCCCTTTCTCCTTTTAGGTGAAAAACCCTAGGAGGAGCAAAGCATTGTGAGGGGAAAACCAAAATCATTGTTTACATTTTGGTGAACCTGAATTTTTTGAACATTATTACTTTCTGATTTTAAAGTGCATCCTAGGTTTCACTTGCATTGCATCTTGCATAATTGGTTAAAGTGCATCCTAGAGTTTTCAATTGCATTAGTGAAAAAGTTCATATTAGCTTGCACTCTTGCATCCTTTTTGCATTAAAAAACACAAAAAACTTTGCATTTACATACTTAGTTGCATTTGTGCATGTAAAATACATAGAATTGCATTTAAGAATTCTGAAAAAAAACAAAAAAATCATCAGTAGGACTAAATTGCCACCTTGGGCGACTTAGTCCTTTTGCATATTTTGCACTGCATTTTTTGGTAATTTTTATGTATTTTTTGTAATTCTATTTTCTATCTCTGTACTCTATCAAAAATTTTAGATTTATTATTTTTTTCATTTCATATCTCTTGCATCATGGCCTTTTCATTTGATAAGATTTGGAATTCCTTGAAATCCTTAGTAGACATGTCCAATTGTGCCTTTGGCTATGATCCTATCGATCTTGAGCCTATTCATGCTCCTCCAACTCCTCATTATTTTCCTCCTCATGATGTAGACATCATTGGAGAAGATGATGATAGCATGAATAAGTTCTCCAACAAATGCCTTAATAACCTTGAAGCCAATGTAGCCTTTTACCCATCCACGAGGTCACAAACTCTCCCTACTATTGCACCCCCTGATACATTTGGTTACCTTCACCCTGAAACAACTGAAGGACCTAAGTTCCCTCCATTAGGAGAACCTAGTTCCTCTAAACAAGCACCTCCACAACCATTTTATGACAACAAAGTTACAAACACACCAATAAACCTTCAAGAAACCTATGGCAAGGGCTTTACTATATTAAGCAAACAAGGTTGTGATACAACAATTGAACATAACATTCACCAACTCTTGAACAAAAATCACAAGAAGAAAACACAACAGGATTAGGATATCAAGATCCTCCTCATGACAACAAGCCTCCTTTTGAATATTGGAGACTTTGAGATGATGATACGGTGATATTTGATTCTCCTCCTGACTTGAACATCCTCCTTCCACGTGAACAACCATTACCTGATTTTAATGAAAAGGATGCTAGGATCCCCACAAACCCTCTTCCTCCTTCCATTCATGAAAAAGGAGAGTCTAGCAAACGAAAATGACCTTGCAAATTGAAAAAACTCAAGTTTCCTTCACATCCTCCACATGAATGTGAAAGGAAACTTCAATTTATTTTAAACAAAGGCCTTATACTCTTACCACTTATGAATAGGTTGGTTATATGTCCCAAAGATTCTAACACATGATTTTGCAAATATCATCGTGTTCTTGGACACCACACTGAAGAATGTTGAACATTGGATGACATATTGAACAAGTATCACTTCACTGATACTAAATGCTTTCCCATCATCCCTTAAGAACTAAACTCCTTTTTATCATGGCATATTTGTAGAATTTTCCATTCTCACTATTGCGTGATTCATCCCATCACCTTTCTTGGCTCATTCTAGCCTTACATTATGTGAGAGCAAGAAATTATTAGCCTTAAATTCTAATAATGCATTTGTTCTTGTCTCTTAACTACGTTATTTCCCTTCCGCTTGTACTAATCAAGCTTGAGAAGCCAATACCTTGGTTAATGGTTGACTTACATTTGCCTTACTAGCTCCCTTTACATTTTCATTTGTTTTATGTGCGTATCGTGTTCCCCTGTATCATGTGTTTGATGTTCTCTCTCTTTGTACACTTCCTCTATTTGTACCTCTATTCTTCTATATGTCATAATTTGTCCTTTTTCACTTTTTGTTTTGTGTTTTCTTTTTGGGGATGACACAAAGCATTGAGATGCCCTATGTCTCTTCCATGTTGACCCAAAAGGTCCTTTTTTTTCTCTTTCCTTTTCACTTGTGTTTTCCTTTTGGGGATGACGCAAAGTGTTGAGACGCCCTATGTCTCTTCCATGTTGACCCAAAAGGTCCTTTTTCTCTTTCATTTTTGCTTGTGTTTTCCTTTTGGGGATGATGCAAGGTATTGAGACCGCAATGTCTCCTTCATGTTGACCCAAAAGGTTTTTCCTTTTCATTATCTTTTCACTTGTGTTTTCCTTTTGGGGATGATGCAAAGTGTTGAGACCACAATGTTTTTTCCATGTTGACCCAAAATAGACTTGTCTTTTTTGTTTGTTTTCACTCTCTTTGTGTCATTCTTCAAGTTCTATGTGCTTTGGGGAATGATGATAGTTCCAAGCTCTTTCATAAAAAACATTGCAACAATGAACATACTGACCCCAAATCCATAAATCCCTTATGTATTTGGTGTATTCCTTTCTGGGGGCAACCCTACTTTTCTTTTATTTTATTTTCTTTTTTGTTTACATGAAGCAACCTAACTTAGAAACATATGACTTGGCATAAGATCTTTTCAAGTTGGCTCTCATGTCTTGTTTTCTTTTAGTAATTTTCCTTTGCTACTTTAAAGTAATTGCTCTCAGACTAGTGTACAATAATTCCTTTCAACTGGAGGGCATACATTGGCATAATTTCATTTGCATTTTTGCATTCTAAGTGTAGCCTTGTTACTTTATACGATGAGTTCGTCACTTTGTGGATGACATTGGGTGTGATGTATTTCATGAGTGTGATCTATCTTTGCATATTACATTCCTCTTGGTGGCCTGATGCGACACATTGCATCCCCTAAGTTGCGAATATTCTATTCTTGATTGGTCCTTTCTTGGAGACATTAGACGCAATGTTCCCTAAGTGATAAACCTTGCATGAACCTAACAAGACTCATTTGAACATCCTTTACACTTTTTTACATTTTACACTTTGCACTTTTTATCACCTTGCATAACGCAACTTGCATGCCTGTGGTACATTTGCATTCATTCATGATTTCTAAGCATACGAAGCTTTGCTTGTCTCATGAAGCACAAACCAACATTTTCCTTTGTGGCGCCTTGTTAAAGTTATTAGGAGGTATAACTTTGATATGGTTGAGTGGGAAGCCCATTCCGAGGCATGACTTTCCCCATAGCCACCTTTGTGTTTGTGAGTGAATACCAACTAGCGTACATGTATCTTACCTTTTTGGGTCTTCTCACCCAATGGACCACCATGAGTTCTGTCACCCCAGAGTGAGTATGCATTCTCTTTTTCAAACAATCATCCTAGATCTAATCCACAATGAGCTGGACAAATGATTGAAGCTTTCATTCTTTTTCATCATCATGCATGTTCTTTTGTGCTTATGTTTGGTTTGCCATGAGATCTTGATCTTGGGGGCTTGACCATCTCTTCTGGTTATTGTTGTTTCATCTTACCAACGTAAGTACATTAGGATCCCTCTCGATGTGCATGTTGGGCTACTTTAGCAAGAGTTTGAAGCAAGTTCATCCTTTCACTAAATTGGGGGCTTAATGTGTCACCAAAAAATGTATAGTTGACATTTTTATGCTCAATTGAGTCTTTCTAATGGGCTTTGGCTTGATTTTTCCTAGGTATAATGTTGTAATGTGGTCAAAACATTCACATTAGGGCTTAAACATTCAAATTATGGTGTCTTGTGAAGGTGTTTTGAAGTGTTGTAAAAAATTTCTACACTTTTCTAAACTCTATTCATTACAATTCACCTAAAAATCACCTTCTTATCACTTATTAAGTCCTATTTTAAAGTGTTGTAAAGTCTTGTAACAAGATTTCACGCTTTTCTAGGCTTAATTTCACTACCTTTCTCATGTCTAAATGACCCCTTAATACACTTTCCAACCGTTTTCAAGTGTGTTGCTAAGGATATTGCTGTTGGAAAAAATTTAATGTCCTAAAATTCCCGACACCCACTTAATTTGCTTAAGTAGGACTAAGTCATCAATAGGGGTGACTTGGTCCTTTTTGGCACAAAAATCAAAATAATTTTAAATTTCTAGTAGGATTTTGTCCTCTAACCCTTGAGGTCGGCCTGTGATGTGTTACTTTCAGGAAATTTTAGTAAAATAAGTATAAATAAGGGGTTTTCACCTCATTTTACATCTCCTACAATCATTTATCTCCAAATCACACACAATCTCTTGCACTCATTAAGCATTTAAGCAAATCAGGCATTATCAAGTCAAGCTATTGGAGTTCTTCATTGCACATCTTCAAATTTGAGTATCAATGGTGTGGTAAGTTTATGACATTAGCATTTGCATATTATCTATTTATCACTCTCTTTTCATCTCATTTCATTGTTTAGGGTTTGATTACCAAAGTGGGGTTTGACCAAGGCAAACCCCTATTCTCTAACCCTCAACCATTTTTCCCCTTTTGCATGTGACTTTTGTATGCAGATTTTTTAAGCAATAGGTGTTGAAAAGTGATAAAAAGTGTACAAAGTCAATCAAGTCAACATCACCTTATTTCAAGCTTGGAGAGACTTTCTGCCCCATTTTCTGTAGAATCAAGTACAAAAACCTATCCGAAAAGGGAGTGCAGACTTGAGACTACAAGATTTTGCCCTAAATTTCTTGAAATTTGTAGGAGGACTAAGTCACCACTAGGGCTGAATTAGTCTTGATTTTGGGCCTAAAAACTGATTTTGACATTTCTGGATACCCATTTGGCAGATTCTCGTTTCGACAAAGTTTCCCAAAACTGGACTAAGTTGCTCAGATTGGCCTAAGTGTCCTGGTCAACATTGCAGTCAATTTTTTAGGATTCCAAAATCTTCGAACATCAAACTTCTGATTCCAAGTGCATCTCTTTCATTTTGTTCTATTATTTCATGATTTAGTTACATTCTTAGGAATTTTTGCATATCACCTTGTGTTTTCCAGCACTTCACATTTTCATAATTTTGCATCATTAGATCACTTCAATTTTTGATTAGAGCATTAGGACATCTTAATTAGGCATAATACATCTCATTAACATTAGTCTTGAGTGTAAACCATTTCATTTTGGTCCCCCATCCAATCCCCTTTCTCCTTTTAGGTGAAAAACCCTAAGAGGAGCAAAGCGTTGTGAGGGGAAAACCAAAATCATTGTTTACAAAACTAAATACAATTCTAATGGAAGTATTGACAAGCATAAGGATATATTGGTAGCAAAAGGGTGTGCAATTGATAGGAAGGTGTTGATTTTATTGAAAAACAATCTCTTGTAGCATGGATGGATATTGTTAGACTACTTTTGTTTTAGCTACTCAATACATGGTTGGACTATTTATCAAATGAATGTTAAGAGTTCTTTTTTGAATGGTTATATTAATGAAGAGTTTTATGTCACTCAACATAAAGACATTCAAACTCCTCTAAAAAATAGTTTTTTTACAAGTTGAAGAAGGCCTTGTATGGTCTTAACCAAACACCAAAATCATGATATTCTAGAATTCACTCTAAACTCTAGCAAAAAAGTTTTGTAAAGAGCCTTGATAAGATTCTAATTTTTATATCAGGAATTTTGGTGAGGATATATTTTTATTCTAGTTCTTTATGTGAATGGTTTTATCTACAATTGGAATAATTCATCCTTGTTTCTAAAGTTTTGATTAGACTTTAAAGTAGGAAAGGGCCCGTACTAAAAAGAAAACAACCATCAAGCAATACAAGTCCCATGAAGGTGAGACTAGAAAACAAGAACAAAGACTAGCCAAGCTAAAGACTAGTACAAAGAACTGGGAACAAGTGTCCCAACCCTAAACAAGAGGCTTGTCCCTCAAAATACAAGGACCTTTATGCCTATGATGAACAACAATCCAAGCTATAGAATCTTCTAGCTTCTCACTAGAAGGGAACACAAGACGAGACTCCCCCGTAGGAAGAACCTAAATACAAAAAGGAGGATCAAAAGGATAGCAAGGCATAGAGATGTCCACAATCAAAGCAGAGGCCTGGATCTGAGCAAAAGCTATCAGTAGAGCGGGAGGAGAACACTGAGAATCCTCTACCACAACCTCAACAGTGATCGGGAGCTGAGCATAAGTAGCTAGTGGAGTAGGAGAGGAACATGGAGAAGGAGGAGCCTCGGAAGCCTCAACAGTCAAATGATCTTTAGAGTCATTATTCCACCAAGTTGTAGAACCAGATCGATGAGAGAGAGAGAGAGAGTAGGTTAAAGCCAAGTGGCCAATACAAAAGCAACAATGACAACAAAAAGGGAGGCCCTCACAATCTAGTGGTTGAGTCCAAGGTCTATCCCCTACTATTAGGACCACATCCTCATGAAGAGGCATAGCTTAGAGTAGGTATAGTTTCTAAATTTTGAGATGATTGATTTGGGACAAGTGCATTATTTTTTGGGTCTCAAAGTTTGATAACTTGATGATGGTATATTTATCTCTCAAAAAAAGTATGTTTTTTATATTCTCCAAAGGTTTCATATGAATTATTGCATTTATGTGGCCAAACCTCTTGAAGTTGGACTTAAGTTGTCAAATTCTAGTGAGTCTACCTTGGTGACTCCTACTATCTATAGATAGTTGATTGGTTTCTTGATATATTTGAATAATACTTGATGAGATATCACATATGTAGTGAGCTTGGTCTCTAGGTCCATGCTAGAACCTACAGAGACACATTGGAGTGTCCATGCTAGGTCCTTGTATCTTCAAGGGACATTGCATTATGCTCTTCATTTATTAGAATTCAAAGGAGAGTAGATTGGCTGAATATATTGATTCACATTGGGTAGATTCTATAAATAATCAAAAGTCTACTAGTTTTAATTCTATATGACTTTCTTAGAAGTCCAAGAAGCAACCTACTATATCCCTTTCTATTGCAGAAGCTCAGCACAAATCTATGAGGCACCTATTATAGGATATGTTGTACATTCAACATGGTCCCATCATTGTAGGATTAAGCATATTGAGATCCAACACCACTACATCCATGAATTAGTTCAATAGGACTTGGTTGAACTTTTATAAGTACTGTTCTATAGTGACCTAGATCGTTGACATATTTATGAAGCCCTTTGTTCATGATCAATTTTAGACACTTCAAGTGTTTCTTGGTGTTCTTCCCAATATTCATTATGAAGGAGAATGGCAAAATAATGACTTTTTTAAAAAATATATATTTTTCCAATATTCACCATGAGGGAGAATGCAAGAAATGAGAATAATGAACATTGTTACTTTAGAAGTAGTTAGAAGATAGTTGATATGGAATCATTTTTTTTTGTTTAGTTGCGATTTATTTGTATAAGTGCATATTCCCTTCCTCAAATCAGTAATGGAGAATTTTGAAAGTCTTCCATATATTTTTTGCATTATATAGTTGTTGATGGATGATCTCCAGATCATTATAATTTATTTTTCTGCTCTTTTAAATACCTTCATTCTAGAAGAATCAATGTACTTTTTTTCTTGAAATAGGATTTATGGATTCCTTGTCAATGTGCAGAATTTAAGAAGCATAAGCTCAAGCACTATAAGGATATTGGTGGTTAACAATTTTTTATTCCAGCATGATGCCATCAATTTGACAAATTGTTCTTTTTATTTGATACCATAAATTATTTGAAGATGTTATCTGAGTCATTTTTTCATGGAATTATCATAGCATGAAAGCTGCAGATAAGTGCACCTTGTGAAAAAAATCAGAGAATCTTGTAAAAAATGAAGTAAAATTTGTGAGCCAAAGAGGTTGATCAGGTGGCTTGGTAAGTTTGATCTCTTGACTTATGAACATGTTTAAACAGATAAATGCAACTGCAAACAAGATAAAACTTATTCTGAATGAGTAGCAGGATCTCCTCTGCATGGGCAACGATACCATTTTATAATATGATTTTGATTGAGTAGGACGATCCTTCTCTGCATGGACAATGGTGGCATTATATAATATATATTCATAGGGTTTTAGTAATATGTAAGGATGTTTGGAAGTGTGTGGAGTCATTGCTAGATTATATATATATGTTGGATGCATTTTGAACATTTGATTATTGGATGGAAATGTCCAGCCTTTTTTTTGAAATTTTGATATTGGATACTGTTCCTTGAAATCTATGTGTCTGAAATAGAAAAAAGCCTGAATCACACACTAGATATTTCCTTTTTTAAGAGATTTATCATAGCCTGGATGCTACAAATGTGAGCATGTATGTTATTATTTTCTGAGAAACTCGTAAAGAAATCAAGTAAAGCTGAGTGAAAGAGGTTGATCAGGTGGCATGCCTTTGAAAGAGGCTGATCAGGTGGCATGCCTATTTTTATCGCTTTACTTGTTACCAATGTTCTAAACAAATAGATGAGACTACATGCAAGATCAAACTGAGTAGCATGGCATTATATATATTTGTGGGGATTTTCGTGATGTCTATGTATGCTTGGAAATGTGTGGCACTATTGATAGGGTGTGTGTGGAAGAATTTTGAACATTTGATTATTGATTGTTTTGAAAGATTTTAATATTGGTGCATTGTTTTGAATCACACCGGGTATTGGCTTAGGATTAGATTTACTCTGTTTCTAGTTTGGTCTTTAGCCAAGCCAAGAACAATGGTGGTATTATATAATATATATTCAAAGGGTTTTTAGAAATGTTTATGGCTGTGATATTGTTATCAAGATTCAACTATGTAGTTTTATGAGTCAAACTCATTGACCCATGTTTCATGAGTAGCGGTTCACAAGAATCCATCTCTCATGATAATGAATGGTTCACTTAGCACTCATTGCATCTAGGTGATGCTCAGAGCATTGGGCCTTCCTGAATAGTGGTTCACAAGAACCCATCTCCCATGATAATGAATGGTCCACTTAGCACTCATTGCATCTTACTTATCAATGTTTATGATGTATTGTTCTTTGAGATTTATGTTCTGAAATAGAAAGAACCTTGAAATGCACATTGGATATTGCCTTAGGACTAGATTTGTCTGGGAGTAGGGGTTAAATAGCTATAGTAGGCATTTATCAATACGTAGCTAAGTTTGTATTGGTATTTTAATTATTAAACTATTCTATGAGATGCAATTATTACTTAGTTGTATTGAACCTAACATTGCGTATTGCTTTAAAAGTTAGTGGATTGGCATTTTGGACATTGAAACTAATCAATAAATATCTATATATATATATATAGTTGCTAAAAATTAGGCCAACACTTATATTTTAAAAGCTTCATTGTGAATGACATAATTTTTTTTGTTGCATTATGTTTATGTTCATTTTTATCATTGTGTATAGGTATGGCATCTGGTATCAAAATTAGGTTTTGCAAATAATAGGTGATTTAGATATTTCTTTAGGTATTATTGCTAAATGTTCATTGTGAATGACATAATTTTTTAAAAGCTTCATTGTGAATGACATAATTTTTTTTGTTGCACTATGTTTATGTTCATTTTTATCATTGTGTATAGGTATGGCATCTGGTATCAAAATTAGGTTTTGCAAATAATAGGAGATTTAGATATTTCTTTAGGTATTATTGCTAAATGTGGTTATTATGTGTGTGTTGTTGCATGATGGTTGTGGTGATGTTATTGAAAATATATGGTTTATGAATTTTATCTTATTGTTAAAATTTTAATCATAATTACTTTATGCTTTTATTTTATGAAATTTTTTTGAGTAGTTTAGACTTGGATGTAAGTGGTTGTATAGAGTATCCAAATCAGTTCCTTTTAATATAATGTTATTATATTTCTTAATGTGCCTCTATTTCCAATTTAATGCAATAGAAGATTAAGAGAAATATAAGAATGAAAGAAATTTGACTAGTGAACATACTATTTTTAACATTTCAATGTAAGTATAAATTTCCTTGTATTTATTTAATTAGCATGTCTTAAGAAGGGTCCAAACTTGATTGTGTAAGGATGTGATTACCTTATATAACCATCATAATAACATGAAATGATGATTTCAAAAATTCTCTAAATGTGATAATTAAATGGTTAAAAAGAATTGTGTAAATTGATAGTTAGTGCTTCTTGTTTCATTCTAGATGAACTTGATGCACTTGTCTACATGTGTCTTGATTATTGGCTTGTTTTGAAATGGAGCCAATCTCTTAGTAACATAATTTTATTGACCTTGATATAGATATTTCACCTTTTTTTTTATAAACTAAAATATTTCATGCGTTGCATCCAGACCACCTTGAAAATTAAGTCCTACTATCCCTTCCCAAAATCCCAAAATGGTACTTAAACATATTTATATCTTTGTTAATTCTTGAATATATGTTTGGATTAGATAAGTAATTTAATATTGATAAAGATTTTCTTATTTGATAAGTGGATCTAATATGAAAAATGTTAGACTAACAATGTATGAGGCTTGAATTTGAATAAATAAAAAGTTATCTAGATGAATTAAAAGGTATGATATATAGAGTTTTGTGATCCTTTTCAATTAAATGGATGCTACTAGGAAGGATGTGAAGTCTCAAATTATTCTTACTCCTATACTTTAGAATATGATAATGAGACTGAGTTTAGAGATTATAGTTAAATGTGTTAAAAGAAACCTAGATATAACTATATAGGAATAAGTATATATTTTCATTTCATATCAATTAATATTGAGTATTAGAATTATTTAATTTTTTAGTTATTATTATTGAAAAATCTATATAAATGGTCAATGTGTGAGTTAGTATTAGTTAAAAGTTGAAGCACACAAGCTTATCATATTATATTGTATGTGCGTCTCCTTTTGTTCTTTGGCTATCAATGAAGATTAAATGTGGAGATATTGTAGTAATTTTCTCTAGCCAATAGTGGTTTAGCTTACATAAATTTTATATGCATCCTTGAACTATGAGGATGGTACTAGATAGTTTTTTTTTAAACTTTTATTAGTGCATATGTATTTGTTTCCTTTTACATCCAATATATTTATGGTTATCACTCTATCATAAAATGTCTAGAATATACTTGGAATTGTGAATATATTTGAATATGATTTGAAGTTTGGAATTTTCTCTCTGCTTGAAAAGGGTAGTTAACATAGTTAAAATTTATACTACAAAGTTAACTTTAGAAAAGGGTAGTGTGGATATACAAATGTCATCCACATAAAAAATCATTTTGGGATCATTGCATGTGTATAGTTAACTATGTTTGGGGATAGTTTCAAGCATGATAACATACATTTTATTTTGGTGTGTAAATACTTGAGCAAGAAAGTGTGGGTCACTTTGCACACCCTTATGATTGTATTTTTTTGTGTTTTACTTAGTGTAAAGTAGGAAAAGTGATCTTAGATCTAATTAGATTAACTAGGATTATCTCCTTTTCACTTTGACTCTACATTCAAACATTTAAACCAACTACGGTTTTATGATTGGATTGCTACCACAAGGGAGAACCAATCTCCTAGGGTTTATGTTCTTGATTTGTAAAAGCGATAAATTTTATGTGTGTTTTAATAAGCCTATTTGACATATAACCCTAAATCTGAAAAGTGTAATTTATCGCACAAACGAAAATGGAAATTAATAGAAAGGCTCCATATATGAGACTGAGATATAGAGAGGAAATCATGACAAAAATTTGGGTCTAATTTGCAAAGTTAGGAGTGTGGGGTGCCCTAGACTAGCTTCATCATTTTTTGGATCTATAAACTCTGAGATGTAGGTTACAGTCTACTTTGTATTTTTTGGAACTATCTTCCACTAAAACTCTTAGATCTGACTTGCACACATGAAAAAAAGGGGAAATTTTGTGTTGTATAGGGGCTTTCCTAAGTCAAATGTCATTTTGGTATCTCTACCTCCACATACAACAAATGATGATGATCAAGGGGGCATACCCTAGGTCAAGTAGAGGCTAAAACAATAATAATTGACTGAAATGATAAATGATAAATGACAATGTTACCTTGATGTGAAACCCTTGATGAAGTGATGCCACACCACAAGTTGCCACAAATGTTGATTGATGGATGCCTTGAATGCTTGATAGACTCACAAAAGGTTAGTTTCCAAACATGATAGGTTGTTGTAGATAGCATGCAGAGAATAAATAATCACATCTTCATAATTTGGCATGATTGATAGTAATATCTCCTTGCACATAATTTGATTCATTCTTGTTTATGTCTTAAAAGCTTGATCTTGATTGATGAAAGTGTTATAATAATGCTACTAATTATACCCTTGAATTGCCTTGACTAATTTAGGATCTTCAATTTTCTCTATAAAATTGCTAGGATTGAAATGGTGAAAAATAACTTGTATTTATATGCAATTATTCTAATTTCTTGAAAATAAAATGTCAACAATCGACAAATGAATTCAAAATGTAAAATAATAAAATACTGACATTGACATATTCAAATTGGAGCCAAAAAGGGTTGGACAAGGGCATGGGGTGCTATAGTCCAAACCCATCCTTTTTTGGGCCTTAAATATTGGGGAAAATATTAAATGCTCATTTTTCATTCCCATCAATTAATTTTCCAAATATATTCATAAAATGAGTAATTAAATGCATAATTAGGTCCAAGCACATGGGGGAGCTAAACTAGTGTGAAATTTTCAAGGGTGACAATTTTTGAAACTACAAGTTTAGCATCATGAATATCTCACATAATATTGAGAGAACATTAGTGTATCTAGGTGTCAAGAGAGAAAGGGGTCTTTAATGGGAGGTTATAACTCTCAATAGATATTTGTAACGTTGATTGAATCCCTCTCACATAGAACCATGCTAGTTGGTTCATAATACAAACATGTAATTCTTGTTACTTTTGTCTTGAATGGATCAAGGGTGGTCCCTAATGTGGTATTATAACTAGAAATTATTCCCAATTATAAGCTTCAAATTTTTTATTTTTGTACAAGCATGAGCTCTAGATGCAACTTCTAGCTTGTAGATACTTGGTGTCATCATTGGTAACTAGTATGGGAAAACTATTTTCAATTATGAATCCTTAGAACTTCAATATAATAGTGACTAATGGATATGAAATTGTATTGGTTATTACTCTTATGGGAGCTCAAGTTATAATATCTTTGTGCTAGGAGTCTATAAATACTCTTAGATACATGATACTTTAGATATCGGTTACTTAGCATTAGTTGCAGAAGATGTCTCGGGTTGTGTAGGGTATGGGGTTGTTTGATGTGAGGTTATATCTAATTATTTTCACGACTTTAAGATCACAACTCCACTTCCCCCTTTGGAAGCTTCTTAAATTTTTCTTATGATCATGTTGTACAAATTCATATAAAATTATTAGAATATTATTAATGTTTTAATTTTGATAATTTTAATTGTTAGCTAGTGGTACATTGAATTTTATTACTTTGATATACTTAGCTAGTTGGCTTTGAATTGTCCTCTTTTCCTCAAAAATTTCTTAATTTGTACCATCGATTTGAATTTGAGATGTTACATTGGGGTTCACATTTGAACTTTATTATCTTTTATAATTTTATGTGTATTTAATTTAAGCTTAGATTATATTTTAATTTTTTTCTTGATTTGAGGATGTTTTAATATTATCATTGTTGGTGTGCTTGTTGTTTTATATATGTGTTAAAATTCCATAATTGAAACGGGCCCTTATCAAGTCATATGGTGGAATATGTGGCTTAAATATTTCATGTGAAGATGGGGATTATAATAGACAGGTATGGGATAGTCATACTTCTTTTTACCATTTGAACCATGAATTTGATTATTTTTACTTTCTCCTAGAGGCTAACCCCCTTAATCAATGGTTCATACCATTGATTTGAGCAAAACAATTTTCCCTATGAAGGATAGCGAATTCAATCCCAAGGTACATTTTCCTATCATATTTCACCACAAAGACGCTTTTCTAGTATTCGTAAAAAGATGAACACCTAGACATTTTTTTTCCAAAATCCTATTTTAAATCCAGGGTAGGAAGCTACATGAAATTGTATTCTTGGGCACATTGAAGTAGAATATTTTTTATTTGTTGGTGTTAATTAATTACATAAATACCTAAGATTACTTCTATTAATATTTTACCATTTATTTAGCTTCTAAGAGGCTTTCTTATCCAAGGAAACATATCATTAAAGATAAATGTTGTTGGTACTATCCAACCTCTAAATTTTAATGAATACAATTCACTCAAAGGTGGTTGATGGAGGAATTTTAGATTGATATTCCTAAGGCTTCAACCAAAATGATGAAGGAAGAGAGGGACATTTGGTTTCTTTCTTTAAGTCCTTGGGAGGAATGAGAAAAATGTATGGACACTCATTCACCAATGCTATGTTGGGCTTGAAATGCAAATTGAAGACCCAATTAGTCCAAATTAAGATAAAGATAAATTTATCCATTATTTTCTACAGAGTTATCTAGTTGACCCTATTATATTCCTTACTATTATACAATTGGCTATCATTCTTTTATTTTTTCCTAACTTATATTGAGTGTGTCACTTCATAGAGTGGTAGTGATTACATTTGGAAGTTTCCCTACCAATGAATTATACTACCTTTTTTTATCTAGATATGATCTTTTGGAGGATTAGTTTTAGTCTATTACCTACATAGATTGTAGTATAATCTTTTACATAGTAGTACATAGTGAAGGGCACACAATATATTGAAAGGGGGGTGAATCAATATATCAAATCTATTTAAAACTCTTTAATTCAACATGTATCCTCAAGAATGAAACATTAGGTACATGAATAAAAATAGCTAATATCAATCAAATAATCAAAGAAGCACACATCCACACAATGAACACTTGATATACGTAGAGCCTAAAATGAAAATCACGGTGAGAAAGAAGCTCCTTGGAACTCTTGTCCCAAATCAACCTCACAAAATAATGAATAAGAACCTCTGAGTTATGAAGTAGGAACCAACATCACAGGGAGACATCAATCCCTGTAGTGTTTGTAGTTACCAAACTATTGGAAACTAATCCCCAATACAAATATTTGAGCACCAACTCAACAAGTAGGACACCAATCCTACTAGATTACAAAGATAAAGCTTGCAAAATTTTAATGTTGATTACACAACTTACACAAGATCTGAGCTTGTATTAGACACTCTCCTACACTCCTTATGATCTTCTAATTATGGCACACAATGATTGAGATACTTGAATCACATTGACTTACACTTGCTCACATAATTCATTCACACTCTCATACTCATCTTATCTCATATCAAGTAAGATCTAAAGCTATGATGATTATATACATCTCACTACTTTAACATCAATTCATGGCATCAGCCAGAGTATATAATTAACTAGGTTTACAAAGAGACCTAAATTCAGAATTTATATAAGAGCATGTAGTGGGTAGGTCCTAAAAGAACAAATTTGATGCCGTAAAGACATGATGAGTGTGCATTTCTACACAAGAACCTTAACTTAGGTGGCTACCTTCCACGCTATCTTTGGAGGAGTCACATGCTTTAAGCCAGCACCTTACAGAGTTCCCAAACAACCAGTTGATTAACTAGCATAGTGACCCTTCTATCACTTCAATCTTTTTGCATGCTGAACATAACTTCCAAAAACTTTGGAATATGATAGAACATGTGTAGACATACTCTCCATTCAAACCGTAGACCATAAATTACCTTTAGGAAGAACTATAGATCATGAACATGTTTCCAGAGAAATCTCTCTACCCTAAGTATCCAACCTCAAACATTTTGAATAAGACTTATGGATTAACTCTATCAACATGAATAGATACAAGCATGATATATCAAGTATACTACAACCACTCTTCCTTATTGTACTCAAAATGATATGATATTCAAGTATTGATTATATTTAATTATTAATGTTCTACTGACATTAGTCCCTTGACATCAGTGAGCACCTTTTGACATCAAGAACAATGCTCCTTGACATTACTCGTTTAACATAAATGACAACACATGTTCAATAATCTCCCCCTTTTTCATTAATGGGAAACAAGAAAATGTTATTAGACACACATGAAAGAAAAAATTTGATGTGTCATGTGGAGCCATATTACTTGAGTTCTTTCTTCCCTTTAGATGATTTAGCATTTTGAGTCCCTAATTTCTCCCCTTTGACATCAATGGAAAAGGTCAACTACTTACTACACAAAACCTATTTCTTGGATAGACTCCCCTTGAGTGTATACCACACTGCTTCTGAAAACACTTTGCAAGACCACCATGTATTCTTGTGACAAGGAGTCAACACTACCCCTCAACCTGTGCTTCCTCTTGATTTAAGAGGAGGGAGAAACAACTCCCAACTTCTTTTGGAGAAACTCAAAATTATCCTTAGGAAGCAATTTTGTGAAAATGTCTGCTATTTTCTCCTTGGTTTCAACATGTTCCAACTTCACTTCTTTGTCTCTAACCTTGTCCATTTGAAAATGATACTTGATTGCAATATGCTTTGTCCTTAAAGTGCATTGCAAATTCTTTGAAATTTTTATAGCACTGGTATTATCACACAAAATGGAAATGGGTTCATCAAACTATATCTTCATCTCCTTCAAGTTCTACATCATCAATAATATCTAAGTGCAACATGAAGTTGTTGCAATATATTATATTTTTTTGTAGATAAAGAAACTAAGTCTTGTTTCTTGCTTAACCAAGATATAAGACTCTCATCAAGAAAGAAAGCTCCACCACTTGTACTCTTCTGATCATCTATGCTTCCTACCCAATCTGCATTTTGTGTATGTGAGTGGGAGTGAAATTTTCCTCTTAGGATACCCAAACCAAAATCCGCGGTAGCCTTTAGTTATATGAAAATCCTTTTTACTATTTTGACATGAGTTTCCTTAGGTGTCAAGTCTGAAATATAGCTACCATCCCAATTGCTTGCATTATATCTAGTCTAGATGCAATCACATACAACAAACTACCAATCATGGAACTATACAAAGTTTGACCTTGCAGAGTAGATTCATCATCTTTACTCAGTTCACACCCACTAACCATAGGTGTACTCACCAATTTTCTTTCTTCTATTTTAAACTTGCTGAACATAGGGAGTTACCAATTTTGGAAAGGATTTTAATGCTTTAATATTTTAAAAGAAGATTGTATAAGAAGATTTACATTAGATTTCTAGTCATTATGAAAGTGGTTAGATCAATGATTAGTTCCCATTATTTGATGAATAGACTAATTCCTTAAATAAGACATTCTCACTCATCTATAATTTCTTATTCCTTCCTATTGTTGGGGAATTAAATTAAAGAAAACCCCTTGGTAGTAGTTTTCACTTTATATATATGCCCATCCCCCTACAATTATTTTTGATCCAATACCAAAATATCATCCTAGTAGGCTAAAGGTTGGTCACTTTTATGAATAGGTATGCTACTATAGGTGGAAAAAGGAAAGCCCAAGCATATGTTCCTTGATTACAATAGATATGCTTTATTTACATTTTTTAGAACTCTCAAAGGATTTCCCTTTGTATTTGCATTGCAGATTTTCCTCAATGGGTGATTAAGAGTCCCCTCCTTTTCCCTAAGAATTTTGGCTAGATTTTAAAACTAATTTTCTCACCAAACAAGGATAGGATAATGTTAGCACCTCTAGAATTTTGCAATGGTTAAATTTGTCACTTTCATGTTTCAATATAACCTCCAATATTGTTGAATCTTTGAGACTCTCTCTATTCAACATTACTATTCCAACCCTTATTTGTTAATTGGTAAGGATTTCTATTCTATAAAAGGAATTTTCAAATCCTCTCTCCTAAAAACTTGGATTTGGATGAGTTAGGACCCTAAAATCATTTCTTATTTTATTCCATTCTCAAGAATACTTCTATCATTTTCTTTCATCTCTATCATTGAAACCTTTCTTGTACTCTTATGCATAGGGGAAACCTATCTTTCTTTCATTACATTCTCCATCAATATTCATTGTAATTTTTCATGTCATTTCAATTTTGAAGTATTTTATGGAAAAAAAAACTACAAAAATATATAGTCCCACCCAATCCATAACACAAGTCCATGATTTTAAAGTGAACATATTCATGAGAATTTATCAAAAACTCAAGTTCACTTCTTCATTTTCACACTCTTTTATTTCTAAAAACCCTTAAACCATTTGAACTTATATTTCATAATTTTATTAAAAAAAAGTCGAACACTTCTTTGTTGATTTGTTTTTAAATTATCCAAAAAAGAATTAAAATTAAAAAAAAAGAAAGTAATCTTTAAATTTGTCTTTCAAAAGTTTAAAATTACATTTTAAAATTCTTTTAGAAATATATTAAAAAGTTTTATATATATTTTAAAATTAAAATATATTTAAAAAAATTGTAATAGTTCTTAATTAAATGAGTGTTCTTATGTTGAGTGCATCATAGTGGTTGTTAGTATACATTTATTTTGAGATATTTGATGTAAATTACCTAGATGCCAAACATCAAACATTGTGAATTTGAAAATTCATTAAAAATAAATTTTAAAAGATACTAAAAATCTTTGATATTAGAATATTTAGATTCTAAACATTACCTAAAATATTAGAATAATATTTGAAATTATTAAAAATAACAAAAGAACCTTTTACCTTTGCAACAATCCAATCAACATTTCTTGATGATTTTTTAATGTCTTTTATATTTTTTTCTTAAAGAATAATTTTTTTTTTTGAAAATATAAAAATTTCTATAATAGAACTTAATAGAACTTAAGAATATAAATATAAAAAACAAAATGAATATTTTATATTTAGAAAGAGGAATGAGATAGAATAGGATATGTAGAGTTAAATTAACCATCATGGAGTTAATCTCACAAGATCTTAGAAAGTCTTTTATTTTATAAAATAAATAATTTTATTTTCATTGTGGATGATGTCACTGTACAGGTTGATGTCATCTTTTAGTTGATTTTTGATAACTTAAAAAGCTAATGATGTCATCTTTAGGAGGCCCATTTTTTATGTAAATTTCCCCTAATGAGTATATGTATGCATGCATGCATGCATACATACATACATACATGTACAAACATACATACATACATAATAGATACATAGATACATACATGCATACATACATACATGCATGCATACATACATAGATACACACACACATACACACATACATGCATGCATACATACATACACACACATACATGCATGCATGCATGCATGTGCATACATACATACGTACATACATACATACATACATACATACATACATACACATACACACATAGACATATACATATATATTACAAATTTTATATAAAACATAAATGAATGGCATAAGACTATTTGGAATGTATTAAATAATAAAATAATAAAATCTCATGTGAAAAGTGATGACCTTAATATAAACAAGGCACACATTCTCCATAGGGTTTTGTCATCATATGCGTTACTAGGTCAATCTTATATACAAGTCTAGATAGTTGGCGAAACCCAAAAAATCATATATAGTTTTTATAATAATTTATTCTTTCATAATATAGAACTTTGCATTGTACAATGAGTTGTGTATGGGGCAATATATATAGAGATATACAAAACAATATAAAAAGCATTAGCTAAGTAGTAGAGGGGCTTAAAAGGAAAATCTAGGAGGAGATGTATAATAGCTTCAAAATTCATTAAAAAAATTGAAATAAATTAACAAGATTTGAGGTCCAATTCCATACACCTAGATATTTTTCTTTACCCATCTCTTGGAATTGTTCTTTCCAACTCTTTCTTACTCCTATCATATCTCTTAATATTTCTTCCTCTTTCCTCAATTACTACTCTTATCCTTCCTCTATTGTTCTCTCACCTTAAATAGCCCAAGCCTCTTTTTATTAACTCCTCCATGTTCATTCATTCAGATCCTAGTTAGTAGTGGTATCATTTTGAGGTATTATCTCTATCCAACCATGAAAATAATTCATTTATCTAATGTTTACTCTTATAAAGAAAATTCAATCCTTTGATTAGTTTTCTTAGCCTATAACATATTTTCATCTTATTTTAAAAAAATACACATGAATACATAATTTTCAAATCATTTTATCACACTTTGACCACAATCTTTAATTTACATTAATAAAACTATTAAATATCAAAATATTTACCAATTACCTATTTAAAATGTTATAATCAAAGAAATGCATTTATAATTTCAATAATCCATACGATTAATAATTAAACATATTGTATTTATGCACATTTTTATTTTATTATACTATTATTATTAATATTGCAATATGAAATAGCATTCACAAAGGGAGATTAGGGTATACACACGAGTCTTAAAATGCATATACACCATCACATATAATAATTTTATTTGATCCTCTTTTCATTGTTATATATGAAGAAGTATTTATATTATTTATCGTGCATCACGATATTAATTCATCAATAGTATATAATTCAATTATTTGTGGCTAAATATTTATTTCTCTTTAAATAATATATTAGGCACTAATTTTCTTCCACAAGTAATGATCAAATTAAGGTTAAACTATATCTACATCTCTTATATACTAAACCCCAATTTAAGCTCCATAGATTTTTAAAGTTGTATATTAGAGAAATCTAACATAGCACCATCACAATGAATATCAAAAGTATGTTTAACTAATTAAGATGGGATATCATCAAAACACCCATTCACCCATTGGATTTAGTTAGACAACCATGCCCCTATTCATAAAATAGGGAGTTTATAGTATAAACATGAGGAATGCTACACACATTCTTATATGCATAGTAAATTCTTTGTATCAGTAGGCGAACCCTCTCACCCTTCTCTCTTTGTTTTTACTATTTTCAAGGATAATTGTTTTTTAATGAAATTTATAATTTGTGCTCATTTAGAAATGTGTGGTAAATGTTACTTATTACATATTTTCCCTATCATTAAAAAAAAATTGAAGAGTGATTCATTACTTTATACAATGAGTATCTTTTCAAGTGTTCATTTTTTTTTTAATTGACTTATTGACTATTCGATTTAATTTGACTTGCATCTACCTAGTTGTTCACGTGCACAACAAAGTAGTGGAGAAATGCAATGGTGAAAATTACATTCCTATGCCCTTCTACCCTTTGTTTTACATCCACTTTGATCAAAAGCCATTAATGCAATAATCATCTAGAAATTGACATAATTATGTATGAAATTGGATCATAGCATCTCATATTCCAATCCCTTCTATCATCAATTACTGAATTTTTATTCTTGGTCCCAAATTTTAGTTTTCATCACCATAGATAATATGTGAATGTGCAAAATTAACTTGGGTCACTTGAAGGTTGTGGATATGAACCACAAACCTTTAAAATTTCAAATTCAAAAAATTATCTATTGGCCACCACCTCATAAAAGCATTGTGAGTTGAAGTAGCAAGCAATTGTGTTTATTTGTGTGCTTGGTTGTTGTATTTAACAATATTCACTTACATTAAGAAGTAACAAATGAATTATTAAGCACATTTAGATTATGATTTATGAATGTGGATACAATAATTTTAGTGCATAATTAGATATCGCTTCATCCTAGGTCTATTGGATGATTACCTACACAAAGCTATAAATTTGGTCCAACCAAGGATTTGAATTAAGAGAAGATGAACTATGTGATGCAACTAATTCCTCAAAGGTGTTTATAAACACTGCCTATGTTTACATCAACTTAGATATCAAGATCGAGGCAAGTGAATTAAATTAGATCATAATTTGTCAAATTAGCTTCATGCTCATCAAATCAAGTCTATGTAGAAGACATCTACACCCACAAAGGTCAATTTTGTAGACATGGAAGTGAACTAGAGCAATAGATAGTTAACTTTTAGAGTCTCAGATCTTTGTCATAGAAACCCTCAAATTATAGATGCAAGATGAATTAATGACTCATTTCTCAAGGTTAGTGAATTAAATTAGATCACAATTTTTAAAATTAGCTCTACACTCATCAAATCAAGTCCATGTAGAAGATTAGCTTTACACTCATGGAGGTCAAGTTTGTAGGCATGGAAGTGATCTAGATCAACCAATAGCTAATTTTTAGAATC